>LPNX010236704.1:0-46636 GCA_001517045.1 Pseudotsuga menziesii
TTACATTGTATTGCACTTAGTTTGATTTAATTACACATGCAAGAACTTTGACGTAGTGCATTCATAAATAATAGATAATCCACACAATAGATTGACATAACACCATGTGGAAACCGAAGAACTCATAGGAAGTGAAATATATCATTCATTTATAATTGAAATGTCAATGTACATGTATCAAAAAGTAGATATATATCCAAAAGTACATGTCTCCAACAGTACATGTATCAAAAAGTAGATATATATCCAAAAGTACATGTCTCCAACAGTACATGTATCCAAAAGTACATATATATCCAAAACTATCCAAAAGTACATCTATCCAAAACTATCCAAGCCACTTGCACATGTATGCAAATGTACATATATTCTATAAGGCATGTATCAGAAGTCAAGCTTCCTCTTGTTCTTTCTCGACTTTCATCCACTAGGCTCAGCTATGGGATCAATGTGTGTCAGTGGAGCCGGACTCTGCAATACCATATCTCAATTAACTCAAAACCTATCAACATCTTGTTGGAAATTGAATGAAACAATTAGTCATCAATAGACATCTCACTTCAACGACATGCATTGATAGCTGGAGTTCAGTTCCTTGTGTCACAGACGGAGCCGTTGGTTCAACATCAATGATGGTCGGACCAGGGGGGCCAGGAGCTACTTCTTCTGTTGGTGGCTACAATCACCAAATGTTGAAGTAGTTAGACATGCATGAGTAAACAATAAAATACAATAATAAACTATGTCTAGCTAAACAACAACAATAAACTATATGTTTATATCAACTTAACGAGTTCAAATATCATCGAAAGATATACATTACCATGGTCTCAACCATGGTAGAACCAAGGGGGGCAGGAACTGCTCCTGCTGCTGGTGCCTCAACTGTGGTCGAAACAGGGGGGGCAGGAACTACTCCTGCTGCTAGGGCCTACAATCACCAAATGTTGAAATAGTTATACATGAATGAATAAACAATAGACAACAATAATAAACTATGTCAAGATCTCGTTGAAATAGTTAGGTATACCTCGGTGTGACTACCTGCCATTGATGAAGTCGCATCAACTGCTGCATCAACCATCAATGCTAGAATTTCTTCCATTAACTCTGGCTCCTGATGCAGTAAACATGCAAATAAAACATTAACAAAAACAACTTATTCACCGGATTTCAAGTTCAGCAACAAATATCATCGAAGGATATACATTACCATGGTCTCAACCGTGGTAGAAACAAGGGGGGCAGGAACTGCTCCTGCTGCTGGTGCCTCGACTGTGGTCAAAACAGTGGGGGAAGGAACTACTCCTTCTACTAGGGCCTACAATCACCAAATGTTGAAATAGTTAGACATGAATGAATAAACAATAGACAACAATAATAAACTATGTCAATATCATGTTGAAATAGTTAGGTATACCTCAGTGTGACTAGCTGCCATTGATGAAGTAGCATCAACTGCTGCATCAACCATCGATGCTATACTTTCTTCTGTTAACTCCGGCTCCTGATGCAGTTAACATGCAAATCAAACATTAACAAAAATAGCTTATGCATCGGATTTCAAGTTAAGCAACAAATATCATCGAAGGATATACATTACCATGGGCTCAGAAACTCCATGGTCGTGGGAAGCTTGAGTCTTTTTTGGAGTGGGACGCCTCATGTACACACGACCCTTGTCCACGGAAGGCCTAGGAGGAGATGCGTCTAGAGGCAATGGCCCAGATGTTTGGGTCGGTGCCTACAATCAGCAAGTGAACTCATGTAGTTAGATGTATGCATAATTCTACAAACATGTACATGTATTTAAAAAATGACAACTGTAATTGTTTACCATATTAAAATGTTTACCTGGGTACCATGATGTGTCTCGTGGATCTCTCCACCCAGTGACGGATTTGGGATCTGCAAGTTTAATAATTGTAAATATTAGACCATAGATAGAATTAGTGAACTAACATGTAAAGTATGTGGAAATTAACAAATTATTGACAAGCATAATTGAAAAATTGAAATTTTAGAATGTTTACCTCAGTAGAACCAGGTGGGCCTGTACCATCATGGATCCCTCCACCAACAAAGGGACTATTTGCTGCAATGCCATGCCCCAATCCAAAGTCTGGGGGGTCTCTGGCGTCAAAACGCAACAACTGCAAGTTCACGAAATTAATATATTAGCTCAAACTATATATATGTGTACAAAGAGGAAACTAAATGATGAATTTATTAAAATTAACCAGATCTACATACCTCACTCAAAAAACCATTGAACGCAACATTTGTGGAAATACCATAGAAGGGACGACTACATGATGTGCACTTGTGAGGATCAAAACTCTGTTGGGGATGTGCCGATGGTGGTGCACTAGGGGATGGTCCTCGTGGCCCAGTAGGTGGTGGTGGACAAATGGATGGTCCTGCACTAGTTCCTGCATCCCCACCCATCTACTGAAGAGTAGTGCTATGGCGAAGGACCACTCGTGCAAGTGTTAAAAAAGCATCCCATGTCTCAGCAACTACACGAGTTTCTGGTGAGACATCTGGCCCATGCAATGGTGCGCGAGGTGCAGGGATAGGGTGGTTAGGGTCTTGCACCCTCGCATTGGGTCGGTTTTGGGGCATCCCCCCACCGATCCCCTGGAACTCCAAGTAAGAAAAATAGTTCACGTGTTTATGCAACACGAACTCCGCATACAACTTTCGAAGGAAATACAGGGGAATTTCCCTGTTGTTATGCGTTGGCGAATCAAATACCATATACCATCTATCCATCCAGTTATTGATAAATGGTTGGTATATGCACCACTCAATGGATATATGTGGCCGGTTTGCATTTGGGATTTCTCCAGTCCGAGGATCCCTAAATAATGCAAAAATTTCATGCTTTGTTATTTTTAACTTTTTTATTGCCACATAATCCAATCCATCCTCTTGTTCTCTTCTTTTCCTCTCCCTATATGATGTGATATCATATAATATATTAGTTGACTACGCAATAGTATCAACAATAGCATCCATTGTGGATGCAAGTGAGCGGTGAATCTCATCGCCGCCACGAAAAGAATCACTTATTCCCCTTAAGCGGGCAAGCTCAATGAGAATTGTGGCATTGGCATCCATTGCAGCACCTGCAAAAAAAACATCAATAAGCAAATCATTAGAAACATATACATGGCATATAATGACGTCTCTTCAAAATTGAAATTGAATTAAATCAAACTCAAGTTAGCAATTTAATGAAAACATCACTTAAATATATTTATTTAAACTTATGGTATTGTCCATACAACATCAAAAATCGGTATGTACAACAGCATTTAAGAGAGGTTTCAGGGGCCATATAGCCTATACATTATTTCCAAGTTGGGCCATACATGTCTATTTCTATTTGGGACTAATTTGGCATGGATTTCGAGGTTAGTTCAACGTGTACATAAGTTGTACAATGTACAACAGGCTTTGGCACGATTTCCCCAGTTGGCACAAGTTGTAGGTGTGTAATAAATGTTTTAAAAATCCATATTTCTTCTATATGGGCAGAATAATAGGGAATGCCATTATGAAATTGTCCATGGTTCTATAGCGAGTACGAGTTCTTTCATCACTTTTTGAAAAGATGCTTGTTTATGCTTCTAGTCATATTGAAAAGATGTTTGTTTATGCTTCCTAGATTCTAGTGAAAGTGGTTTTTTTTCTAATGGTTATGGTTTTCACAATCTCTAGGAATTTTGGCTTGCTTGTAATTTGAAAGGCCTTAATTCAAATGTATGGCATATGATGTAGATTTTTAGGCAATATTTGGTTTGTTGGTGAATTTCTCTTGAAGGGTAGGCTCTTTTGGTCATGTAATTGTTTGGGTTATTGACTATTCTATTTTTTTTTAATGTACTAGATAGTTTCATTTGATTAGATATAGAATAGCATCTAAATTGTTTTTTGTGAGGGAAAAATAAAATAAAAAGTTTAGTCTTCCTACATAATGCATGTCAATATGGTTTTTTCCAATGGCATTGCCTAGAAACATTTGTGTCAATTGTATGTGATCAATTTATGTGTTTAGTCTTGGGGAAGGCATTGGCATATCATCATCTTTGGTTGGTTGGTGTTTTGGCTATGAGATGGTTGTTTATTTTTTTATGGTTTTTATTGCATTTACAAATAAAAAATGGTAATTTAAGTATCTAATTGAAAAAAAAAAGCTATGGGTGAATGAATTACCTGTTAATATGACAATTCACCGGAGGATTTGTCTTCAAATGGAGGAATGGGAACTCTTCCACGCTCCTTCGGCACTCTTCCATGCTCCTTTTCGTGATCCTGTTCGGTGAAAATGACTCTCGGGTGGGGGACTGTGTGTTTTTTATTTTTATTTTTAATTTACAAAACGTGCACGTGTTATGGAACTACAAAACGCGTACGTGTTTTGTAGTTCTATAACGCGTGTGCGTTTTGTAGTTATATAACATGTGTGCGTTATTGTTACCTAGCCTGCATGTCTGCTGACATGTTAGGCTCGGATTTACTATTCCAAGTGCTATGGAAGAGGAGCGCGTTCTTTTTCTATGTAACGTGAGCGTGTTCCTAAAAAGTGAGATTGCATCTAAAAGGTCCCTCAACTTCTTGCACACACCCAGGATAAATTGTAATGTATTATTATTGTTTACTATTTTGCATGGATAGTTTATATTTGATGAGTAGATAACCAACCATTGATGGCAAATAACTAGAAAAACGCGAGCTAAAAAAATTTCAGGCCAACGAATTTTTTTTTTCCGACCGACGTTTTTTTTTGTTGCATTTGTGTTGTAAATAATGGTTCCATAACGAAAAAGCATTGTTTGGATGAATAATTGTTTGGCCAAATAATTATTCAGCCGAATAACCTCTAAGACGTGAAACCTGCACAATTTTTAGGTTTCTCCATTTTTGGAAGGTAAAATGGATGCCTTACACTACAAATCGACTATCGGACTTGATACCATTAGTTTCATCATTGAATCTACTTTCCGTAGGTATAGATTTTGTTGTGTAGATGTGAGATCTGATATGTTTATTTTGTTTTGTTTCTTAACATGTGTCGAGTTTCGTTTCATCTCTTTTAAATGAAAAATATATAACTTTAAAATTACACCACCTAAAAAAGTTAAACACATATGATGCGGTTAATTGGAGTGTCTACTTCAAAATGGTATTCATAGATTTTTAAATTTTATAGTCAGTTGAGAGAAAAGTGGCGCAACCAAACACATGTTGAAAATCAACAAGGTTTCCCCATTGATCGAATTAAAAAAATATTATAGTTAGTATATAGATCCGTTGGTTACAAACTTATAGTCATCGCAATAGTATATTGTGTGTAGATTGTCATAACATATTTTGTTTTTGCAAAACACAAGTTTAGAAATGATTTTGGGGGCGCAACCAAACATGTCTATTTTTTAGTCCTTTCATTTTATAAGGACACGCTGTTAAACATTTTCTGAAATGACATATCAAGTATCAATAAAAAAAAATTGAAAAAATTATGAATAGAAAGATAACATAATTCTCTAAAAGTTTTGTTTTTACTTGAAAGTAAAATTATAAACTAAAATATCACTTTTGTTCACCCAAAGTTGAAAAACATGAAAAAATCAAATTTATTTTCTCGTAAGATCCCGCAAAATAGACACGCATATTCATGGATTCACCACGAATCATTTATTTTATCTAAACCTAGTCATAATCTTTAAATAGTATGTAGTAATTACAAGAGATGGCAGGAATCGAATCCTTTGGGCACCTAAATCCCCAATTCACAAGCATCCATTTTATTTACATACTCATTGAATCAATTCTATTTACATATAGGGTTCCTTTATTTACTTATCCAAGTCTCCATTCATTCAAGTGCAATTCATTCCATACCACTATGAATAAATGAGCCATTATAATTATTAGTACCTTCTACTACAGAATGGCACACAACTATACTAAATAAGAATTCATTTATTAACATAGTTGCAGAAAAAAACAACACATCGTTTGCATATGAAAGGAACAAAACAAATATTTGGAATGGGGGGTCTCATTCCATTAATATTCATCATAATCCAATACATCCTCAGAAAATAAATATAACAAGTCTAGTAGAGATCATATTACAAGAATGACTATCCATTATTATCCCAAAATCCCTACAGTTCAAGCAACTGGAACACCCTTCTACTATTTAACCATCTTATACTAGCTATCAACAATAACAACATCATTAATAACAATACCACCAACCCTTTTCTAGGCCTAAACCTTTACAAAATGTATCATCTCTTAAGGGTGGGGATTTCCAATCAAAACCCTATATATCCAATGTCTTTCTTCACTATTTGGCTTGATGGGATGCCTGCTATATCCTATCCTTCTCTAACCAAATGTATTCCATCTTTCACCACCTCATCCAAACAAATGTTATTTTAAAAATGAAAAATTAAGGACCTAATAATACCAAAAAAAACTCTCTCACTTTCCATCATGTTGGTAATCCATGTGTTTCCCGTGTCCAGTGGACAACCCCCCTGTTGTATATGCTATCCATTCGATTTAATGCATAACTCAGATACATATAGACATGGATGTTCTAAATGACACAAAGAAAAATCCAATCATCCATAAACCAAGTTATATCAATTTTGGAAACCGAGTGGCTAATCGAGTTCATTCCAACATTGAAAACCCCTTTATAATCATATAGGGGTGGGGGATTCATCTTATTAAAGTCAAGTTTCTAAATGTTGTAACAAAATATTAGTGCACAGTAAAGAATGGGAACTATTTCTCAAGGTAAACCGCTGCTCTACTTGGGTCGAGTATTCACATAGAACTACTCCCTACTCCCTTGCAGCTCTCATGATGGGTGGGCTACAGTGAGCCAAGTGATAATGTGGGCCCCTATCTCTCATCTATCCTAATATAATGTGCCAATCTAAGGAATCTAAAATTTTAGTTTGGAATTGATTTGCTTGTAGATGTTTTCCCACAAATACAAAGCAAACATCATAGCATGACCAAAAAAATTAAAACCCTGAACCGATTCCAAGCCCATCCAATCTAAAACCATGAATCAGTTGCATGCCCAAAAACCCCTGTTACAGCATGCCCAAAAAAACGAGGTGATGCTTACCCATTAATCCATGAGCTCCAAATCAAAACTGTGAGCTCAAAATGTGAACCATGAGCTCCAAATGTGAACACTGAGCTCCAAATTGAAAAACTGAGCTACAATTCTCAACCGTGAGCTCTAATTCTGAACCCTCAGCTCCAAACATCAACCTTGAGCTCCAAATCAAACCCCGCGAAATGATACACCAGAACCACAAAAGGCAACACCAGAGATAGTCGAAATGATACACGATATCCACCATGAAATGACACACTGGAGCTACTCCAAAATTCATAAAAATGTCCAAATTGCATAGAATTGTCCAAAATGAATCGCGATAATGTCGAAAAAGACTATGTATATGTTATTATCTATTATTTTGTATTATATGTATTATATTTTTATTATATATGATTTTATATTATATGTATTTCCACAAGAACGATGATTTCCTTTTCAAGGTTTTATTCCTCTTACATAGTGTTCACTTTTGGATGACTGTTCACAAAATTTCTATTCCATTCTTTGGATAATGTGAGGTTTTCTTCTGTTGCTGGTTGTAGCAATGAAGTTATTTCAAACTATATCCTTATTCAGAGTTATATCTTTGAGCTAATGTTCCATATACTTCTTGTCAAAATTGGCCAACTTAGAATGCAGGGCTCTATGCTTGTTGGGGTTCAAACATGGGTCGCTAATGTGGTGACACCCCGTCCGAGCCACTAGACCAGTTTCACGGGATGCCTATCCAAAGTTATGTTTTTGGTTGCATTCTTGTGCCAATTTTTTGTTGTAATCTTGGCTCTGTTTACAGTGATGTTTTTCTTCCACTTGCAGCTTAGATGCAGCTTTGTTTTTTCTAGCACTAGTGCCTAGTTGCAAGATTGCAACATGAAAAATGGACAGTAGTCATAATATCCAGTTCCTTCAAGTGATAGAAATTTGGTACCCTATTAATGGCTATACATAATACTATAGATTTATTGAATAGTTATTGTTTTCAATTAAGATAATGTAGGTGATGTTGGTATATCAAAGTATATTACAAGTGTTCAGATTTCGTAAAAAAAAAAGGGGTTACTCATTAAGTGGTAGGGCGTTCTAACTTAATGTTTTATTTTTCCTTCTTATTTATCGACTATTTTAGGACATGCTCTGAGAGGCCATATTAAGTTTAATTTTGCTCCACTGAGGTGTGAAGGCTTTCAGAGCTTCAAGAAGTTCGCTCAACTCACTACAGTCGCAGTTGGGCTACGTCCTGAAAGTGGGGTCAACATATAGCCTATAAGAATGAGCAGTTTGGAAATCACATAAGGAAATTTCGACATGCAGAAGGAAATGATACGCTTCATGTATATATCGTATGGTTTTACCATGATCATGAGAGTTTCCATGATCAACTTACATCATGAATTCTAAATTCATGGGTGTAAATGAATTATGTTCATTTGCTCGGAAATGAGTAATAACATATAATTTTGGATTTTTTCCTTTACATTTTCATTTTAGAGCTTAACGTTTTTTGAAGGGGTGATTTGTGAGGCCCACATGAGTGTTAAGAACTGTAATCTCAAGGATCCAATATGGTCAATAGTTCATTAATTAGTTGGTTAGTTAACTAGTTGATTTTGTCAGCTTACCTGTAATTAGTGACTCGAGGTATTCTCAAACCCATGGTATTTACCCATGGTTTTGTTGTTGTGTAGTCTTAAAAATTCGTATGTTAATATTAATAAGGCATTCCATTTCCCACGCAATCAGTATGCCCATTGTTTCTTCCACCATCTTCGACTTGTTATGCTAAATATTTAACATGGTATGAGAGCGTCTAGCTTGATCATTTCCTTGTTGTCTTGAGTAATCCTTTTCACATAGTTAAAAGAATAGAAAGGCATAGATCGAATATTTTTGGAGGTTGGGATCAAGACAAGAACACTAGAGAAGATTGAGGAATATTGAAGCTTGAGGATGTAGCTACAAGAATAACTACTCGAAGAGATTGAAGAGTTAATAAATTTATTAACACCATTAGGTTTATGGCATACCTTTCATGGAGGCGATTATGATGTATGGGAAATCAAAGTAAAAAGTTTGTTAAGGTCACAAGATTTGTGGCATTTTGTACCGAAAGAGGATCCCATTGATCAAAATGCACTTATGACTTTGACAATGTTCAAGAACTACATAAGGAAAGTTGTTTCCTTAAGTCTCACACATGAGAGTATAGATTAGTCCATTTTTCATTACTTTGCAAAAGCTAATAATTCAAAACAAACATGGCATATATGTAAATAAGTGTTTAGGGAAGAGGAATTGGCTATAGAACAAGATGACATTGCAAGTCATGCAAAGCATTAGGCTTCCCACAATGAAGTGGAAGACATTCCAGAACACTGGGTGTTAGGCCCTTAATGATGACACATTACACCATATATTGTGGCACATTATCACCTACATTGTGGTGCATTACATATTATCTATGTAGGATTGATTCTATTAGTGGGTTTATTAGTTGTTGTTGTACACTTTTATCTACCATAAATAGGAAGAATATTTTCTCATTTTGGCATCATATCATCTTATATTGTATTGTACATTGTGTAAGGAGGTTCCTCCCTCGAAGAGGCTTGATATTTATCTCTGATATTCATCATTTAGCCTATTATTACTCTCTTATTGTCTATTTCTTCTCTTTTTATGCTATATGTGGGATTTGGTTGCATAACATTTGGTATTAGAGCTCTTTCCTCGTGACTGGCTTCTCTAAAACAAGTCATATTGGAAAACATGTGTTCTTGGGAAAAATGTCATATCTGAAGAATCCAAGATCCAAATGGAGTGATACCAGTGGAATATGAAAGAATAAAAACCAAGGTGTCTATTCTAGAATTTTCAGATATAGGAAAAAAAAAACAAGGGACATGTGTCATACAGTACAACTTCTCTCTTCTTGATAGGCCAAAAATAAGAAGCTTTGGTATATTTGGAATAAATTTTTGTTGGCTCATCCAAATTAGTTCATACCTATAGAATTGTAAAGAGGATGGATCGAGGTAGTATAGGACAAAGTTTTAGACTCACATGTTTTTCAATTCAAATTTTACCATAGTTACAAGTCGACCCTAAAACAGTCTCCCAATCATGGATTGAAAAAGGTATGTCATTTTGCATGCGAATAGCATTTAGTAGAATGATATATTTTTGGTAAATTGTAGGATGTGATATTGTTAAAAATGCCACCAAAATAAAGTGGAAATAATTACACTCCACTGAAACCCCCATAGGATTCATTCCTGACATATGAGGAAATGGAAGACATTTCTTTTAGAGCATCCAAGTTGGAAGATATGATTAAAGGAAATGTAAAAACTATGACTTTTCTAAATTGGAAAAGGAAATGGCTAGTAAAGAGGATCTCAAAGCGATGGCTAGTAAAGAAGTTCTTCAAGACTTGAAGGATTTTATCAAGGATATCAAACATAACTTTTTTCCTCAATTTTATACTAAAAAAGAGGATAAGGAGGAATAACATGACTTATTCAAGTCATGTGTGGAGAAAATTGAAAAACAATTGCAGAGTAGGAATTTGGAGTCCTTAAAATTTGATGATTCACTACAAGAACACAAGTTCAATTCACTTGCAAGAAACTACTTTATCCCAAAGATTGAAATGGGAAATTTTGATGGAAAGGATCCAATCATGTAATTTTTTCAGATGGTGCAATTCTTTGATCTACACTAGGTGCCCACTATGCAAAAGGTAACTATTCCATCATTGTATCTATAACTTGATCAGTTTGTATGGTACCAATGGCTTTGTGTCCATTTAAAAGAGTCGATTATCTCTTGGTATATATTCACCAAATAATTGATTGCACATTGTGGGGATATAAATAGCAACACCTTCATCAATCAATTGGTAATTCTCAAGCAAAAAAGTTCAGTTATAGATCACATCAAGTAATTTCAGCAGCTAGGTCTCAGAGTGAAGAATATTTCAGAAGATAATTTGTTAGATATATTTATTGAAACCTTGAAAGATAACATTCACCATGAGGTGTCTCTCTTTGAACTATCATCGCTAGAGAATACTATCATGATGGCAAGGAAGGTTGAAAATAAAAATATCGCAATGACTACTAGAAAGTCATTCACCAACACATATAGAGAAAATAATGTTCCTTCTACCAAACCACCAAAAAAGCTAACACCCCAATAACTAGATAAAGGAAGAGATAAATGATTATCCTTTAATTGTGACACCAAGTATAGTAAGGGACATAAGTGCAACGATAATAAATTATTCTACATAGATTGTGAAGAGGAAGAAACAAAAGAAGAGGAAGCATCTCAAGAAGAGGCAACTTCAGAAGAAATGGAAGACGATACTTCAAAATAAATTACTCCCACCATATCTTGTCATGCATTGGATGGAATTAGCACTCCTCAAACTCTCACTATAGAAGGATACATAAAAAAGAAGAAGGTAATATTGTTGATTGATTCTGGTAGTACTCATAATTTCATTCACTGTAAATTAGGCAAAGTTCTTAATTGCTTTGTTTATCCACCACCATAATTTCAGGTAATGATTGCAGATGGAGGAACTATAAATTGCTTAGGGAAATGCCATAATATCAATCTAGTTATGGGGGAACATATATTGGATATTCTAATGATTTTTATCCCTAAGTGTGTTGCTAACACGGTATTGAGTGTCCAATGGTTACAATCATTTGGAAGAATGGATTTTAATTTTCAAAAAAAATTCATAAAATTTTCATGGGAAGGTAAAGAATATGCGTTAAATGGTATCACATGGAAGACAAGCAAGGTGATAAGCTCTAATGGTATAACAAAGTTGTTAAAAAAGAGACATCAAGGTATAGTTTCACAATTATGCTCATTATATGTTCAAACCTCAAAATTCCCTACCTCCCCAAATCTCGAAAGGGTCATTAATATGCCTTCAAGGTATTTGAATATTTCTGCAAAGGTCTTTGACCAATTCATGACTTTGATCATGCCATCCACTTAATTTGAGGCAGTGTTACGCCTAACATCATACCTTAATGATATACCTATAGACAAAAGAGTGAAATTGAGTGTATGTTGGATGAAATGTTAGAGGGTGACATAATTAGGGATAGACAAAGTTCTTACCTTGCACAAGTCATAATGGTACGTAAGCAAGATGGATCATGGCATATGTGTCATGATTATAGGGAGCTCAAAAATAGCACCATTCAAGATAAGTTTCCCATTCCCATAATTGATGAATTGTTAAATGAATTACATGGATTAGTTGTCTTCACGAAGTTGGATAGTCGTTCCGGGTATCATCATATTCAAATGAAAGATGAAGACATCCGCAAAACATCATTCCGAATTCAGGAAGGTCACTATGAATTTTTGGTCATGCCATTTGGTCTAACAAATGCACCTTCCATATTTCAGATGTTTGATGAATTCTATTTTCAATCTTTTCCGTAGAAAATTTGTGTTGGTATTCTTTGATCATACACTAATCTATAGCAAGTGCTGGGAAGAACATGTTCAACATGTTGACAGGGTACTACAACTACTAAAGGAGAATACTACATGCCTTGAAGTAATGGCGCCCCTATATTAAAGTGAGAAATTTCAAGGTTAAAACTGATCATGATAGCCTTAAATACTTCTTGGAACAAAGGCTATATTCAAAAGAGCAACAAAGATGTCGGGATAGGACATTGAAATCATCTACAAAAAGGGGGAGCAAAATGTTGTCGCAGATGCACTCTCAAGGAAAGATGAGGATGTTGAAGCATTAATCTATGTTATTTCGATCATCCAACCATATTAGATAGAAGAAGATATGGACGAATGGAAAATGATGAAAAAAATATGGACATTTGTTCAAAAGCTGCAGTAGGATCTGAGTCCATCTAATACATTTAGGTGGAAAGATTAGTTGCTATGGTACAAGGATCACTTATATCTTTGTAGGAGTTCCCAGATCAAGCAAAAGGTACTTTCTAAATTCCACTCTTCACCAACAGAAGGGATCTTAGGTTTCTTAAAATCCTACCACAGGGTAAAGAAAGATTTTTTTTGGGATGGTCTTAAAACCGATGTTCAAACATTTGTGGTAGAATGTTTGTTTTTCCAACAAAATAACATGGAAACAATTAAGTGTCCTCGTCTCCTCAAACCACTTTACATTCCAAGCCAAAGGTGGAGTGAGGTCTCAATGGATTTTATCACACGTTTACCAAAGTATGAAGGAAAGATTGTCATCATGGTGGCGATTGATAGACTTATTAAATATGCACACTTTTGTGCACTGTCTCACCCCTTCAAAGCAAGCATAGTCGCAAATTCATTTATGAAGACAGTAAAAAAAAATGGTACTCCAAATATTATAGTAAGTGACAAGGATGTCATTTTCACTAGAAAATTTTGGATCAAATTATTTTCTTGTTTGGGTACTCAACTCACTCATAGCTCATCTTATCACCCTCAATTTGATGGAAAAACAGAGATAGTAAACAAATGTTTGGAAGGGTACATTTGATGTTTTGCAGCGGATAATGAAAGAGAATAGGTCAAGTGATTTCCCTTCAAAGAATGGTACCATATAATACTTCCTTCCATACATCATAAAAAATTACCCCATTTGTGGCATTGTATGGCTACCATCCACCATCAATCACATCTTCACAAAGACACTCCAAGGTTCAAGCAGTGGAAGACCACATGGAGAATCAACAACATGTTCTTCAACTCTTAAAGGACAACCTGAACCAACCACAAAATGGAATGAAAAAAAGGCATATAAACACCATTGTGAACAGAGATTTGATATTGGGGATTCGGTGTTTTTAAGGCTACAACCATTTAAATAGATGTCCCTGAAGAACACCAAGAAGGATAATAAATTATCACCCAAATACTACAGTCCCTAGAAGGTCTTACAAAAGATTTGTAGTATGGCCTACAAATTGGAACTATTTGCATCTTCACAAGTCCATCCAGTTTTCCATAATTCGTGTTTCAAGAAGGTTATAGGTGACAAGCTATTAGTTCAAACAATGATACAAGAACTTGACGAGGAAGGAAAAATCATCTTGGATCCTAAATAAATTACTGAAATATGAACTAGACAACTTCGAAATCGATCAATTTTAGACTATCTCATTAAATGGAAGAACTTTCCAAGAGAAGATTCAACATGGGAAGATGAGTACTTTATACATCAGCATCCAGAACTACTTCAACTTTGAGGGAAACACTTTTTGAAGGTGAGGGGCAAGTTAACCCTTTAATGATGATAGATTACACCATATAGTGTGGAACATTACCCTGTATATTGGAGTGCATTACATATTATCTATGTAGGCTTGGGTCTATTAGTGGGTTTATTAGTTGTTATTGTACACTTTTATCTCCTCTATATAGGAAGGAGATGTTCTCATTTTAGCATCATATCATCTTATATTTTCTTGTACATTGTGTAAGAAGGTTCCTCCCTCAAAGATGATTGATATTTATCTTTGATATTCATCTTTTAGGCGTGTATTACTCTATTAATGTCTATTTCTGCTCCTTTTATGCTATATATGGGATTTGGTTGCAGAATGCTGGGTATATGAGGAAGCATGTTTTTGGAGTTATGTTTGAGAGTGAAAACAAACTTGTCACTATGACAGTACTCAGTGATGTGAGTGATTGTCTATATGATAAAGAGAGAGTTAATAGCAACATGGAAGCTGCAATAGTTGTGGAGAATGAGAAAGAGACCATTGAAAGCAACATAGAAGCTCCAATAGTTGTTGTGAATGAGTAACATACACTTGCTAGAAAAATAGAAGAAACACGAGCAGACAATCCATTCCAACAGCACAAGACCAAAATATTAAGGCGAGATGTATGAACATAGCCTTGTTATTGATGAGCATCTACACTATGCTTTGTGAGCCCACATTTTTTGGAGAATCACTAAAAGGTGCATAGTAGCTAAAAGCAAATGAAAAAGTCAATGAGAATGATGATGTAAGTGACATTGATGAGGAACATGTTGAAATGAATTGTTTCCAAGAAGACCTCAAATATATTCATATTTTTTGTGATAAGAAACTTCAAGTGTGCACATAGAATAGAGAGGAAAAAAAACCATGTTGCACTCTTTTCGAGAAGCTAAATAAGATGTTGAAGAACATCTACTTAGCGTCAAGACCAAGAAGACAAAGAACGAGAAGACAAAGAAAAAACACTCCAAGTACACATCAAGGAAGAAAGTAACGCTGAAGTTTTTGAATGAAACGTAAGCCTATCTTTGCATTGGTAGTCTTGAAACTATTGTCCTTTTTGTAATATCCCCCTCATATGCCGTGGAATATTTTGTAATTTCGCATGTTATTGTTCTCGTCTGGGTGAGGAGCTCAAGGCCAAGGCCCCACCAAGACAACACCTTGCGGCTTATAAAAAGTTAACCACTTAAGTGAAAATACTTAGGAGACAAAATAAAATGATACAACTTAACAAAGGGCTAACTAAACCCACCATGGATACAACTTATCCATACTCAAGACGCCCTAGCGGAATACTCAATCCTAGTATAAACAAGCCCGGATAGAGAAGGTTGCAACTTATTTTTTATCAGTACAAAAACATCAAGGGGTTAAAATCTTTTGAGAAAGAAAACCTGAAGAATTAACTACCAAGGGGGCTATAGGAAGTAGCTGCCTTGAAGATAGGAGATATCATTTTAATAATTAAAATGATATGACATCTACCTAGAGTAGTATATAGAGATTCCTAGTGTGATTAACATATATTGGAAAGTAGATGGAGTTAATACATGTATAGACATATATTAACTAATGATGAAGGAAAACCTACGTTGGTAGGGAGGGCGAGTAAAATATATAGTTTGATTATATTTTTTAAGGACCCTTTATAAATCATAGTAATCCCCAAGCTTTAAGGTGAATTACTTAATAAAAAAATCCTTCTATAAATACTTCCCAATGTTAAGGACATTTGTGAGGCATCTTCTTGAGGGTACACTATACCTAAGTTTATTCATCTTTAATTTAGTTAAAAATCTTGGGGAGCTAGGCAAAACTAAAGGAACCTGTGTGGCACAGTTAGTGGCTGAATTTACCCCCGATTTGGGGGAATCCACGCACACCTCAAGGAATGAAGACCATTTGCTTCTGGCTATTTAAGAAGTCACAAAATGAGTGAGGGGTGCCCGATATTGAGCATCAAGTGTTGAGCTGTAGGGAGAGTTCTCTGCGCGGTCTATTGGGGAGGAGAAAATACCTCACGATTTGTGGGGAAACCTGAGAGGGGAGATGAAAAGGAAGCCTCACGAAAAGAAAGAACCTTTTTCTTTATGGAGAGGAACGAGTGTGCTTCTGAAAATCTGGTTCGCCTGTCAATTTTTATGTATTCTGCATTTTCGGCTGTTGTGTTTTGCATTTGCGAGTGTGCTTCTAAAATCAAGTTTGCCTCTCGATTTTGTTGTGTTCTGCATTTCTAGCTGTTGTGTTTTGCAATGCCACTTTTTGGGTTTTTCCATCTCCACAATATCTGCTTGTGAGCATTGAAATCCACAATGCTATGTTATAGGCTTACTGCTTTAAGAAAGATAGATTGCAGTTCTCACATATTCTGCAACATAAGTTTGCAAATCTTCTAAATCCCGCAATACTCGATAATGGCGCCAATGCAATTTCTCTACAAAAGTTCTTTTTGTGGATGCTACCTTCCATGTATTTTCCTGTCATCTTGGTTGCTTCACACCTAACAAATGTGGAAATCTACAGAGAATCATTTTTAAAGAATCAATGGACAAACGTACAACAGTTATAATAATATCATATTTCATTTAGATTATAATTAAAATTGCATAGCTCATACTGCACTCAGTATCCTAAATACAGTGTTTTGGTCATTGGCAAAGAGCAATCCCCCTACTGGATACTCATGTACATAAGTTACAAGATATGTCAGTTCAACTACAAAGAATAACGATATCCATAATAGATGAATTGGTTAAGCTTCTTAAGAAGCTTCTCACGGTCATTGCTCACCGCCCATCCAACTTACTACTGAAGGGTGTTGTAATCTGTAATTCAGGACGCTGTATTCTGTATTCTGTTTACCCCCCTTTTTTTTTCTTTTTCGTTGATTCACATATGGAGTAGACCAACTGAATTGCTCGAAATTTAGTTTTGTTGTTTTGTTGTTCTGATAAATTCCTCACGAAATAGTGTCTTCGAGCTTTCCCTTGTACTACCTTGAACGTGAAGTATCGGTTGGAGTCTTGGCTCATCCCTCGGCAAGATACAGTCACTCTTTTAAATATAATGATTAAACATTTCCCATGCTAAGATAAACGAACCTGTTGGATATGAGTAAGCCCAACTTTTTGGCAACGGATGGCCTACAGAGCCTGAGATCTACCCCTGTTAGTCTTTAATTAAGCACATACTCGCCTACTAAGAAGTTTTATTGTTTCTAAGTTGGCTAAAAATGCATACTAAGAAAGTGCATTGAAAACTATTTCCTTATTTTTGTAAAGCCTTGGGTGTAGTTTATATTTTTTTGTCACTGATTTGCATATTGAGAGAGAGCATGGAGCCTTTCTACTCTTCCTTGGAAGGGAACCAATCTTCCTTGAGAAAAGGAAAGAAAATTGTACTGGAAGTGCTGCACAATTGGTTTAATGTAACAAAGGAACTAACAAATTGATTGGTGGGCGTAGCCTAGTAGACTAGGTGAACCAGGTGAATATGGTTGTCTCATTGGTATTATTATGTTGTGCAATGTTGCTAAACATGTTTTTCCAGACACTTAATTCCGAAACACATGACATAAAGCATTAAGGTACAAGGGGTATTCTACACTTTTGCACTTGTAGTATTGAAAGTATTGTTGTCCAAGTTGATGTTAAGGGGGTGTGTTAAGAATTGTAATCTTAAAGGTCCACTATGATCAATAGTGCATTAATTAGTTGCTTAGTTGAGTTGTTGATTTACTCACTTTAACTAGGATTAGTCACTCAAAATATTCTTTAACCCATGGTTTGGTTTTGTTCTTATGTAAAGCATTCCAGTAGCCAATCCATGAGTAAGCCCATTGTATATTCCATCATTTTTTTAATATTTAACAATGAAAAATATTGACCCCAAAAAAAGGTAACCATGCTGAGGTAAATGTGTATAAATCTATAAAATTAGAAAACTTAAAAATCAACACAAACCGACAGGAGTTAAAGAACATAAAGAGCATATAAATAAATGCCGTCAGAGTTGTTTCGTCATATCCATTGTACATCAATCGCGCAAAGTTCGCTCAGATTCTCTCCACATTGTTTTGTGTTTATTCAGACCAGCGGGTATATCATTTGGGCAAACTTTGCTCAGGCTTCTCTCCGCATTCTCTTCGCTCACACACTTAGAAAGTTCTTTCTGTTTATTCAGAATAGCAGGTAGATCAATCGGACAAAGTTCGTTCACACTTGTCTCGGCAGACAGTTGTTTCTGTTTATTCATTCCAGCGGGTAGCCATGGCTACAGAATCCAAGGTGACTTTAAAGAGCTCGGATAAGGTATTGTTCGAGGTCAATGAGCCCGTCGCCTTGGAATCTCAGATGATCAAAAACATTATCGAGGATGCCGGCACCGCCAACGCCATTCCTCTCTTTAATGTTTCTAGCAACATACTTTCGAAGGTCATCGAATATTGCGAATATCGTGTCAAGGCTCAAAAGCACGCAGACGAGAAGTCAGCTTTTAGCGACAGCGATAACAAGTGTTGGGAACGGGAATTCTTTAAAGTTGATGACGCTACTTTGTTTCACCTTATTCTGGTATTCTTGAATTATTTTAGTTAAATGAATAATCTCTCAAGTGCTCTCATTTCGTTTTCTACAGTATTTTTTTGTGGCATTGATTTAGAATTGTCTCCGTATGGTTCAATTTGTAGATATTTGGTGTAAAATTTGGCTTGTTATGTTATTGTGTTTGTGTTTGTGCAGGCTGCAAATTATCTTGATATATATATGGTCTTTTCGATCTGACATGCCAGGCTTTAGCAGATAGGGTTAAGTTGAAAACCATTGAAGAAATAAGGAAAACTTTCAACATTGTTCCTGAAGAGGAGGAGGAGGTCATGTTTGAAAATAAAAATTAATGGACATTAAAATGCCCTAGATATTAATGTAGGTTGTAGAAAAACATCATATATATTTTTATATGCCTATCCTATGGAATTTTTATTCTAGTCAACAATTTGTTTACAAACCATTAATCCATATTTCAGTATTTGAATTCATTAACTTCTTCTAGTACAATAGTCTACCTTGAACATCAAGGACTATGGTTTGGTCTTGTTGTAACATTTGGCTTTTCTAAATTCTGATAAATATTGAAACTATTTCTATTTAGAAAATCTTAGTTAGCAAAACTATTAAAGATATTATAAATTTATTTTAGCTTCTAGCATTTTAAGGAGAAACACATGATAGATTTGTGGATATACATTATTATTTATTATTCAATTTTATATACAATTATTATTTATTATTTAAGTTTCAAAACAAATCTACTCTCTTTATACCAAAACAAAGCATTGTTATAGAAAAGATTGGATCTTAAGAATTGAACACTTCACTACAACCTTATTTACATTATTGGTGGATGTAGAAAGACATTTAATAGTGATTTTTCTTTGTTTCTCTCTGTCAAATAATTTTATTTCCACAACTAAATTCATTTATTTTGGATAAGCATCTTAGGTCATATTGCAAATAATCTGGTTGTACACACATAGTGTGTTTGCATTTCACAAGTTGAAGTAGGTTTTATTGATAATTAAAATGTAGCAAGATACACACAAAGGTTATTGAAATTTTTGGCTGGCATGCCTTACAAATGCTAAAAGAATTAGAAATTTTAAAATATATGTTAGTTTTGCAAACACTTTTTAAATTCAAATTTAAAAGATTCTATTTTATTGAAAGATGAAGTCACTAAATTATTGATGAAGGATAATAGCCACTACATTCATTTTAATGATTCTTTATAAAGTGCAACTATGAACTAGTATTGCATGAACAAATAGATTTTGTAATATTTGTTTTCAATGATTCCTAGAATTGTTGTAGTAACAAGAAGTCCATCCACTAATGCACAAGGAGGAAAAACAAGTAGAGTTTGATGATGACTTATATACTATCAAAAAGAATATTCAATATTGTTGAATTTTTGTGCCAAATTAAATTTTTAAGTGCTGAAATCCTTAAAAGCTTGAGACAATAAAGTATTCATACACATAAAAAAAATTCAACCATAGGATGTACAATGTGGAAAATCCTCAAAGCTATCAGAATAAAAAAACTCAGCAAATCTTTTGACATAGAAAATAGTAGATTTCTTTAGGATAGATAGAAAATAATGTATTTTACAATACTAAATTTCTTAAGACAGCTCAAGTGTAAAATAGGAAGAGATATAAACACCCCTACATGTAGATATAGAGAAAAAGATAATAGAGATGGACTAGATAAACTTTGCAATGAGTTTAATACATTTATAACTTCAACCTACCATATTCAATGTTGCTTTCTTCAATTTTACATAATCAATGCTCTCTACCTTTCTTATTTGACACTAAACAATGTTTCACTCACTTCAGAATTAAATAGGCTCAAAACTACTGTAGGATCACTTAATTATTTATTTTTTATTAACATTTAGTATTTTCACTAAATATCATCTTTTCTTTTCCCTATTTCAAAAAAATATTACATTAAAATATCATATTTTCTTTCGCAAAGTACAAGAGAATAATGCATTAAAATAAGGTCCTGAAACTCAGAAGTGAACTTCCCTACACCAGGTCAACATAACAGCTCACGTGAGTGCCTTTGTGACAAATGCTTACAGCCTACATATAAACAACACCCTCCGAGTATGGACACATATACAATGGATCGGGAAAGGTATTAACAGTGATAAAGCATGCTAGTTTACAAGCCATTGGTAATGTAGGGTTAACATTTTCTACTTATTATGTAGGTTAATGATATTTTTACATAATCCATGGGCAGGTACCCAACATGACGGCAGATATCTGCCTTCGCTAAGTGTTGACAGCAATACGTTCCGATAATAAGGTATCTATTCTATAAATCCGATGTTAAACAGTTAATTTTTAATCTTAGTGCTGGTTCGACTTTAATTTGACAATTTCATTACTGGATTTGATATAATAGAGTCTACGTGAAGGATTCGGTCTTGGAGATTCGATATAGCTCAAAATATGTGTAGCTTTTCATTTAGCTTTTGTTGCATTGATAATACCGATATTGTCAAACCATCCAATATAAAATCCCTTCAAAGGGATTTGCATCACAGACTCTCAATACTTGTAGATATATATATATAAACATGTTCGTGACAGATTAATTCGTAAGAATCCCAAAATATATAATATGCATATTTACACCAGAGGTAAACAGTGCCATCATCCAAATCTTACATGTGTACTTATTGACAAATCTATAACGTATACATTCAGGCATTGCCTCATATATATATATATATATATATGCTAGACTTAGACTTAGAAGGTTTTCATGTATAAAAGTTTATTATTCAAGATCTGTCGATAGTTTTTTAATAAATTTATTGAAACTGAAATACATTAGGCCCCAAACTTCATTGACGATCTACATTCCGGACTACCTTGTCCTTGTAGATCTAACATCTATCTTTTTTTCAACCAAACAAAGACTTGTCAATAAAAATAGATAAAAAATATTGCAATATTTTAATAGAATCTAAAAACTTACCATGTAATTATTCTTAAGAAGATAACAACCAAAAAACTGAATACCTCATTATATATAGTATATAATATATATTAAGGAATACCTCATACCCTTCAATGGACTTGGTCATCTTCTTCATCTAGGTCATCATTTTTATCATATGATCTAGATTGAACATTGTAAGTATTGGCCATATCATCATAGTCATTTATATCAGTTTTGATCATCATATCATAGTCTATATAGTATTAGGGGTTCTCTAAATCATGTTGATCATCCTCAATATTGTCTTCTCTAAGACCCTCTTCATTATCATCCCCCACATTATACTTTACCCGCATTCCCCTTGGATTGTGTGTGACAACAAATGACCACCCCCCTTTACTTGGAACCTCATAGTAAAATACTTGTTCGCATTGCCTTGGAAGAAAGTAGGGTTTCTTTCATGGCTCAAAGAACATTTTATTAACCATAGTAAATTCATTATCATGTTCAATAATAGGTCTATGAGAATGTTGATTCAATTGTAACCTATACCATTTGACAACAAAAAGAACTAATTTGAAGGAGTTAAAACCACGGTGAATAATGTCTTCAAAATAAGGATAGTATCAATTTTCTGAGAGTTTTGGATGTTTGTCACTTTTAGAGGAAACTTTGGTCCTCTCAAAGACTTCAGTTATTCTTATGGTGTTTTACCTATAACAAGCCATACACATAAATGTTACATCTTGAATTGATCATGATTAATTGCATGTTTATGCTTTGTAGGAAAATAAATAAACCTTGCTAATTGATATGATTTTCTTCTTATAAGATTGGCATCTCCATTACGATGTGCTACTTTAACCAATAAAGACAAAGCTTCCCATCACATTTCATTACCATATTTTTGACATAGTTCAATCCATACCTTCAGCCAATCAAGATTGTTTGATATGTATATATCAAGTGTATCCCAACCAACTCCTTTGTAATATCCCGGATTTCAGACCTAACAATTATGGGCATGAAATCCAAATATGAATTACACAATTCATTAAAACCAACATAATTGTATAGAGGTCACATGATCTATTCTTGTGGGAATTAAAGCACCAAATCATATCCATATAAACTAAACCCTCATCGCAGTAAACCACCGAGGATCGAATCATGTAGGGTATTCTAATATTTTACAAAGCCACACTATTTTATTTATACAAAGGTTGCGAGTAACACATAAACTTTCTACATTGTGGTGAAAGACCCAAATACAAATATACACGCTATAATATATGGCCTCGGCCTTTTACATTCTAAAAAAGCACAATTTCCAAATATTCAACACTACCAATGTTTACCAACAATGATGAGTGATAGTTACATGGTTACACCACACACAACCCCCATATCATATTACACAACAAAATCATAAATAGTAAATAAGATATTGTAGCTACCATGGCCGGAACTCCAATTCCATAGATGGCATGGCCCTAAATCAATCACCCATTTCATCTATACAACTAACACATCCAACGAATGTGAATCTACATAGTCCACATAATTAATAACCATTGAAATTGATGCAATATAGTTATATAAACCCATAGTTTATAAAATCATTAAAGTGTTTAAACAGTTGTCTACTTTTGGCCATTTCACCATTGTAAGAAATGTTGCTGCCCATTTCCTGTAACCTAATCAAAACATTCATTTCAAAATACACAAAGCATGTCTAGGTTTTACTGAGGCTCTTTTTGCTACACAGAATCACCATTTAAATACATCCCAATACATTTTAAAATTTCAGGCCTGAAGGCAAAAAAGACCCCAATCCTATCGAATTTCCACAATGGAAGGCTCATGTAAATTACATTCAAACCCCCTACCCAAAACACATCCATTGGAATGAGACTCAAGCTAATCCAACCTATGACGAGTGACAACTCAATTGCAAGCATGATACCAAAAGAAGGGGCAAGTAAATAGTTGCCCAATAGGCTTACCGAAGGAGTATGGCTTTGCCCATTATTTTTACTACGAGCTATGACCCACGCCTATATTCACCACCCTTGCAAATTTGTAACAGAGGAGAGAGAGGATATGAGTAGTATGAATAATACCCAATTCAAAATCAACAATGATTCTAATGGAAGAGGGCACTCACATACCTATCTCCTAAGTCATCGCAGTCGCCTTCCTTCACACTGAGCAAGAGGAGAGAGAAAGCATCAATGATGTGAAATACCAAACTATCGCTTGGGAGAATCCCTAATCTTGATCGCCCCATCTCCTAAGGTGCATGGATACTGCCACACTCGCCACCATTAATGCAGATTAGAGCCATAATTGTATAGTCCTTGGACTATATTAAAACTTTCCACCCAAATCAAGATAAAGCCTTAAACCATTTCATGCATTCAATAATATTAGGATTTAAGCCCTAAGTCCATCTCATATGAAATATTCCATGGAACATTTAATCCAATAATTTTACAAAAGTATTAACTTCCAACTATTTAAATACAAAAACACCATATAGTAAGAATATGATCGGACATAGTCAAGTTGTAGGAATTCGCACCATGGAAAATAAGTGTCACATAAATAACAAGAGTGTGTCACACAAGTAATAGGTGTGGTAGTGACCCCATGACTATCATAAAGTCTATAAATAATAACAATAACAATGAGTGAATGGCACTACGATAGAGTTGCAAATGGGAGCGGTAGTGACCAAAATGATCATCACTTCTCATTAAGCTTTATAAACAAGTTCCTAGTCGCCAAGTGCACTTGCATGAAAATGGAACATCAATGCGTTAGTTCGACAAAACTAAGTAAGCGCGTTTTGACAAGTAGAAACCGTTACCTCTTAGGTGGTTACAATAAAAACTATTCCCTCCACTCCACCCCTTTATCACATAAAAAAGTCAAGTTAGAATCATGTATACGACAGTAAGCATAGGTTATAAATAATGAAGTACATAAGCAAATAACTAACTTACAAATTGATACTTAACCATAGTACAAATAGTAATCAAAATAAAAAAATGTAAGAAACATATTATTAACCGCATCAAGAAATATGGAAGAAGGACCTAAGAACAACTTACGACAATACAACAATACAATGAGAATACGAGACATTCCGTAAAGTTCAATTAATGTCCACCACAGGCAGTTTTGACTAGCCTAATTTTATTTTTTCAATTTTTGGGGACATTACAAGTGGTATGAGAGCCTAGTTTCAACAGTTAGAGACCTAATGGGTATACCAAACATTCATTGCAAGGAAACTAATGTATCTTATAAATTTATTTTAACTAACAATTTTTTTCTTCTTATTAAAAATTTGCAGCAGGGAAATTGCATACCCCCACCTAGGAAGTAGAACTTGTGGTGGAACTGAATTCTAATATTATGAATACCATACAAAATCTTCAAGAAGACTTGCAAAGTTTCAGAGATGACAATATGAGTGAAAGAAAGGAACAACAAGCAACCAATGAAGCATTGTTGTGAAATATGAAGGGAGGAAGCGCATAGGGGAAACCCACACCTTCTACAAATAGGTTCAAGAAGGAACCTTATCATAAATGAGTAAACGTCCCAAGAGAAGAAGGGAAAGAGGAACACACCCCTAACCCTCCAGAAAGAGAATATCACAGTCCTTCCAGTGAGAATTCTCTTTCTCCATGCAGAAAGAAACAAAGAAGCGATGACAATCTCCAATGGGAGTTCAGAAAAATAAGAGGCCAAACCTATGAAGGAGAGGTGAACATGTGGGAGAAAGCTGGAGAATGGTTTTTGGGCATGAGAAAACTTTTTCGAGTTCATAGCTACTCTAGGAAAATGAAGGCTTCATGGGAAATCTATAATTTAAATGGAAAAGCAACAAGATGGTGGAGAAATTTAAAGCATACCAAGAATTATGACTGAAGAGAAATATGTTGGAGTAATTTTCGTAAGATTTTGCAAGAAAAATATATGTCAGAAATAATATTCAACAGAAAGGTGAAAGAGTTTGACGAGCTACGTATGGGATCCATGACTATGGATGATTTTAATAACAAATTTCTGGATCTGCTACATTATGTACCATACATCAAGGACGAAAAGGTAAAGATCGAGTAGTTTTCAGGATGATTTCCTCCCAACTTTCGGGAAATGAATGAGTTTGACATGCCTAAAACCTTGGACACAACATTGCACAAATCTAGTCTCTCCTATGAGCTTAGACAACTAAGGAAAGAGAACATGGACAAAAAAAAGACACAAGTCTAAGAACTTCTCTAACAACTGAAAAATGGGTTTAAACACACCCCCATATAGGAAACAGAACAACAGCTTTCCAACAAACAAGAACTTCAACAAATTAGGTACAAAGCCATATCTACCAGATCCAAATGTTAACAAGCGAGTAGCAGTTGGGGGAGCCAATGCTACCCCACTATAGATTAAATGTTGAAAATGCAGTAGGCCTCATTATGTCCAATATTGCAGAAACAATACCAATGGGGTCTTGCAAAAATTACAAGAAGATCCCATCGTAGAGAACATAGATGGAACACTGTGGATTTATGCATCCTTGGATAGAAAACAATGAGACCATCAGGATACCATGGTTGAGATAGAAGGTAAGATCTTGAACACTTCTATTTCAATACTCATTGACCCCGGTTCTTGCATGAGCTATGTGTTACCTAAAATTCTTGATTTATGTAAAATAGGCAAAGACAAACATGATAAAACTTGGCTAGTACAATTAGCCATAGGTACAAAATTGAAAGTTTTAGAAATAGTTAAATATTGTGAGGTAAAAGTGAATGGTTTTCTTATGAAAGTGATCTTGAACATCCTACCTTTAGGATCATATAATATACTTATCGGCATGGACTGGATTGAACAACACCATGCCATGGTTGATTGCTTACACAGTTCAATCTTCTGTGTAGATAGCCAATGGAATCAAGCGAAGGTTTAAGGCATGCCAAAGAAAGTTTCGGTAAGGTATATACCTGCCTTACAAGAAAAGAAGTGCATTAGAAAAAGCTGCAAGTTATTTGCAGTAAATATTCGAGACATAAAGGGTGAAAAAGAACAACACAAAGAGGATTTCCCCGTTTTTGTAGAATTCAAAGACATATTCATTGACGAAATCCTTCTATTATCTTTGAAGCGAGACCTAGACTTTTCCATAGAACTCACAACAAGATCAATTCCAACATGAAAATCCCTTACTGCATTACTGCATTAGAGTTGGTGCAACTCAAACTGCAGTTGCACGAGTTGATAGAAAAAAAAATATATCCAACCAAGTGTGTTCCCTTGGGAGCACCAATACTTTTTGTAAAGAAGAACGATGGTACGATGTGAATGTTCATCGATTACCATCAGCTTAACAAAATGACTATCAAGAACCGATACCCACTCCCTAGGACTGATGACTTGTTCGATAAAGTAGTAGGAGTCGATATCTTTTCAAATATTTACCAGTGATTGGGGAACCATCCGGTATGGATTCACAATGAGGATATTCAAAAAACTTCCTTTTGTACAAGGTATGGGCACTACGTATTTGTAGTAATGTCATTTCGGTTGACCAATGCACCCGCAAATTTTATCTGTATGATGAATAGTATATTCAGTAAATTTCTAGATAAATTTGTTTTGGTCTTTATAGAAGACATCCTAGTTTACTCTGAGACTAAATAGGAACACGAAGAACACCTTCATTGTAATGTACCCAAAATTTGAAAATAAACAAAAAATTATTGGCTAGTGAAACTACCCCAAAAGGGATCATTATTACTCGTGCGGAATTACATGCGCTACTTACATTTTCGATCTCTTCAAAAACTACCCATATTGTCTTCTTAATCTCTTATCCATTTAGTGAGTATTAGTTCGTTTACTTCTTATGTATTAATTCTACTATTTAAACAATTTATACATCTTAGTTATTACTTTCGGTGAATTAATGAATTGTATAGATCATGGTCTTACTCCTGCACATGTGTACTTACCACTTACAAACACATGGGAAGACAGAAAGGGTATAACAGAATGTTGAGTACATGCTTAGGATGGATGTCATGAACAACCCCACCAAATGGGAGGACTACCTACATCTCACAGAGTTTTCTTATAACAAAAGTTACCAGACTTCCACCAAGATAAGTCCCTTTAATGTACTCTATGGAAGGAAGTGTATAACAATGGTTACTTGGTATATCCCGGTGGATCAGCTCATGTTAGGACGTGATTTATTAAAGGACTTGGAACAGTTGGTTCCCAAGGTCTAGGTGAACCTTAAATAAGCATAAGACTGCAAGAAATGCTATGTGGATAAGAAAAAAAAGATAAAGCTTATCAAATAGGTTATCATGTTGAAGGGAAAATTTCCTTCAATAATGAAATAACCAATACAAGTAACGTATAAATGCCTTAAAGGGAAAGTAATGTAAAATAAGATGTATGATAGATTACAATTTGTAGCCACCCTTATATATTGTGTGGACAACCATGAATGAAGGTCCACTTCCCTTAACCTAGTATTACATATCACTAGTTAATATTTAATGCATTTATTATTATTGTTGCATTGCCTTCGAATTAAGGGAATCTTTGTCCTCAATGCTGTATTGATAGCATTGTCTGAATTCCTTTGAACGATCATATTGGGATCCTTTCCTTTTTGTATTTGTGACATTTGAGGAAATGAGCCGATAGGAGTTATGGATTCCAAAGGCAAATTGTCGCATCGTATCTGCTGTAGTCCATTCCAGATCTATTTTTATTGGAGATTTGAGATCATTTGTGGGACGATTCGTCTCAATTGTTGCTTAGTATGTCTATATTTTCACAAGCCCACATAAGTATTCTATGAATATTCATTTTGACCCTGTCATTGTTCAAAATCATGATTATAATTAGGATGTTTGTAAGGTGTAGGTGTTGTTTGTTCTTCTTTCTTTTGGATTGCGGCGAGGACTTCCTTCACTTCCTCGATTTGATTTTTGGGTACATTTTCCTAGATTTGTGCTTCTTGGTTCTCCAGTAGTTTGTTATGATTTTGAATATTTTTTATTCTTTCATCTTGTGACATTTTTTCAATTTCTAACTCCTTGATTTGATTATGTAGTTCCTGATTACGATTATTTAGACATTGGTTTTCTTCTTGCTTTTCTAGTATTTTTCCTTCGAGGTCTTCACGAGAGTGTTCCCTTTTGCTACATCTTTTCAACTTTTTTTTATCTTTCTAATTGATGTTTTGTTATGATTTCGTAGTTGAAAAATCTCTTCAGTATTGCTTGATAATACCTTGTTGAATTTTGTCAATTCCAACTTATGTGTCTTCTTACTATCGTCATGTTGTTGTTGGAGTCTTTCCTTTTGTTGTTAATGATGACATGATTCTATTTTCTAATTTCCTAACTTCTCATGTACTTGCGCCAATTTGTCTTCTTTCTCAATGATGACTTTGTTAAGACAACTAATTTGTTTTTCCAATTTGATAATATTCTCATATGGATGTTCTTTGACTTTTTTTGACTTTATTATCTCGTCGTCAAGTTTTTGAATGATGCTTTCGAGACATGATATTTTCTCATCTTTATCTGCTAGCCTTTCTATGAGTTTTCTTTTACTATCTTCCAAAAATCCAATATTCATTTCCAAGGTGGTAATCCTTAGTTTCTATTTGTCGATTTCAAATAGTAGACTATTATTGGTGATTTAACAGTATTTTAGCTCATTCGAAACTGCTCGTAACTATGAATGTAATTCTTCTATCATAGTCCACATGACTTCTTGAATTCCAATTTTTGACTTGGTCTTCTTGTTCGATAGCGGCTTTCGGTTGCTTTACTAGTCTTATTTTCTCCCTTTTTTATAATAATTGTAATAGCTACAATTCTTAAATAATATTTATTAATAATTTTTTTTTGGAATATTTTAATAACAATAATACTATTATTATTATATTTCCAAAAGTTCTATATATGTTGAAAAATATAGTATAATAAATATTATTATTTGATAATAATAAGTTTATTATATATTCTTTTGATATAGTATAATGTAGGGTTTTAAAAATTAGGTTTTTGCATGGAGCAAGCTCCATGGAGGGTAATGGAAGCGTAGGGACGGAGAACAACATGGAGGGTGATGGGAGAGGCGTGGATGGAGAGCGAAGTTGAGGGTGACGGAGCTGGTGGCGGCAACAGAGGGAGGGAAGGAACATAGGTGATGGAGGGAGGATGGTGAGCGGAGGTCGAGGATTGGGGAGGTGTACAGGGATGGGGAATGGGGTATGGGGTAAGGACGCGGAGGTTCGAGGGCGCAGAGTTGATGGAGAGTGCAGGAAGATGGAGAGGTGTAAGGTGGAGGATGGAGTTGCTACACAGATGGAAACGAGGAAGGACAGGGAGCTAGACGAATGGCAAGGTGATGTCATGGGGAAATGGGAGCAGAGGCGGTGGCCAGTGATGGTAGGCGGTGTCAGGTGATGGAATATGGAGCAGCAGAATAATAATGAGGGAGGCACAGGTCGTGTAATTGGGAGAAGGGAGGATGATGCAACAAGGATCATGGGCATGTGAGAGCGTAGTGGGGATGATAGTGGGAAATGGTGCAGCTGTGGAGGGAATGTGCATGGGAGGAATGCGTAATATCTGAGGGAATCGAGTGTTGTGAGGGAGTTAGAAAATATGGCTACATGGAGGGATTGTGGCATGATGAGCAGTCAAGGTGGATAGGGAGTGTCAGTTAAGAGGACACTAGGAACAATGAAGGGAGTTGGTACACGATGGGGGAGCTGCGTAGAGGCAAAAACAATGACTTTAAGAGAAACTGAGATGGAGGGAAAGGAGAATGACTAGGATGGAGAGCGCATGGGAGAGAGGAGGGGGGTGAAATGGGTAGAGATGGAATGGAAAATTTGATCTCGAGAAACCCTAGAATTTATGGATAAAAAAACATGTTTTAGAGAAGCTCTGAGATGATGGCCACTCGCGAGATACAGTTGGCCGTGATACCACTAAAAGGAAAATTTTCTTTAATAATGGAATAACCAATACAAGTAATGTATAAATGCCATCAAGGGCAAGTAATGTAAAATAAGATCTATGATAGATTACAATTTGTGGCCACCCTTATATATTGTGTGGAGAGCAATGAATGAAGGTCCACGTCCCTTAACCTTGTATTAGATATCACTAGTTAATATTTAATATATTTTTTATTATTGTTACACATGTCTACTTGAAAGTAAAACCAAAAGAGAGCTCGTTGAGCTTGGGAAGGTGCGATAAGTTAGCACCTAGGTTTTGTCAACCCTTTGAAATACTATCCAAGAGATGACCAGTGGCATATGAATTAGTGTCACCCACACACATAAGAGTCCATAATGTTTTTCATGCATCGTTATTAATGAAATAGGTTTATGATACTAAACATGTGATTGATTGGTCCTTATTACAGGTTGAACCTAAATGGGATTTTTCCCCTTAACCTCTTCATATATTGGACAAGAGAGTGGTGCACATAAGGAAGCGCACCATATTCCAGTTGAAAGTACAATCGAAGCACTTCAAATTCGGTGAGACTACTTGGGAGAATGAAGCCACCGTGAGAAAGGCTTACCCCACCTTATTCCATGATTTGATTCAAAGTCCCTAGAACACCAAGGACAGTGTTGTTCTAAGTGGAGAGAGATGTAATATATCAAATTTTGGACCTAACACCTATGAGAATGAGCCCCATTGATTATGATGTTACCTTGATTTTTTATTTTGATATACTGGGTCAAATACCACAGTGCATATGAACATGATGATTTGTTTCATATACTAGGAGTAATCCAATTACATATGATTTATATGTATTTCTACTTGTGTTGGGCATGGACCCTGAAGCACATTATTGATGAGATCTTTTGTGGTGAGAAAGGAGATCTGGAGTACATCGGTAAATTTATGTTTTGTGTTGAGCAAGAAGATTTGTAGCACATGAGTAGTTATATTTGTGCAGAGTGAGAAGCTCTAAAGTACATGAGTTTTGAGACATATTTGTTGAAAGTGAATCTCTGGAACACATGAAAAGATAATTTGGAAGTGTTGGACATAATCCTTGGAGCCTTCCATGTTGATGTTGAGTAGAATATGTGGAGCATCACATCCTTGGCCATTGTATCTCTAGGTGTATCGTACAAGCACATCCTAGCATTAGTGTTGAGCGAGGAGCTCTGGATTTACACTAAGTTTGTAACTACCTGTTTATAGTGTTGAGTATGGGCTCTGGTAAGTGCTAGCAGTTACTAAAAAGAATTAATTATTTCCCAAGTGAAAACAACTTGAGTAAATATTGATCTCATCTAACTTATTTATAAGTGATTAAATGAAATTTCAAATCTCTCATCGAATAATGAAAAACTACCATTTTATACGAGGGAATCTAACACACAAGGATGTTTAGAGTTGCCTAGTTGCATAGTCCATAAAGAGTACACATAGTAATAATATTAATAATGTAAGAAAGAAGGAAAAGTTCCATCTATTACTATTATTACTAAGATAAAAATTAGATATTATAATACATATAAAATTTCAATTAGGAAGTAGTTAAAAGTTTCTAAGTTAAAAATATTAAAAGTACTAAATTAAATAAAAACGGTTAAATCAAGTTCAATGAAATTATTCTTCATTTAAGTGCCCCTTTGACTCAAAAGTCTATTTATAAAGTCCCAAGACATGAAAACCAAGATGCATTAATGGCACCGGTTGGTTTCCACCACCAAATAGAAAACCCACTAAGCTATAGTTTGGTAACGTCGATTTAGTATTGGTCTCCATTTCCATGCAAGGGTTAAAACCCCTTTACCATATGTTCCAAACCATATGTTATGTCGCCACCGTAAATCATATCACAATGTAGTGACATTACAATTTTTATGTTATAGCAATGTTTAATATATTATAATGTTAAGGTTTAGTGCATAGTCGAGGGCTTGGTCTGTGGTAGTCTTAAGTAAATCTACAATGATTATAGATTAAGTAACATATATACCATAGGATTAAAGCCTTAACTTAATACAATGCGAATTTTCCTAAGCTTAATGCTTAGTGAACATGGCATATGTAATATGCCATGCTAACATTTAACACTCATAAACATCAAAGGTCCATCCTTAAGAGGAAAAAGGAGAACTAATCTAGACCAGATATATGAGTTAGGGAAGCATTACCTTAGGAGCTCTAAGATAACTGCATGTTGGAACCATCTCAGGGGGATCCAGATTAAAACCGGGAACGATTTTGGGTAATGGTTGGGTGGAACGTGGTAGTTCCCAAGTTATTCGGTCATCTATAGAGAGGTCATATATGCCTATGAATTGTTAATGATCGGCAATCGAGTGTACAGGTTTCAGCCATTAAAAGAGTTTCACTTTTCAGGTATGAGGTTCTTGACCTCCTATTTCATTATCTAGATTAATTCTTGTCTAGATTACGCAAGTGTTTATATTATATTTATAACCCTATGTACCTTTTTTTTTTCGTGTCAAAATTATTTCAGTGTTTACATTTTCATTATAAACACTAAGTTGTAATTTAATTCATGTTTAAATATTTACCAAGGGTTTTGTGCTTTTAGTTTTACTTCTGCATTGCCTTTTACAGCTTAAACCTTGTTTTCTTACAATCTAAGATTTATTTCTAATAAGTACCTATCTATTCATTGATCTATTTAATCTACTAACAGATTTCATATTGCCAGCAGAGCTATATTTAGGAGTAGAAGACTAGTTCATAATTAAGTCTCCACTAAAATCTAGATATAAATTACCATTAATTAAATATAATAAATAGAACCTAATAAATACATTATATATATATTATCTCGTATAAAACAGAAATGTAATTCTAAATTTGCAAACACTATAAACACATTTAAGAGAACCCATGAATTCAAGGTATAAAAATCAACTAAGACCTCTCACGGTCTGTATAAACATTATAATTCTTATTTAAAACAAACATCATCATCAATCAAAGCTATAGACCAAGTATGAGGACTATCTAATGATTCACAATTTATCACTACCAACTACTTTCCCGAAATTATAAATCACTGTAAACAATTTATCCACATAATAAATCTTTTTCAAAGTTTAAATAAAAAGAATGCTTAAACAATTAAAAACCATATTATAAATCGTATGCCATAAACAAAAGAACCTACGTAAATAAAGTCAAATATAATCATTTACATAATATCATTTACATAATCGTTTACAAACAAACGTAATACAATTTACAGTAATCATTTAAAATCCAAATATCTTTTACAGTATTCGATAGAACTGTAACGAATCCAAAAGTGGTAAGAAAATTTCTCCTTTATTAATTATCTTTTAAATCGCATGGGATTATAAGCGATTTAATGGATTAGCAAACTTGGTAATGAATAACTAGAGTCGAAAGACCTAGTGGTAAGTTAGTCCTCTTTTATAGAATGATAAAATTGCATGAGTACAAAAGAAAATATTTTCAATAACCAGATTTATACTAGAAAGAATTTATTCTCTAATGATTATGTTTGTTATATTTGATGGGAACTTTGAATGTGAGATCATAGTGACTTTTGGGAAACATCAATATATGGAATGAATGTTTTCTGCTGTCAAGTCAAAGAAGCGAGGTACTGATCATTTAGAAGTTGGTAAGACAAGACGATGAACTTGGGACAAGGTAACGAATCTTCTCTTAAACCTTGATTAAAGTTTTACTAAGTTGATTCTGCATAGTAGATATTCTTGTGGATCAAGATGTATGTTATCAAGGGGTAACTATGTCTCACACATACTTTTATTATTGTAACAAGTATGCACATTTCTAAAGCTATGATATATGTGAATCATTATGGTCATAAGTTTTGAAGAAAATTATCATTCTAGAATTCTAGAATCTTGTCGCGATAATAACTGCAATTTATACAGCTACTGAGACTTGATAAATGACAACAATACTAAGATCCATGAGGAGCACCAGAGTATCATGACTACAAACCATTAAGTGAAAGAAGAAATATTCGGAACATAAAAGAGGGTTTTATGAGAAAGAAAGAAAAAAACGAAATGTACACATGGTACATGTTTGTACATGACGTACATGTTTTCCCCTTAAAAAGCGAGGAACCAGTATGCATCCTGTGGGGACACCCACGTGTAAGACATTTGGTTAGACTTCTTTCCGCACACATTCACGCCATAAGAGGATAGTAACGAGAGTGGGAGGGGATTCATGAAGAAAAATATAGGTATTATGGTGTGCGAGAAAGGAAGCTCCTAAGGTTGGTGAAGCACCCTCAATAGCATAGATAGGAGATACGCCTAGAAATGGGTATCATCCTTGTGTTGGGTAGCTTGGAGCCGTACTCACGTATTTTTAGCACTTGGAGTGATTTGTTGGATGGAGGGCCTCCGAAGAGACAAGAGAGAGGCCTGTAAGGAGCAATAATCTAAAGAAGTATATGCACTACAAGCATATTCGCTCCTAGGTAATATGCTTACCTATTGTTAATTGTATGTATCCAAACCTTTGCGAATTATGAAATTTAATATAGTTAGATTTTGAGTTATACATTGCCACTCATATTGATATTAATAAACATGCAGATATGTGTTTACGTTGTAGGTTGGTGACCTAAGGACACTTGAAGTAATCGTATTCAAAAAATAAAAATAAAAATAAAATAAAGAAGCAAGAGCCCTTTTTTTTACGTATTCATATATCTATGGACATTAAAGTATGTAATGTTATGGCAATATCGTAGTAAGACCTTGCATGTGCTGCGTAAAGTGCAGGTTATGAAAGGAAAGGAACAATAAGGATATAGAAGACTATAGGATCAAATGTGGTTAAAGATAAAGTTAAAACTTTAAAGGCTACCAACACTGAGGACGGTGTCATTTTTAGGGGGAAAGGATGTAACACCCGTCTTCACTTGTATTCGGTTGTATTAAAAATACATTTGCAAGGGTTTCTTGGTAAAGGGATCAAGGCCAAGTATCTTCTAAAGTAACCTTGCAAGTACCTTATTTAAATCTTTCTAAGTTACACTTTTATATTCTAGCCTTGGAGGAGTAAAGACCCCAACACCACTAAAAACGATAGGAGAAAGAATCCCCTAAAACAAGGTTGACGATTAGAATAAAAACCTTGATGTTTTAGTTTGGTGATGACCAATGTCATATCGACACCGTAGACACTTGAATTATTCTAACGAACTAAATGTCATGAGCTAATCCAACGAAGAAATTGTCTAGCAGAAAGGTCCCTCACCCATTACTTATCCATGACTACAAAAGTGGTCTCGACTTAAAAAAGAATTGCTTAACCTAAGTCTCCTTTTATTCGATTAAAAAAAAAAGAGTGTGCAAGTAGTATGACATATTGTTACAAGGTTTTGAATAAATAGATTTGTTATAGTAAGAACCCTCATTTGAAAATAAAGATGTTTTTATATATATTCAGGATTGAGGTTATAAACTAGTAGCAAAAAACAATTTCCTCTCATAAGAATAATTGATTTTAGACCGAAGGGAGGGATTAGTCACCACTGACGAATTACTTTCCAGGATAACCATTTCTATTGTACTCAAGGTTTAGTTTATCAAGTATCCGAAATAAATGGAAAAGGTTGTGTTGGGCGCATGCCGCAAGTCAATTACTTGATAGCCAGAGTGGGAAGTCAGCTTCACCATTAACGTTTGCATATGTACTGGCATATTTAGTACATTAATTGGTCAGGTGTTCTTTCTCATAGAAGAGGGAATCAAGGGCATAGTGCAGTAAATTGTGGGATGCTCTGCTCATCGGAGGTGAAAATGAATGGTTATTTATTGTGTACTATTTCTTTTGAAAAGGGAGGAAGACCATGGAAAAGATTTGCTGGGAGGTTTTCCTTTGAAGAAATTCTATGTTGGATAGGGAGTTCCCTCTGGGGAAAACATGAGCAGAAGTGTGAGCAGGAAGTTTATTGTTGAATTAGGTTGTGGGATGAATCTCGTAAAATGTTGACTCTGTTTGTTTCTGATTCATTTCAATAGTTATGGAAAGGAAAAATTGTTGAATATGTGGATTTAATCTGGTAAAATGTTGTTTAGGTGTATCTTCCAATTTAATTACTAGATAGCGAAATTAAATCATTGATGATATGAGGCTGACTTGAATCTAGAATGTGTTTTTCTTAACCTTCAAGTTTTGCAATAATACATATCCCTCTGAGTTTCGACCTAAAGAAGGATACGTTTTGACCTATATATATATATATATATATATATATATATATTGATCCAATCAAGTACTTACTTACTGATATGGTCTGTAAGCCCTTTTATTGCACAAGGCNTATGGTCTGTAAGCCCTTTTATTGCACAAGGCTACGATCTGAATAAATCCAATTATTAACTCCTTTCTGTCCATTTCATTTGGGGGGTAAAAGGTATGGTTCTCCTATTTCTAGCTATGGTATGGTTATGCACACTCGATACATAGTGATATCAGTATTATTACTTACCCTATGAAGTGACACATTAATATGTTTTGTTTCTCACCCACACTGGATGTTAAGTTACTATTGTTCCATGGCCAGAATTGAACTTATGGGTCGGTATGTTTCGTGGGTTAATTCGCTTACACAGATAAAGATATTATAGCTATGCCCTGGTGAGTGGAATTTATGCCGTAATACCACTTATAGATGGGCTTCCATGGCTTTACCAACCTTTGGTTTATTCAATTGCATTAATATTGGGCGTGTGAAGCAGAAATCGAGTTTAAGAAGACGTTACTAGTGCTTGATGGATATGGGTAATGTATGATGTTGATTTTTGAATGGCCTCAACACTGGGATTGTTAAACCTCTACTTGATTATTTGCGATCTTAATCGATTTGATCCCAGTAATAAGACCAACAGTTGTCATGAGAAAGGTTATGGGTTCAATTCTGATCGGAACTAGTGAGGTTAAGCTTATTGCAATTATCAGTAGCCAAAAGGGGTTCTCCCAACATCGAATAGAGTACATAGTTTTATTATGTTGAAAAGAAACTAGTTGAAAATCAAGATGACACACCGTATACTTTTCCATCTCAGTACTGATCAAAATATATGATGAGATATGAGTCAATCATGAATAGGTTGTGCAAGGATGCGATTTGATTAGCAATTATGTGCCTACGTGTTATGAAGTCTAGACCTTGCCTTCTTCTATTCCTCCAATGCCTTGATTAAGGGGTGATAAAATCTAAAAACATTGCCTATTATCTGCGTTTATAATTGTACGTTGATCTGGTAAGAATTTTTCCCTTGTATTTGTTTATAAAAGTACAGATCCATGATACAATAGGAAGTTATTACCCTTGTATGTTTATTTTAATTTATCCAAGGAATGTGTTTCAGATCTAAGCTTGGTCTACATTGTATATGGACTTTGTATTACTTTTGGGCATGATCCAATGTCTACGTTTTTTCTATGTGGGCTTGAAATCTGGTTTGGGATTTTAGTTCATATTGGTACTTTTCTATTATAGTTTTCGAGGTCTGTGGGAGTTTTGAAATATTGATTGCGATAATACTTCATGCCCGTGCCTTGCTAATTATAGTTTTGAAATCGGTGTGGCTATAAGAATTGGTCTCATAGGATTATAGATCTCTCTGAAGAGGTGTGATAAGCACTTGTAGTTGATTGCTCATAAAGCATTGAATTGCCTTTAGACATGGCAACATTTGATGCCCAATTTCTATAATGCATTCTGTTGACTTGGAATACATCGGATAAACGTTCGTCGTTGATAGAGCGTGGAAATTTCCTTTAGGTCTGATAACGTTTTGATTTTGCTAATGCCTTCATCTCGGGTTTTTGGGTAGAGATGACAAATGTTTGATGGCATTTTTATAACGCCTCTGCTAAACAGGGTTTCAATTTGAACAGATTTGAAGGGAAAGGTATTGTATCTGATTTGGTTTGCTAGCTAAATCATTTTTTATTGAATGCCAAAGGATAGGGTAAGATCCTTACTCTAAAAGTTTGGGTGTCTGAGTTGTCTTGTTACATCAGATTCTTCCATGCTTCAATATTGTCATAGATTGGAGATATGTCAAGTTGTTCTCTGCCTTACAGAAGTGTCGTAGATCCGAGATTTTAAATCTGTGCATAAATGGTTGAGTTGCAGATCCATTATGATGTATATTACATGCCCTACATTGATGGTTTTAAGTAGCAGATCTAATGCCTGAGTTTTTGTAATTGCTATAAAACTAATGTATGTATGTCCATGATGATATAACCCTTGTGCAGAGTGGATCCGTGAGCTCTTATTTGACAGCCACGAGTTTATTGTGGGTTTACATGATTGTAATTATGTATCATAATGAAATACCTCCTCTTGGAAATGTTGGAGGAAAGGAAAATGAAACTACAGCGGTTAAGTTGCAAGGCTATACCCCTGGGTGGGAAGAAGTAATAAAATATTTCCAATGTTTTGTGGATGTAACCCCAACGTTTGGGTGAACCACGTGTACCTTTGTCTCTCTTTTTACTGGCATATTCATGTTATTATTATGTTTAAATATTTGGTTTTCATTTTTACTATAAGATTTTGTGATGGAATCTATTAATAACGAAACTTGCCTTGTATCCTAGCTACGATGGTTGAAATTATAGAACACGCAAGGAAAAAATTTTGCCCAATTTTTCTCACAGATTGCATTAAGTTCTAGGGGGTCTATTACATGCCTTATAAGCAAATAAGTGTATTAGAAAAGGCTGCAAGTTGTTTGCAGTAAATATTTGAGACATAAAGGGTGAGAGAGAGCAATGTATAGAGGATTTCCCCATTCTTATAGAATTGAAAGACATATTCCCTGAAGAAATCCTTGGATTACCTCCGAAGCGAGACCTAGATCTTTCCATAGAACTCACAACAAGATCAATTTTGGCTTCAAAATACATTACCACATGAGTGCACCAAAGTTGGTGGAACTCAAATTGTAGTTGCAGGAGTTGATAGAAAGAGGATATATCCGACCAAGTGTGCTCCCCTGGGGAGTATTGATACTTTTCGTAAAGAAGAATGATGGTACGATGCAGACGTGCATTGATTACCATCAGCTTAACAAAATGACTATCAAGAACCAATACCCAAGAACCAATACCCACTCCCTCAGATCGATGAATTCTTCGATCAAGTAGAAGGAGCCAAGATATTTTCAAAGATCGACATGTGATCTACGTACCATCAAGAATGGATTTGTGATGAGGATATTCACAAAACAACCTTTTGTACAAGGTAAGGGCACTATGAGTTTGTAGTAATGTATTTCGGGTTGACCACTGCACCCTCAAACTTTATGTGTACGATGAATAGTATATTTAGTAAATATGTGGATAAATTTATTTTGGCCTTTATAGATGAAATCGTAGTTTACTCTAACAGTAAAGAGGAACACGAGGAACACCTTCACATAGTACTACGAGTGTTACGAGAACACCAACTATACGCTAAGCTTAGTAAATGTGATTTTTACAAACCACAGATACAGTACTTGGGTCACATTATTTCTGTGACAGGGATAGTTATGGACCCAAAAAATATTAGAGCCATAGAATACTGGCCTACCCCTACTAATCTCATCGACATTAGGTCCTTTTCGGGATTATCCGAATATTATCGAATGTTCATTGAGAACTTATCGAGAATAGATTGTCCCATCATAGCTTTGGAGAAAAAGGAAAATAATTTCTTATGGATGACCAAGTGTGAGGAAAGTTTTCAAAATATTAAACATCTTTTGACGACTGCACTGATACTACGAATTATGGATCTTGATGGGGATGTCATTGTTTGGATGGATACGAGAAAGGAAGGACTCGAAGGATCCCTCTTGCAGAATGATTATGTGATCTATTATGAATCATGAAATTTAAAAGAATATCACTAGAAATACTGCACACATGATATTGAGTTAGCTATAATCATTCACAAATTGAATATGTGGAGGCCCTACCTCATGGGGAGGAAATTCCTTATGAAGACAGATAATAGGAGTCTGAAGTATTTACGTGAGCAACCATATCTGAATGCTAGGGAAGCGAGATGGTTGGTTTTCTTTAGTGAGTACGATTTCGAGCTAAACCATATTAAAGGAAAAGAGAACAAGATTGTTGATGCTTTGAGTCAACAAAATCATATGATATATGAGGTAACTTTAAGTTAAACTAATTCAAATTTTCATGAGAGGATTAGAATGGCTAACAGAGTTGACCCTTTTTATGTAGAAATCCTCAAGAAAGTCCAAGAGGACATGTTGTTTCAACAAAAAAAAGAGTACAAGGTAGATAAAACATGACTACTATGGTCCAAGGAGAGATTTTACATTCTAGAAGTAGGGGACATTTGGTCTAGCACCGTCATGGAATTTCATTGGATACCCTACTCAGGGCATCCAGGATATCAAAATATGATAACCACATTTAAGAGACACTTTTTATGGACTATGTTAATGGACAGCATTGCATTGTTTATCATGAAATTTCAAGAATATCAACTGGTCAAATCTGAGCATCAACATCCTTTGGTATTGTTGCAACCACTACCCGTTCAAGAATGGAAGTGGGATGTAATTAGTATGGAATTTATGACTGTTCTATCGAAAAGTAGTAAACAAAATGATTATATCTTTGTAGTGGTTAACAAATTGTCAAAAGAAACACCCTTCATTCTATTGAGGTTGACCTACAAGGATGTACACATTGTCAATATCTTCTTGAAGGAGAAATTTATATTTCACAAGATACCCAAGGAAATCATCTCAGATCGATATACAATGTTTAGCGAAAAGTTTCTGAGGTCTTTAATCTCCGGATTAGAGACATAGTTGATCTTTAGTACTGCTTATCACCCGTAAACACACAGAAAGATAGAGAGGGTAAAACTAATTATTCAGGACATTCTTAGGATGTATCTCATGAACAACCCCATCAAGTGGGAAGACTACCTACATCTCACAGATTTTTCTTATAACAACAGTTACGAAACTTCCTCCAAGATGACTCTGTTTAAGGTACTCTATGGATGGAAGTGTAGAACACCGGTTACTTAGTATAGCCTGGTTCATCACCTCATGTTAGGGCCTAATTTATTAAACGACTTGGAACAGTTTGTTACCAGGTTCTAGGTGAACCTTAAAGAAGAACAGGACCACCAGAAAAGCTATGCGGATAAGAAGAACAACATAGATATTATCAAATAGGAGATCATGTCTACTTAAAAGTAAAAGCAAAACAAATCTCGTTGAGCTTAGGAAGGTGTGGTAAGTTAGCACCTAGGTTTTATGGACCCTTTGAAATACTATCCAAGAGAGGACCAGTGGCATATGAACTAGTGTTACCCATGGACATAAGAGTCCATAATATTTTCCATGCCTCATTATTGAAGAAATATGTTTATGATACTAAACATCTCATTGATTGGTCCTTATTACAGGTTAAACCTGAAGGTGATTTTTCCCCTGAACCTCTTCATATATTGGACAAGAGAGAGGTGCATATTAGGAAGCACACCATAGTCTAGTTGAAAGTGCAATGGAAGCACTTTGAAGTCAATGAGGCTACTTGGGATAATTAAGCCACCATAAGAAAGGATTACCCCGCCTTGTTTCATGATTTCATTTCGAGTCCTTAGAACACTAGGTATGGTGTTGTTCTAAGCGGGGAGAGATATAATATCTCAAATTTTAGACCTAGAACTTATGGACATGAGCCTCATTGATTATGATATTACCTTGATGTTTTATTTTGATATATTGGGTTAAAGACCACACTGCATATGAACATGATGATTTGTTTGATATACTCAGAGTAATCCAATTACATATGATCTATATATATGTTTGCTTGTGTTAGGAATGGACCCTCAAGCAAATTATTGATGAGATGTGTTGTGTTGAGAAAGGAGCTCTCGAGCACATCGGTAAATTTATGTTTTGTGTTGAGAGAGAAGATTTGGAGCACATGAGTACTGATATTTGTATTCAGTAAGAAGCTCTAAAGCACATGAGCTTTGAGACATTTTTGTTGAGCATGAATATCTTAAACACATGAAAATATAATTTGGAAGTGTTGGGAATAATCCTTGTAGCCTTCCATGTTGATGTTGAGCATAATCTATGGAGCATCAGATCCTTGGCCATTGTATCCCTAGGTGTATCATACAAATACACCCTAGGATTTGTGTTGAGTGAGGAGCTCTGAAATTGCACTAAGTTTGTAACTACCTATTTATAGTGTTGAGTATGGGCTCTCTTAAGCTCTCGGAGTGATTGTAAAGAATTAATAATTTCTCGAGTGAAAATGACTCGAGTAAATATTGATCTCATCTAACTTATTTATTAGTGATTAAATAAAATTTTGAATCTATGTATTCTCATCAAATACTGAAGAACTACCATCTTATAGGAGGGAATCCAACATGCAAGAATGTTTAGAGTTTCCTAGCCTAGTTGATCTAACGATCTAGTTGATGACCTTAATGAGAAAGTGTCATAAGTCTAGGGATCACAATATGTGATACCCTAAGACAATTGTTACCAAATAATATACTATTATTATATATTTTATATAGAGTATGCATAAAGAGTTCACATAGTAATAATATTAATAATGTACGAAAGAAGCAAAAGTTCTGTTTATTACTATTATTACTAAGATAAAAATTAGATATTATAATACTTATACAAGTTCAATTAGGAACTAGTTAAAATTTTTCGAGTTAAAAATATTAAAAGTACTAAATTAAATAAAAATGGTTAAATGAAGAAATGAAACGATTCTTGATTTAAGTGCCCCTTTGACAGAAACATCTATTTATAAATACCCAAGCCACAAAGAGGCTTAGGTATCTCTTCCATCTTCTTGGAGTCATTATTCTTCGTAATTATTCTCAAGAGAGTTCTTCAAGAACATTTTCCTAAGAGAAAAAAGGATAACTGATAAAGACCTAATATACCAGTTAGGGAAGCCTTACATGAGGATATCTAAGCTAATTTAATGTTGGAACCATCTCAGGGGGATCCATATTAAAACCATGAACGATTCCGAGTCGTGGTTGGGTGGAACGTGGTAGTTCCCAAGTGATTCAGTCATCTATACAGAGGTCATATCTTCTTGTGAATTGTTAATGCTCGGTAATTGAGTGTGTAGGTTTCAACCATTAAAAGAACTTCACTTTTCAAGCATGAAGTTCTTGACTCCCTATTTTATTATCTATATTAAGTGTTGGCTAGATTATGCAAGTGTTTAAATTATATTTATAACCCTATGTACCTTTGTTTTTCATGTCAAAATTCTTTTAGTGTTTACATTTTCATTATAAACCCTAGGATGTAATTTAATTCATGTTTAAAGATTTACCAAGGGTTTTGTGATTTTGGTTTTACTTTTGCATTATCTTTTACCGCTTAAACCTTGTTTTCTTACAACCTAAGATTTATTTCTAATAAGTACCTATATGTTCATTTATCTATTCCATATTGTCAAGAGAACTATATTTAGGAGTAGAAGACTAGTTCATAATTAAGCCTCCATTAAAATCTAGATATAAATTAACATTAACTAAATATAATACATACAACCTAATAAATACATTATATATATATATATATATATATATANAATGTATCAAAATCAACTAAACCTCTAAGGGTCTCTATAAACATTATCATTCTTATTTAAAACAAATAGATCATCATAAATCAAATCTATAGACCAAGTACGGAGACTATCTTCTAATGGTTCACAATTTATCACTACTAACTACTTTCCCAAAATTATAAATTATTGTAAACAATTTATCCACATAATAAATCTTTTTCAAAGTTTAAATAAAACAAACCCTTAAATAATTACAAACCATATTATAAATCGTATGCCATAAAAAAAAGACCCTATGTAAATAAAATCAAACATAATACCATTTACAGAATCATTTACAAACAAATGCAATACCATTTACAGTAATCATGTCAAATCCAATATCATATACAATATTCATTAAAACCAACATAATTGCATAGAGGTCACAGGTTCGATTAATCATGTGGGCATTAAAGTCCCAAATCGTATCCATATAAAGTAAACCCTCATCGCAGTATATGACCCATGATGAAATCATGTAGTGTGTATTAATATTGAAATCCATGCTATTCTATTTATACACAAGCTCCCAATAAAACATAAACTCTCTACACTGTGGTCGAAAGACCCAAATAAAAGTATACACGTTGTAATCTGTGGCATTGTCCTTTTTCATTAACAAAATAAATAATTTCCAAATATTCAACACTGCTAACGTATACCAACAGCGACGACTGATAGTCGCATGGTTACACCACAGACAACCCCCATATCATTTTATGCAACAAAATCATAAACAATAAATATGCTATTACAGCTACCATGGAGGGAAATTTCAATGCCATACATGGCATGACCCCAAATCCATCATCCATTTCATTGATACAACTAACATGTACAACAAATGCAAATCTACACTGTCCATAGAATTAACAACCATTGAAATCGATGCAACATAGTTATATAAACACATACTTTATAAAATCACTAAAGAGTTTACAGAGTTGTCTACTTTTGGCCATTGCACCATTGCAAGAAATGGTTCTCCCCATTTTGTAATATCCCAAATTTGAGACCTAATACCTATAGGCATATGCCGATTGATTATGATTATTATGATTATGTTTTATTTTTATATTGGGTCGAAGACCGCATTGCATGTGAACATGATGATTTGTTTTATATATTGTGCGTAAGCTAATTATTGTTGATATACATATAAATGTGCTTATTTTTCTTGGGCGTGGACCCCAAAGCACTTGATTGATGAGATGTTTTGTGTTGAGCAGGAAGCTCTAGAGCATCGGATCCTTGGCCATTGTATCCCTAGGTGTATCATACAAGTGCATCCTAGCACTAGTATTGAGTGAGGAGATCTCGAATGGCACTAAATTGTAACTCCCCAGCAAAGCATTGAGTATGGGCTCAGGTAAGTGGTAGGGTTTATTGAAAATAATTTAATAACTTCCAAGTGAAAACAACTCAACAAAAATATTGATATCATCATACTTATATATAAGTAATTAAATGAAATTTTGAATTTCTGTATTCTCATCAATGTTCTGAAGAGCTACCACATTCTACAAGGGAAATCCAACATGGAAGGATGTTTAGAGTTGCCTAGCCTAGTAGACCTAAGCCTGCTACATACTTGACCTTAATGATGAAGTGTCATTAAGTCTAGAGATCATGGTATATGATGCCCAAAAACATTGTTAACAAAATGTTATATTATTATCTACTTTATACATGGTATGTATAAAGAATTAAATGTATTAATAATATAAATAAATGAAAGAAGAAGAACAAGCTCCATCATTTATTATTTTATTTGAAACCATAATAAATAGTCAAAAACATAAAATTCTAACTAGGAACTAGAATAAAGCCGCACGGGTGTGGCTCATTGGCGGTTCCGTTGTAATGAAGTTGTTTGTAAATTGGAGGTCACGAGATCAATCCCACCCGGGTTTACCTGTGTCCCAT
>LPNX010236704.1:46726-123993 GCA_001517045.1 Pseudotsuga menziesii
AATGTTTCTTGATTTAACTATCCCTTTGATTGAAAAGTCTATCTATAAAGACTCAAGCCAAAGAAAGCCTTGTGGTTCTAATCTATTATTAGAGGGGTCATTTTCTACCTATATGCTCTGAGGTAAATTCTTGGAGAATATTTTCCTCGAAGGAAAAAGGAGAACTTATCTAGATCTGATACACCAGATGGGAAAAACTACCTTAGGAGCTCTAAGCTACTTGAATGTTGAATTCCAGCTCGGGGGGATCCAGATTAAAAATAGGAATGGTTATTGATCATGTTTAGGTGGAACGTGGTAGTTCCTAAGTGATTTTCTCATAAAAAACAGCGGTCATATCTGTCTTCAATTGTTAATGCTGGTTATTTGAGTGTGCAGGATCAACAATTAACAGAGCTTCAATTTACATGTATTGAACCCTAGACTGTTTATTCTGTTTTCCTGGAACAATATTAGCTATGTTAGGTAAATGATTACTATGCATTTCCCAACCTAAAGTATATCTTTCTCTATTTATAATTGCTAGGGTTTGTATTTTAAATACATTAAGCCTAGGTTGTAAAGGATATTTTATATGAGATTATTGAGGGTTTAATTATTGGTTTATTTATGTAATTTCAATTCATTTGTTAATGTTCATTAAGGGTTCTACACCCTATTTTAAATTCTATAGTGGTATTACTCTTAAAACTAGGTTATGTATAAACTAGGTCATTTCAAACGTGTTAATATGTTCACTTAGCTTTATAAACACTACTCGCATATCCCATTTGTCACTAGAGAGATGTTATAGGTTAAGTTAGATTAATATAGAAACAAGTTTTAACTACATAAACAAATCTCAAAGCTATCTATAAACCATTCTACATTTAAATCCAAGATAAATACTCCGTTTAAGACCTTTGAAGGTCTGCTATATTGAAAACAAATAAGAATGTCATGAACATCCTTTTGGTCCTAAATTCATATCTCTGTCACATATAAAACCTACAATCCTATCTTAAACCATTTCATTTATGCATAAACTTTAAACAAAATTACATAACCTATAATCTCATTTCATATAGCAAAGTAAAAAATACATGATACACAGGAAATCGTATCATGTATTAAAACCATGTCGAAATCAAATTACAAACCCAAGTATTACAATGGGGACACGAATCGAATCCTGTGGGCATACAAGCCCAACCCTTTTATATAAATCAAAATACAACTTATTAGAATTATCCATGCATAGGATTCAAACCATGTGGCTATCAATTGTTCAAGGCCACACTATACAACAAAGTATGCAGGATACTTTCATATGATCAACACTATTACAATAACAAACCATTACACTACAAAGAGGTTGCAAGACCCTATTTTCTACCCAATTATGTAATCATGGCCTTGTCCAAAACAAATATTAACACAATCCATTTAAAATTATAACCACATCAACGAAGGCTATCGTGGGCTTACACCCCTAGAATGTATATAATCCACATTATATAATAAACCCATGATATCATACACAGTCTAAATATAATAATGACTAACTCTGTTAATGACTTCACCCCACAAGTTAAGCAGTGCAATGTAAATAGTAATAAAACACATTGAAGCTATCGCAACCATGATAGGAAAGGATGAAGCCATTTACGGCATGGCCTCACCCCATGTTGTCAACCTTTACAATCAATTATGAATACCCAACACCCATACCATAAACGAAGGCATATGCCTGTGTATAAACCATCATAATAAACCTTTAGCATGGAAATAAAATTCCATACACACACAGTAAGCAAAATAACCATGGACATATCATAAATGGAGGGTATTTACATTATGAACAATAATGGCAATCGCAGTCTTTCCACACCGTCACCATTAAAATCCCATGGCTCAAAAGCCCAAATCCATTTACGATTTACATAACCCAAAAATTAAATACAAATATCCTGTGAGAAACGTGAGTTTCTCCATGGCAAAAAACGATACCATTAATTTAAAACCCAAGTCTTCGCAATACAAATCCCAAAGGAGAATTCAAACCCCACAGAGAACCCCAACATCAAATGATGAAAGACCATGTAGATAGGTTGAGAGACAACAAGCATAAGCTTGTTGGAAAGGCTTACCTTGGATATCACTTAGATTCAAAACCTCAATAGATTTGTGGCCATGCTGCTTATCACCACATTTCGAGACCAAGAACCAACCAATGAAGCCTTAAAACAGAAGTATGGCAATGATCATGCTTCAAAGCAACATGATTCAGTAGGCACCAAAAATACAAAGAAAAGCTGACCTTCCAAGTCTGAAGTTTGCCTCCATAATCCCTGCATTGAGAAGAACAAACCCAAAAAGACAAATGAAATGACCAAACCATTGTGAGTCAAGCCTAAGGGAGGGATACCATGAAAACAAGGTGCATTAATGGCACCAGCTCATTTCCACCACCAAATATAAAACCCACTAAGCTATAGTTTAGTAACATCTATTTAGTATTGGTCTCCATTTCCATGCAAGGGTTAAAAACCCTTTACCATATATTCCAAACCATATGTTATGTCGCCACTGCAAAAAATTTCACAAGGTAACACATTATAATGTTTATGTTATAGCGAGGTTTAATATATTACAATGTTAAGTTTTAGTGCATAGTCTAGGCTTGGTCCGCACTAGTATTAAGTCAAGACATAAGGATTATAGATTAAATAACATATATCCCACAGTATTAAAGCCTTAACTTAATACAATGTGAATTGCCGTAAGCTTAATGCTTAGTGAACATGGCATATGTAATATGCCATGTTAACATTCAACCCTCATAAAAATAAAAGGTTTGTCGTTAAGCCACGAACATAACCTATAGTAAGAAACACATAAGAAATGTTAATAAGATTTAATAAGAAATGTAAAATGATGAATTACAAAACCATAATGAAGCATAAGTAATGTAGAGGAGAATTTAGCAGTAATATCTAAATTGACGAGAATATTATTATACCTAGTTATAAATTTGAGTAGAAAAAGAACCAAAGTCAACTAGAAGTAGGATTCTTTAGGATCAAGACTTCTAGTACTCTTTACACAAGACCCCATCGCAAAGTATGAACTGCATGTGAAATAAATAGGTGCCTTAATTCATAAAACTAAGTAAGCTTATGAACAAGTAAACACCTTTACCTCTCAAACCGTCATGGGAGAAAAAATCCCACCACTCCTCCCACTTTGTTTCCATAAACAAATTTATGTTAGAACTTTATAAATAACAAGTATGACTATGCAGAAAAGACAAAGCATTTAAAATCTAGTAACGACACATACGCGACAAATTTATAAACATAAGACCAAGTAGTAAACAACAGTATGACATCATATGTAAAATACATGAATAAGAATTACTGAATGTAAATAACAGAACATAAGAACAAGTTATGAGTAAACAGGGGTACATGAAGTGTACAATATAATTATGCAAGTGAATCATGTTCCATCTAGGTAGTTTCTACTAGCCTATAATTTATTTTTAATTTTTTATTTTTGGGACATTACAAGTTGTATTAGAGCACAGTTTCAAAAATAGGAGACTTATGGGAACACCAAGCATTTACTGCCATGAAAATAAATTATGATATTAAAGTTGTCACTAACAAGAAATTTTTCTATTATTTAATATTTTTGAAATTACAGGAAAAATTTTACTGAACAGTTCAGTTTATGGACACTAAGGAAGATAATAGCCGCCAAGAAAGAATGAACACCCCCACCCTAGAAGGAGAACTAGTGGTGGAGCTGAATTTTGAAATTTTGAATATTATACATATTCTTCATGCAGAATTGCGAAGTCTCACAAAAGACAACCTGAATGAAAGGAAGAAAAAGAAATCTATAAACAAGACATTACTAAGAAATATGACAGGAGGAAGCCCAAAGGGTAAACCTACCCAATCTACAAATAGTTCCAAAAGAGAGCCTTACCATACATGGGACAGCAGCCGAAGAGAAGAGGAAAAGGAGGAGTGTAACCTTGAAGCACCAAAAGGAGATCATCAGAGTCCTTTTAGTGATGACTCTCTTTCTGCTCAAAGAAAGAAACAAAGAAGTGATGACAGTCTTCAAGGGGAGTTTTGAAAAACAAGAGCCCCAACCTATGAAGGAGAACTAAACACTAAGGAGAAGGCTAAAGAGTGGCTGCTGGGCATGAGTAAGTATTTTTAGGTTCATAACTATTCAAGGGAGATGAAGGATTCACTATCCATCTATAAATTAAATGGAAAGGAATCAATATGGTGGAGGGATTTAAAGCACACCATGAAAGATGAGCTATTGGAAATATGCTGAAATACTTTCTGAAAGTTTTTCTAAGAAAAATATATGTTGGAAAGGTTATTTGATCGAAAACTGAAAGAGTTTCATGAACTAAGCATGGGGTCCATTAATATGGATTCATTTATTAACATATTTCTATATTTGTTGCATTATGTACCATACATCAAAGAAGAAAAGGTAAAGATCTAGTAGTTCCTAGGATGTCTTCCTCCCAGTTTTCGAGATTGGATTAGATTTGACATGGCTAAGACTTTGGATATCACGCTGCACAAATCTAGGCTCTGTTATGACCATGGACAGCTGAGGCACGAGAACATGAACCAAAACAAAGACAAGACTAAGAACTTATCTGATAATTTCAAACCTGGGTCCAACCCACAGCCATACAGAAAGAAGAATAACAAATTTCAAATGAACAAGAACTTTAATAAATCTAGTACAAGGCCTTATGTACCGGCTACTAATGTTAACAAATCGGTAGCAAGTGGAGCCAATGCTACCCCGCTACAGATCTAGTGCTGGAAATGCAGTGGGCCTCATTCTGCCCGATATTGTAAGAACAACACCGATGGGGTCTTGCATAGCTTACAAGAAGGAGCAATTGTTGATGACATAGCTGGAACACTGCGCATCTATGAAGCATTGAATGGTCGATAGGTATACCATAAAGCTACAATGGTTGAGATATAAGGTAATATATTGAACACTTCTATTTCAATACTTATCAATCCTGATGCTTTTCGAAGCTATGTTTCACCTAAAATTGTTGATATATGTAAAATAGGAAAAGTAAAACATGATAAACCTTAGTTGGTTAAGTTAGCCACAAGTACAAAACATAAAATTTCAGAAATTGTTGAAGAATGTGAGGTAAACATGAATGGTTTTCCTACGAAAGTAAACTTGAGCCTCCTACCTTTAGGATCGTATGATGTACTTATAGGCATGGACTCACTAGAACAATACCATGTCATGATCGATTGTTTGCACAATTCTATCTAGTATACTTATAGCCTAGGGAACCAAGGGAAGGTTCAAGGAATTCCAAAGAAATTTTCTATGAGACAGATATTTTCCTTATAAGCAAAGAAATGCATTAGGAATGGTTGCAAGTTGCTACAGTAAACATTCGAGACATAGAGTCTGATAGAGAACAACACATAGAAGACCTCTATGTTCTTGAATAATTCATGGATGTGTTTCCCAAGGAAATCCTAGGATTACCTCTGAAATTATACTTAGAATTTTCCATCGAATTGACCGAGGATCAGTTCCAGCCTCCAGAGCCCCTTACCGCATGAGTGCTCTTGAGTTGGTGGAACTCAAACTACAGTTGCAAGAGTTAATAGAGAAAGGGCATATCCAACCCACTGTGTCTCCTAGGGGAGCACCGATATTGTTCGTAAAGAAGATTGACAGTATGATGCATATGTGCATTGATTACCGTCAGTTGAACAAAATGACTATCAAGAACCGTTATCCACTACCTAGGATCGATGACTTTTTTAATCAAGTGGGAGGAGCAAAACTATTTTCAAATATTAACTTGTGATTTGGGTGCCATTGGGTATGGATTCACAATGAGGATATTCAGAAAACCGCCTTCTATACAAGGTATGGGAACTACGAGTTTGTAGTGATGCCAATCGGGTTGACCAATGCACCCACAAACTTTATGTGTATGGTGAACATCATATTTAGTAGGTGTCAAGATAACTTTGTCTTGGTATTTATAGACGACATACTAGTTTATTCGAAGAATAAAGAAGAACTTGAATAACATATTTTCATAGTACTACAAGTGTTGAGAGAACACCATCTTTATGCTAAGTTTAGTAAGTGTGATTTTTACAAACCACAGATACAGTATCTAGATAACATTATCTCCAAGACAGGGATAGTTGTGGATCCAAAAAATATTAAAGCCATAAAGCATTGGCCTACCCCTACTAGTGTCACTAACATTAGGTCCTTGTTGGGATTAGCTAGATATTATCAGAAGATCATTGATAAATTTTTCAAGAATCACTTGCCTCATGACCGCTTTGCAGAACAAATAAAGTAAGCTCTTATGGACCGCTAACTGTGAAGAAATTTTTCAAAATATTAAGTAGTCGTTGATGACTGCATCGGTGTTACGAATTGTGGATCCCAATGGGGATTTCATTGTTTTCATGAATGCAAGCAAGGAAGGACTTGGATGAGTCCTCTTGCAGAATGATCATGTGATTTGTTATGAATCATGGAAGTTAAAAGAGCATGAGAAAAATTATCCTACGCACAATCTTGAGCTAGCTTCAATCATCCATGCTTTGAGAATGTCAAGGCACTACCTCATGGGAAAAAATTTCCTTTTGAAGATAGACAGTGTGACTCTGAAGAATTTATTTGATCAACTAGTTCTGAATGTGAGGAAAGCTATATGGTTGTATTTCCTCAAGGAGTACTATTTCGAGCTAAAGAGAATTAAGGAAAAAGGGAATAAGGTTGTCAATGCTTTGAGCCAATGAACTCATATGATTGATGAGGTGACCTTGATTCAAAATGATGCATACTTACATGAGAGGATTAGAGCGGGAAATGGAGTTGACCCATTCTATAAAAAAATCCTCAAGAAAGTCCAGCTAGACAGGTTTTTTCAACAACAAAAATAATACAGCATTGACGAATCTATACTACTATGGTCCAAGGATCACTTGTATGTTCCAGAAGGAGGGGACCTTCGGTCCATCATCCACATAGAATTTCAACGGGCACCCTACTCAAGGAACCCAGGATATCAAAAGATGATATCCGCTGTCAATAGACCCTTTTTCTAGCCTAAGTTAGAGGTTGACATTACAATGTTTATTGTGAAATGTTGGGAATGGTAGCAAGCCAAAGATGAGCATAAGCATCCTGCGTGATTGCATCATCCATTGCCCATTCTTGAATGGAAGTAGGAGGTCATTAGTATGGAATTTATCACCGGTTTACCGAAAATTAAGAAGCAAAATAATTTTATTTGTGTGGTGATCGACAAGTTGTCGAATGTAGGACACTTCATTCCTGTGAAGTCAACCTACAAGGCTATGAACATTGTTGATATGTTCCTAAAAGAGATATTTAGATTGCATGGGATAAACAAAGTAATTATCTCAGATCTAGATGTTAAGTTTACGAGAAATTTTTGGAGATATTTATTCTCTGGATTGGAGACACAGTTGAACTCTAGCAATGCATATCACCTGCATATAGAGAGAATAAACCAAATTGTGGAGGACATGCTCTAAATGTATGTCATGAAAAACCCCATGAAGTGAGAGAATTACCTGGACCTCGTAGAGTTTGCGTATAAAAATGGTTATCCGACTTCCACCAAGATGAGTCTCTTTGAGGTACTCTATGGACAAAAATGTAGAACACTGGTTACTTCAGATAGCCTAGTGGATCGGCTCATGTTAGGGCCTGACTTATTGATGGACTTGGAATAGTTGGTTACTAAGGTCCAAGTGAACCTTAAAGAAGCACAAGACCACCAAAAAAGTTACACGGATCAGAAAAGAAAATATAAGGAATTTCAAATAGGTGACGATGTTAACTTGAAAGTAAAATCCAAATGAAGCTCGTTGATCTTGGGTATGTGTGGTAAGTTAGCACCTAGATTTTGTGGAACTTTTGAAATACTAGACAAGAAAGGTCCAGTGGTTTATGAACTAGCATTTCTCATGCATGTAAGAGTACAAAATATTTTCCATGCATATTTGTTAAAGAAATATGTTTATGATATTAAGCATGTTGTTCATTGGTGCCTATTATAGGTGGAACTTGAAGGGTATTTTTCACCTGAGACAACTCGTATACTGGAAAAGAGAAAAGTGTAACTTTGAAGAGCACCATGGTCCAATTGAAAGTGAAATGGAAGCACATTGAGGTTGATGAGGCTACTAGGGTGAACGATTCCACAATGAGAAAGGATTACCCTACCTTGTTTCATGATGTCGTTCTGAGTCCCTAGAACACCAAGGACGGTGTTGTTCTAAGCAGGGAGGGATGTATTATCTTGAATTTTGGACCTAACACTTATAGGTATGCACTTATTGATTATGACTATTACCTTGAGGTTTTATTTTTATATTCGTTCAAAGACACCATTACATATCAACATGATGATTTAGTTATATATTGGGTGTAAGCGAATTATTGTTGATATATATATATATATATATGCTTGTTTGTGTTTGGAGTGGACCCTGAAGCACATGACTGATGCGATGTTTTTTGTTGAGCGGGAAGCTCTAGAGCACTTGAGTGATTGATGATTTGTGTCGAGCTAGAAGCTCTGGATAACATGAGTACTTACCTTTATGTTGAGCAAGAATATCTGGAACACATGAAAAGATAATTGAAAGTTTTCGGCATAAGCCGTGGAGCCTTCCATGTTGATGTTGAGCATAAGCTCTGGAGCATCGGATCCTTGGCCAGTGTATGCATAGGTGTATCGTACAAGTACATCCTAGCACTAGTGTTGAGCGAGGAGCTCTGGAATGGCATTGAATTGTAACTCCCTGTTAAAGTGTTGATTATGTTCTCTAGTAAGCACTAGGGGTTACAGAAAAGAATTTAATAATTTCCAAGTGAAAACGACTCGAGAAAATATTGATCTCATCATACTTATTTATAAGTGATTAAATGAAATTTTGAATTTCTGTATTTTGATAAAAGTACTCATGAGCTGCCACACTATACAATGGGAATCCAACATGCTAGGATGTTTAGAGTTGCCTATCCTAGTAGACCTAAACCTAGTACCTACTTGACCTTAATGAAGAAGTGTCTTTAAGTCTAGGGGTCATGGTATATGATGCCCAAGACTATTGTTAACAAAATGTTATATTATTATGTAGTTTATACATGGTATGTATAAATAATTAAATGTATTAATAATATAAATAAATGAAAGATGAAGAAGAAGCTCCATCAATTATTATTTATTATTAAAAGATAATAAATAGTCCAAGACCTAAAAGTATAACTCGAAACTAGAATAAAGTGCCTAAGTTAATATATTAATAATTACCCAAAGTAATTGAAAAGGGTCAAATGAAGAAACCAAGGTTTCTTTATTTAAGTGTCCCTTTGAATGAAAAGTCTGTCTATAAAGAATCAAGCCAAGAAAAGGCTTGGGGTTCTAAGCCATCATTAGAGGAGTCATTTTTTTCCTATTTTCTCTTAAGTAAATTCTTTGAGAACATTTTCCTAGAAGGAAAAATGAGAACTGATCCATATCTGATACACCAAATAGGAAACTCTACCTTAGGAGATCTAAGCTTCTTGCATGTTGGATTCCATCTCGGGGTGATCCGGATTAAAACCAAGAATGGTTATGGGTCATGGTTTGGTGGAACATGGTAGTTACTAAGTGATTTGGTCATAAAAAATAGAGGTTAGATCTGTTTTGAATTGTTAATGCTAGTTATTTGTATGTGTAAGTTCATCCATTAATAGAGCTTCAATTTATAGGTAGGAAGCCCTAGACTATTTATTCTATTTTCCAAGATTAATATTAGCTATGTTACGTAAATGATTACTATGCATTTCCTAACCTAAAGTATATGTTTGTTTGTTTACAATTGGTAGGGTTTGTATTTTAAATATATTAACCCTAGGTTGTAAAGGATTACTTATATCAGATTATCAAAGGGTTTAATTATTGGTTTATTTTGTAAGTTTAATTTATTTGTTAATGTTCATTAAGGGTTCTACACCCTAGTTTAAATTCTATATTTGTATTACTGATAAAGTTGGGTTATGTATAAACTAGGTCATTTTAGACCTGTTAATATTGTTCACTTAGTTTTATAAACTCTACTAACATATTCCATTTGTTAGTAGTGAGATGTTATAGGTCAAGTTAGATTAATCTAGAAACAATTTTTTGTTATATTTTTAACATTAAGCTAGCATAACATTCGGATATTTAACTAAAAGAACAACAAGCACATCAATCAAACACAAGAAACAATGAACACACTATTTTTCCTCGGGGAAACCATAAATGGAGAAAACCTCACAACTTCCTTAGAGATAGAATCAACACCAAAGTAAACCCCAACAAAAATAAGTGATCTACCGAGAGCAGTAAACTTCATTCTATCTAGCCCCAGTGTCTTCTCCTTCCTCAAATATGTGCTACACTTGAGTGTGCATGTGATATATGATAAATAGAGAGGTCACCTCTATATTTATACTAATTCCCAACATGACTAAAACCCTACTAGGGCCAACTTCACTAGATAAGTATAATAACCCTAGTGCCCCGGAACTACGGGGACTTTAACTCTTAGACACTAGGAGGGTTACCCACAATGACTTGACATGACTTGTTTACATTATAGAGCCTCCCGATAGGAACATCCGGGCATGACATGACTCAAGTACATCCAGGAATAAACATCAAGTTACAATAGATAAGAAATACAAGTGAATACATTATGGAGTTACAATTATATCAACACTCCCTCTTAACTAGGAAGGTATTCTCTCCAGACAATTTTCATCACTAGCCTTCTTCTTTGGATAATCTCATCATCTTCATATTCAAGTCATATTTTTCTTCAAGTAATCTTCATCTTCAAGTCATCTTCATCTTCAGATCTGGATCATCACTCGATCTCGATCATCACATTAGAGGAAATTTTGGGTCTAAAATGGGCCTTATAAGAAAACGCGCCAACAACAAATTTTGTGAGTTGGAATCCAAGAACCAATAGAATTTCAATAAAATGAGTCAACCATAATGGTTGAATTGACATATTTGTCATAAAAGAAAACTACTTTTTTTGTTTGTATTTTCGACATATCTCCATGTCTTTTTACTCAAATTTCAAGCAGGAGAGCTCGTTGGATGCGGAATTTAATTCCACATCCAACAAGTACCCACACTGCATACTTTTGACAGATCCCGCTACCCCAAAAACAAGAAATACCTGAAAAAATGTGATGATGACATCATCATCACGTTTTTTCAGGTATTTCTTGTTTTTGGGGTAGCGGCGTTCGTCAAAAGTATGCAGTGTGGGTACTCATTGGATGTGGAATTAAATTCCGCATCCAACGAGCTCTCCCGCTCATAATTTGAGTAAATACATAGGGAGATATGTCTAAAATACGAACACAAAAAGTAGTTTTTTTCATTCTCTCCAAAATTAATAAGTATTATTTTATTGTTTTAACTATTATTTTATTGTTTTAACTATTATTTTATTATTTTCCTTAGGAGGCCCATTTTAGACCCCAAATTTCCTCTAATGATCACTGGATCTGGATCATCACTCGATCTAGATCATCATCACTGGGAATCATCACTAGATCTCGATCATCACTGAATCTGGATCATCACTGCTGGATCATCACGGGTGCTATCTCATGATTCTTCTCGTCACATGAAGTTCTACAGGGCCAACCCTTTTTCATGTTGGTTGTAGGCCTAACCTCCATGTAGGTCTTCTTCAGCACTTACATCTGAAACCAAGTCAGAATGGCCCGCCCAACACTTACATCTGACCTACTCGTGAGAAAGGAACACCGAGAACTCACATTTGATCATGTAGGAACCAATCCTATAATCACATTAGAAAGGCCTAGCATTCAAATTTATCCATGCGAGAACACATCCTACAACCATGCTAAAAAGGGGTTTCTCTTCCACCCATGCAGGAACACATCCTACAACCATGATGAAAGAGCTCTGCATTTACATCCACCCATGCAGGAACACATCCTATAACCATGATGGAAGGGCTCTTCAATTACATCCACCCATGCGGGAACACATCTTGCAACCATGACAGAAGGGATTTGCACTTACATCCACCCAAGCGGGAACACATCCTGCAACCATGATGGAAGGGCTCTGGACTTACATTCACCGATGCGGGAAAAAATCCTGCAACCATGATGCAAGGGCTTTGTACTTACATCCACCCATGTAGGAAAACATCCTGTAACCATGATGGAAAGGCTCTCAAACCTAGGTTAAGGGTTCCTAGTAACTGACCAGGTGCCTCCATTCTTTAAGAGAGTGGCAACAACCCTTATATCTTAATAAGTGGGAACACATCCCTCAATCACATCATAATGGCCATGTGCTCACATCTAATCATGTAGGAACACATCCTACAGTCATATCAAAATGGCCCTAAGTCCTAGACCAAGTGTTCTTGGTACCTCACTAGGAACCTCCATTCCAAGAATGGAAATAGCCCTTATAACTCATCATGTAGGAACCAATCCAATAGTCATACCAGAATGGCTCAGCACTCATATCTAAAATGGAAGGAGCCAATCCTTTCATCATGTTAGAATGGCTCATAGACTCATCTTTTCCCTCTGGAAGGGACCTCTATCTGAAGGACACCAAGCTTCTCCCTGAAGTACTCAAACTTCACTCTAGCCAACGGCTTTTTCAACACATCAGCTATCTCATCGTTCATCACAATATACTGGAGCTTCATTGCTCCCCTCTACACCATATCACTGATATCGTGATACTTGATCTCGATATGCTTTGACTTGTCATGGAAAATTGGATTCTATGAAAACTTCAAATAACTCTGGTTGTCACAATGTATACAAGTAGCATCAAACTGGAGATCAAATAAATTAGATAGTAGCTTCCTTAGCCATATTGCCTCACAACTAGCTGAACAAGCTACGACATACTCTGCTTCAGTTGTACTCAGTGCCACACAAGAATGCTTCCTGCAAAACCAAGAGATCACACTTGATCCCATACTAAAGCAACACCCTGAAGTGCTCTTCCTATCGATGGCATTTCCTACCCAATTTGAATCAACATAACCCTCCAGGTTAATCCTCTGATTCACATCATACTTGAGCCCATAATCAATTGTACCCCTTAGGTACCTTAGAATATGCTTTGCAGTAGTCAAGTGAACATGTCTTGAATCTGTCAAGAACTGGTGCAAGGTTTTTAGAGCAAAGCAAATATTTGGTCTCGTGTTCGTCACGTATATCAAGGACCAAATCACTTGACGATACATCGTAGAATCAGTTGTCTTTGATGAAGCATAACTCAATAGATTCAGGTTCGATGCCATTGGTCTGGCGATATCATTGCAATCCATCATCCCAAACCTCTTTAGGATCTCTATTGTATATTTCCCTTGTCCTAGGGAAATTCAATCACACCTCCACGCCTAGAAAATAATGCATCATACCCAAGTCCTTCATTTTGAACTTTGCAGCAAGCTTTCTCTTTTTATCAACAATCAACTCATCCATACCTATTACAAACAGATCATCTACATATAGTAGAAGCATCACTGGGTTGCCATCTTCAACCTTGTAGTAAAGGTTGGAATCTACTTTACTCTTAGCAAATCCCAAACTAGATAGAAAGCTATCAATTATGGGTGTCTATTACAAACCATATAGGACTTTCTTCAATTTGCACACATGAGACTCCTTATCATGTGTCTCAAAACCAAGTGGTTGTTCTACATATACTTCCTCTTCCACTACACCATTCAAGAAAGCAGTCTTGACATCGATTTGGTGTATATTCCATTTCATCACTGCAGCCATAGTAAGTACTGATCTGATGGAAGTGTATTTGGCTACAGGTGCAAAGGTTACTTCACAGTCTATTCCTTCTTTCTGGTAGAAATCACGAGCCACAAATCTTTCCTTATATTTTTCTATACTGCCATATGCAGCATGCTTGATCTTGTAGACCCATTTGGAAGTTACAATTGACTTCCCTTCTGGTCTTCAGAAAACATCCCAAATAGCATTCTTCATGATCAACTGATACTCTTCAATCATAGCATCCTTAAATTCTTTTCGTTCTACCACTTCTTCATACTTGGAATGTTCTTTATCAATGAAATCACATAGTAATGCTACATACCTAGAGCAGGATCTGGTCCTCTTTCTTTCTCTATGATTATCTTCTGGAGCCCCATATCTTTCCGCACCTTGGATAAATTCTCGTACCCAAGCAGGTTTCCTCTTGTGAGGGATGTTTTCTTGAGGTGGATCTATTGGTCTTTGTGGTTCTTCAAATTCTCGATCTTCTTCTTGAGCTTCTTCATTTATAGTTGTATCATGAATTTTGGGTGCTTCTGCTCAGTAGGTTTCTTTTTGGATTTGTTGTAAGCCATGTCTTCATCAAATGTCACATCCCTACTGATGTCAATCTTCTTGAATCCTGGGAAGTATATTCTGTAATCCTTTCAACTTTCAGAGTATCCCACAAATATACCTTTTTTTCCTGAAGGATATAATTTAGTCCTCTTCTCTTTTAGAATGTATATGTACACTGGACAACCAAATATTCTAATATGGCTTACTTTTGGTTTCTCGCTGGAGAAGAGTTCTTTAGGAGTCTTGTTCTCAAGTATTTTGTGTGGAGTACGGTTCTGTACATACACTGGTGTTCTAGTAGCTTCTTCCCAAAGATGCATAGTAATATCTTGATCATGAAGCATTTCTCTTGCTGCTTCCATGTTAGTTCTATTCTTCCTTTCTGCAATCCCATTCTGTTGTGGATTATAAGGAGTGTACAACTCCCTCTTAATACCTACGTCTTTCCATATCTCTTTGAATTCATTTGAAGTGAATTCTCCACCATTGTCTAATCAAAAGGTCTTGATCTTCTTTTCAGTGTGATTCTCGATCAAGGTTTTGAATTCCTTGAAGTTTCTGAATACTTTGTCTTTGTTCTTTAGGAATTAAACCCATGTCTTCCTAGAAAAATCATCAATAAAAGAAACATAATATGCATACTCGCTTAGTGAGCTTGATGACATAGTACCGCATACATCGGAGTGGATGATTTCCAAGATTCCTTTTGATTTTCTTTCACTGCTTGGAAATGTCTTCTTTGTATTCTTTCCTTTTGCACATCCTTTGCAGACCCCATCATGTTTTGCTTGGATTTATAGAAGACCTTCAGCAGCTTTCCTTCCAAGAGGTAGTGCTCTTTAATGAACATGTGCAAGTCTTCTATGCCAAAGTTCATTTGCCTCTAATGTTTCATGGACCAATGCTTCTTCTGGATGGCCCTTCAATTTGTACAAACCTCCTTCTTGTTCTTCAATCACTATTGCATCATTAATAGTCTTTCCTTTTGGCCACATGATGACTTGACCATCTATAAATGCAACTCTTATTCCTTTTTCATCTAATACAGATATGGAGAGAAGGTTCTTTTTTAGTTTTGGTACAAAAAATACTTCTTTCATTATCATTGATTTTCCAATGTCTAGCTTGTAGGAGGATTCCCAACTACCTTTTATTGGATACTGGTAGTCATCTCCTAGCTTCAACTTGGGAGGTGTTTCATGTTCTGAAAGTTTCACAAAGGATTCCTTGAATCCTCTCATATGATTCGAAGCCCCACTATCTATAAGCCAATCATTGCTTTCATGAGTAATGTTTCCCATAAGAGAGGAAATCAAAACATATTCATCTTCAGTGGAAGAATCTTCACTTTCATATCTGGTTTTCTTCTTGGAAGGTTCACCATCCTCTGTAGCATGAGCATGATGTCTTCTTTTGTTTCCATTATTCTTATGAGAGTTAACCTTGTTTCTAGGAAAGTCTTTTGCAAAGTGTCCTCTTTAATCACATGCATAACATCTCTTTCTAGATAAGTCCTTTTTAATGTTATATTTATGGTGAAAGTTCTTACCTCTATATTGATGAGAGTTTCTTCTGCCTTTATTGTAGTGAACTATGAGAGCTTGATATTCACTTCCCATCCTCTCTTCTTGAGCTGCTATCTGAGCTTCTTCTTCAGAGCATTCTTCCCATACTCTGTTGAACTTGACCAACTTCTTTCTTGCATAGATTCCTTGGATGAAAGAATCCCATGACCTAGGAAGGCCATTCAATGTTGTCATCATAATTCCTGCATTCTCCACTTCTTCATCTACAGCTTCTAGTTCTTCTTTGATCTAGGAGACCCTTGTGAAGTAAGACTGGATGGTCTAAGCATTCTGGGTCTTTACATTCTTCAATTGGTTCCATAGACTCATCAACCGATAAATGGTCTTCCCTTCAAACAGTTTGGTTAGGGAATAAAGGAGACCTGTGGTATGAGGTGATCCTTGATAGAATCAACAATGATTCTCTTTGGCATAACCATCTTCTTCTTATGTAAGGCCTTTGCCTCATCTCCCTCTCGAACTAGAACCTCCTCATTGATATAGGAGTCCAACTCATTTTCTTCCAGGACTAGGGAGATCCTATACTTCCAAGCTCAGAACTTATCATCTCCCTCAAGCTTTCATTAATCTTGGTATGATGAGACATCTTAACTGAGAAACTCAAATGGAAATACAAAATATTAGATCTTACTAGGTCATGATGTCAGATCTGGATTTGGAGCTGAAATCTTGCAGAGCTTGTTCAGGAGCAAATTAGGGTTTTTCTTTTCATGAGTTATGTCTAACCAATTGCTTTGAATTTGATCCCTAATTTCAATTTTAGGGAGGATATAAATCCAAGCTTGGGCTCACTAAAAACTTCCTCTTCTGTGAAAATCCCTAATTTTCGGCAGTAATGTCTGGTCCAAAACTGAAAAACCTCAGAATTGGATTCTACTTCGACAGAAAGATGTACCATAGGGAGGATAGTTATTCCACCCTACTTTTGCTGAAAATATATGGATAGAGATCCACAAACTAGGAAGCCCTAGTTCCCACAGCTGCACAGTGTCTTCTTCTCACGTTAGCTCTGATACCATGTTAGATTTTTAACATTAAGCTAGCATAACATTATCATCTTTAACTGAGAAAAAAACAAGCATAACAATCAAACACAAGAGAAAATGAACACAGTGTTTTTCCTGGGGGAAACCATAAATGGAGAAAACCTCACAACTTCCTCAGAGATAGAATCAGCACCAAAGTAAAACCCAAAAATAGTAAGTCATATCCTGACAACAGTAACCTTCTTTCTATCTAACCCGAGTGTCTTATACTTCCTCAACTATGCGCTACAATTGAGTGTGTGTGTCATGTATGATAAATAGAGAGGTCACCTCTCTATTTCTAATAATTCTTGACATGACTAAAACCCTACTAGGCATTAGAGGAAATTTGGGGTCTAAAATGGGCCTTATAAGAAAACGTGCCAAAATACGTTTTTGTGAGTTGGAATTCAAGAACCAATAGAATTTCAATAAAATAAGTCAACCATAATGGTTGAATTGACATATTTGTCATTAAAAAAAACTACTTTTTTTGTTCGTATTTTCGACATATCTCATTATGTTTTTACTCAAATTTTGATTGGGAGAGCTCGTTGGATGCGGAATTTGATTCCGCATCCAACGAGTATCCACACTACATACTTTTAATGGACCCCTCTATCCCAAAAACAAGAAATACCTGAAAAAATGTGATGATGACATCATCATCACATTTTTTCAGCTATTTATTGTTTTTGGCATATAAGGGTCCATCAAAAGTATGTAGTGTGGGTACTCATTGGATGCGGAATCAAATTCCGTATCCAATGAGCTCTCCTGATCGAAATTTGAGTAAAAACACAGGGAGATATGTCGAAAATACGAACACAAAAAGTATTTTTTTTCTTTCTTCCTCCAAAATTAATCAATATTATTTTATTATTTTAACTATTATTTTATTATTTTAACTATTATTTTATTATTTTCCTTAGGAGGCCCATTTTAGACCCCAAAATTCCTCTAATGGCCAAATTCACTAGGTGAGTCTAATAACCCTAGTGCCATGGAACTGTGGGGACTTTAACCCTTAGAAAATAGGAGGGTTACCCACAATGACTTGACGTGACTTGTTTACATTATAAATCCTCCCAATAGGAACATCGGGGCATGCAATGAGTCAAGTACATCCCAAAATAAACATTGGGTTACAATAGATAAGAAATACAAGTGAATACATTCCAAAGTTACAATTACATCAACAATTTTAAGTACGTAAACAAATATGAAAGCTATATATAAATAATTCTACATTTAAATCGAAGATAAATAATCCTTTAAGACCTTTCAATGTCTTCTATATTGAAAACAAACAAGAATGTCATGACCATCCTTTTGGTCCTAGATTCACATCTTCGTCACCTATAAAACCCATAGTCCTATCTTAAACGATTTCATTTATGCATAGAATTTCAAAAAAATTACATAACATACAATCTTATTTCATATAAAAAAGTAAACAATACATCATACATAGGAAATCGTATCATGTATTGAAACAATGTTGAAATCAAATTACAAATCCAAGTATTACAATGGGGACACGACTCGAATCTTGTGGGCATACAAGAGCAACCCTTTTATATAAATCAAAATACAACCTATTACAATTATCCAAGAACAGGATTCAAACCCTTTGGCTATCAATTCAGCAAGGCCACGATATACAACAAAGTATGTGGGCTACTTTCATATAATCAACTCTATTACACCAACAAACCATCATGCTGTAGTGAGGTCGTAAGACCCTATTTTCTACCCTTTGGTGTAAGAACGTTCTTGTCCAAACCAAATATTAACACAGTCCACTTAAAATCCTAACCACAATGATAAAGGCCATCATGGGCTTACACCCCTCGCATGTATATAACCCACATTATATGCTAAACCCATGATATCATACACAGTCTGAATATAATAATGACTAACTCTATTAACGATTTCACCCCACAAGTTAAGCAACAAAATATAAACACTAATATAACACAGTAAGGCTATCACAGCCACAAATGGAAAGGCTCAAGCCATTTACGGCATGGCCTTACCCCCCACTTTCAACCATTACAATAAATTATTAATACCCAACACCCAAACCATAAACAAAGGCGTATTCCTGTGTATAAACCATCATAATAAACCTTTAGCATGGAAACTAAATTCTATACACACATAGCAACCAAAATAACCATGGCCATCTCAAAAATGCAGGGTATTTACATTATGAACAGTAATTCCAATCACAGTATTTCCATAGTGTCATTAAAAGCCAAAAAGAAGTCGACACAGGCATGCCAATGGTCTGTGGCATGATTGCAAGCAATGGTGCATCCCATGGCTCAAAATTCCAAATCCATTTACGATTTACATAACCAAAAACTTAAATACATAGATCCTATGAGAAACACGAGTTTCTCCACGGTGAAAAGACACACCATTAATTTAAAACCCAATTATGTGCAATACAAAGACCAAAGGAGAATTCAAACCCCATAGAGAACCACAACATCAAACAACAAAACACCACGTAGACAAGTTGAGAGACAACAAGCATAATCTTGTTGGAAAGGATTACCTTGCATATTTCTCATAGTCAAAACCCCAATAGAGATGGATCCACGCTAATCATCACCACACTTAGGTACCTGCAACCAACCAACGAAGCCTTGAATCAGAAGTATGGCAATGATCAAGCTTGAAAGCAACATGATTTAGAAGGAACAGAAAATACAAAGAAAAAAAGGCTCATCTTCTAGGTCTGAAGGTTTCCTCCATAACCCTACTCTGAGAATAAAAAACCCCAAAATACAAACAAAATGACCAAACCATCATGATCCAATCCTAAGGGGGGATGCTACGAAAACCAAGGTGCATTAATAGTACCAGCCAGTTTCCACCACCAAATCCAAAACCCACTAAGCTATAGATTGGTAACAACGATTTAGTATTGGTCTCCATTTCCATGGAAGGGTTAAAATCCCTTTACCATATGTTCCAAACCATATGTTATGTCACCACCCCAAATCATATCACAAGATAACACATTACAACGTTTATGTCATAGGAAGGTTTAATATATTAGAATGTTAAGGTTTAGTGCATAGTCTAGGCTTGGTCTACGCTAGTCTTAAGTCAAGCCGCAAGGCTTATAGATTAAATAACATATATACCATAGGGTTAAATCCTTAACTTAATACAATGTGAATTGTCCTAAGCTTAATGCTTAGTGAACATGGCAGATGTAATATGCCATGTTAACATTTAACCCTCATCAAAATGAAAGCTCTGTCCCTAAGCCATGAACATAACCTACACTAACAAACACATAGTAAATGTTAATAAGATTTATTAAGATAAACATAGAACAAAATTATGCTAAGATGTAAAATGACGAATTACAAAACCATAATGAAGCATAAGTAATGTACAGGAAAATATAGCAGTAATAGCTAAATTGATGAGCATATTATTATACATGGTTATAACTCTGAGTCAGAAAAGAACCAAAGTCAACGAGTATTAGGATTCTTTAGGATCAAGACTTTTAGTACTCTTTACACAAAACCCCATCACAAAGTATGAACTACATGTGAAATAAATAGGTGCCTTAGTTCAGAGAACTAAGTAAGCCTACGAACAAGTAAACACATTTACATCTCAAACCGTCATGGGAGAATGAGTACCGCCACTCCACCCACTTTGTTTCCACAAACAAAGTTAAGTTATAACTTTATAAATAACAAGTACGACTATGCATAAAGGACAAAGAATTTAAAATCCATTAACGACACATGCGCGACAGATGTATAAACATAAGACCAAGCAGTAAACAACAGTACGACATCATAATTAAAATACATGAATAACAATAACTTAAGGTAAATAACAGAACATAAGAATAGCTTACGAGTAAACACATGTACATGAAGTGTATGATATAATTCCGCAAGTGAGTAATGTTCCATCTAGGTAGTTTTTACTAGCCTATAATTTTTTTTTTTCAATTTTTGGGGACATTACACATTTCCTCTAACCTAATCAAAACATTCACTTAAAAAATATATAAAGCTTGTAGAGGGTTTACTGAGGATCTCTTCGTTGCACAAAATCATCATTTAAATACATCCCAATACATTTTAAAATTCCAGGCCTGTAGGCATAAAATACCACAACAAACAAAACCCCAAGCTTGTCAAATTTACAAAATGCAGAGCTCATATAAGTTACAATCTAACCCCCAACCCAATTTGCATCCATTGGAAATAGACTCAAGAAAATCCAACCTATGATGAGTGACAAGTTAGTCGCAACCATGATACCACAAGAGGGGAGAAGTAAATACTTACACATTAGGCATTAGAGGAAATTTCAAATCAAAGTGGGCCTCCTATAAAGAATTAAGAAAATAATATTTATTAATTTTGGAGGAACAAAAGAAAAAAACTACTTTTTTGTTTGTATTTTTGACATATCTCCCCATGTTTTTACTCAAATTTTGATCAAGAGAGCTCGTAGGATGCAGAATTAAATTCTGAATCCAATGGGTACCCACTCGACATAATTTTGATGGACCCCTATACCCAAAAAAAAAGAAATACCTGAAAAATGTGATGATGATGTCAAAGTGACATTTTTTTAGGTATTTCTCGTATTTTGGGAAGTAGGGTCTGTCTAAAGTATTATGAGTGGGTACTCATTGGATGCGGAATTTAATTCTACATCCAACAAGATCTCCCAATCTAAATTGAGTAAAAACACGGGGATATATGTCGAAAATACAAACAAAAAAGTAGTTTTTTTATGATACCTATCCCAAAATTGATATTAAAAAAGTGTTTGTGACCTAAATGGTATTTCAAATTTAAAGCAATTTCATTGGCTAACACATGATGACATGGAATTTGAATTAAAGTTAAAAGGCCCATTTTGAGTTGAAATTTCCTCTAATGCTTACTGAAGGAGTATGGATTTTCCCATGTTTTTTCCAATGATCTAAGACCTATGCCTATACATGCCACCCATGTAAACCTGCAACAGAGCAGAGCCATGATATGAAAAGTATGAATAATACTCGATTCCAAATCAACAATGATGTTAATGAAACATGGCACCCACATAATGGTTTGCTAAGCCATCGTAGTTGTTAGGGTACTCCCAAAGGACCGAGCACCAAGAACAACTGCTTCACACAAACAGATCACAGATCAATACACCAATGTTTGTCATGTGGTTACAACCCTTGAGAGGGAAAGAGTCCATGGCCCCAGCCAAATAGCTACTTGGAGCAATTTATTATGCAAAAGAAAGAAAGTTACATGAGCTTCTCATAATTGATCAACTAGCCAAGGACCCTCTATGCTCTTTAAATAGAGATCATAGACCAATCGGGTGTTAAGCCATGGATCAATGGTAGGCATGATCTAAGAGAATTTGAACTGTCGGATCACTCTATGTCTAGAACATATCGTGACCGTCGGATCAAAATATTTACAAATGCATACTAATGCATACTAAAGAAACACACTTTTACCTAACGGATATATTACAAGTTGATCTTAACTAACTCGCAAGTCTCTAAATATCCTAACATACCCCCTTAAGAACAACTTCAAATAGGATTGAAGGATTTAAAAAAGTGACACTATTAGGAGAAGGAAGGAGGCATTAGAGCCTATCCCCCCTTAAGGACACATTCCTAAACTCCTAACATAGACCGAAGTTTAGAAAACTTCACTTCTGTAAGAGACTTGGTGAAGATGTCTGTAACTTGATCATCTGTAGGGCAATAGAGAACTTCAATAACACTATCATGAACAAGATTTCTAATAAAGTGCATGTGTAGCTCAATGTGTTTGCTGTGCTGATGTAGAACTGGATCTTTGGCAAGCTTGATGGCACTTTGATTGTCATACCAAAGTGGAGTAGGTTGTTGCTGCTCGAATCCAAACTCTGAAAGGATCTGTCGAAGCCATAAAGCTTCCTAACTAGCATTAACTGTAGCTCGATATTCGGCTTCTGCTGAAGAAAGAGCAAGAGCTTGTTGTTTCTTACAAGCCCAAGTGACAGGTCTAGATCCCAGACTGAAAACATAACCTGCAGTAGACTTTCGATCATTAGGATCACTGGCCCAATCTGAATCAGTGAAACCAACCAATAAAGGTTTCCCCCTTGTACTGTAATGAATCCCAAACTGAATTGTACCTCGAATATATTGAAGTATTCATTTTGCTGCTTTCTAGTGACTTTCATGAGGAGTTTGCATATAATGGGAAACATGACCAATGGCAAAGGAAAGGTCAAGACGGGAATGAGTCAAGTATAAAAGACTACCAACAAGCTGACGATACAAGGTGGCATCTACTTCAGTGGAAGTACAAGTGGCAGAAAGTTTGACGCCAGACTGGCAGGGAGAAGGGGTTGGTTTACAATCTTCCATGTGGAAGCGACGAAGAAGGTCACAAGCATACTTAGACTGGGAAAGAAATATTCCTTCTTTGGTTTGTAAGACTTGGAGACCAAGAAAATAATGTAAATGTCCTAAGTTTGACATTTCAAAATTTTGCTTAAGACTAGATTTCACATGGGTTATAAGGTTAGGGTCACTACGAGTAAGGATAAGATAATCAACAGAAAGAACAAGTATGATGAGATGGTTTCCTACTTTCTTGGTATAGACATTGGGGTCATAATGGCATCTAGAAAAACCAGTGTCAAGGAGAAAGCTATCCATTTTGGCATACCAAGCTCTAGGAGCTTGCTTAAGGCCATATAAGGATTTTTTAAGGAGACAAACAAGGCTAGAGTTATTCTGAACATATCTAGGGGGTTTTTCCATGTAAATTTCCTCATATAAATCACCATGTAAGAAGGCAGACTTGACATCCATTTGATGGAATTCCCAGTTGTGTAAGGCTGCAAGGGAAAGAACAAGGCGGATGGAGTTCATTTTTTCTACAGGGGAAAAGGTTTCATTGTAGTCAATCCCTTCAACTTGGGAAAAACCTTTGGCAACTAACCTTGCCTTAAGTCTTTCAACACTTCCATCTGATGCATACTTATTTCTATAGACCCATTTACATCTGACAAGTTTTCTTCCTTTTGGAAGAGGAACAAGATCCCAAGTATTGTTCTCCATTAAGGAACGATATTCTTCATCCATAGCTGCATCCCAATCTAGATTTCCTGAAGCTTCTGCAAAAGTTTCTGGATCATGATTCTCAGAAACTTGAGCCAAAAGAGAAGAGTCTCACTAAAACTGAGAACGTGTTTGATGTTGATCTCTAGGATCACCAGCAAGATCATCAGCTGCTTCACATGTTGAACGGACCCATAGAGGAAGTATTAGTTTTGGTGCAATTGGAGGAACATGAGCAGGAAGAGGTGGATTTTCATCCTCACTGTCATCATCAGAAACTGGAGTTGGAAACCTGTCAAGGAAGCTAAAAGAATAAGAAGAATAAGAAGGCACAATTGTCGAATTAGGCTCGCAGGCCAAAGATGGCACACCCGCCAAGTTAGGCTTGTAGGCCAAGAGATTTTCATCAAATTTAACATCTCTTCTAATGATTATATCATGAGAATGTGGCTAAAGAATTCTATAACCTTTTACATCTTCAGAATATCCAACCAATATGCACTTTTCACTTTTAGGTTGCAATGCTTTCCGTTTTTCATCCGGAATGTGAGCCCATTCTTCACAACCAAACACACGAAAGTGACTTACATCTGGTTTAATTTTACTCCATGCTTCTTCCAGTGTTATACCTTGTAACTCTTTAGTGGTTGTGCGATTAACTATGTAATTTGCACAATTTATGGCCTCAGCCCAATATTGAAGACTTAGTCCCTTATATTGGATCATACAATTAGCCATTTATTTTAAAGTGCGGTTATTCCATTCAGCTACACCATTTTGTTGTGGTGTATATGGAATAGTGTGCTATTTTTGGATTCCTTGTTCAGTGCAAAAGGTAGTGAACTTGTTGTTAACATATTCTCCTCCATTGTTAGATCTTAACTTAATAATTTGATGACCATATTGTTTTTTAACAAGGGCCTTATAGGCCAAGAACATGTTAAATACTTCTCTCTTAAGTTTTAGGAAGTAAACCCAAGTGCGTCTGGAGTAGTCATCAATGAAAGTTAAGAAATATTTGAAACCAGAAAAGGAAGCAGATAGAAGAGGGCCACACAAGTCACTATGCACAAGCTCCAAGGGAACCGAGGCATGCCAAGAGGCACGTTTGTCAAAACTGTCCCGATGATGTTTTCTGAGTACAAAACTGAAAAAAACACCATCCTTGCAAGATACCAGCAGAAGACCAGTCACCATATTGTCTTTACATAGTTGTTGCAATGAGCGATAATTTAAGTGAACAAATCGCTCATGCCAAAGTTTGCTCAAGTTATCACTATGAGCAACAAAAACTAAAGGAAAAGGTGATGAACCAAAGTTTCTAAATTTGTACAACCTCATAATATTATCAACAGTTCCAGTAGCAAGGATATTTTAAGGATTTTTAAAATCCTTGATTACAACTTAGTGAGGTGTAAACGTCACAATTTTACCTTCACCTAAATGAGTAATTTGATAGACTGATAACAAATTGCAGGAAATTTTTGGAACACATAGTACATCACTGAAATGACCATTTTCTACTGAAACTATTTCAGATCCTACAACACTTAGAGATCTATCATCACCAACAAATATTTGTTTGGTGTTACATTCATGCATGGTATAAAAGATGGCTTTATCCTTAGCCATATGATAAGATTCTCCAGAATCAATGAGGCATTCATTTGAAGTAGAAGAAGAAGATGCAGTATAAGAGGAACCAGAAGCACAAAGTGCATGTCTATAGGAGTTATATTCTGAAGATGAATCTAGGCTGATGTGGTGCTTCTTCATTGCTACTTCCAAGGATGCCATCTTCTTAAAACATTTAGATTCATCATGATTATCTTTCCCACAAAAATTGCAATGACGCTCAGTCTTCTTTCCTTTTTGCTTGGATCCTTTGTCAATTTTTAAAGGAGGAGCTGACTGAGAGGGTTTAGGACCCTTGTTGTTTGGCTTATTATTGCGAGAATTTTGTTTCTTGGGAGGCTTGGACGTTTCTTTCTGTTGGGACAATAAGGCTTTCCTAGATGTATCTGCATTGTTAATTATTCCAAGATGAATGAGCTTATCTTTCTCTCGAATTAAAGAATCACAAAAGGATTCAAGGATAGGCTCTTGATAGCTAGTTGCAGTCAAGGATTTTTTCATGGAGTAGAATGTAGATACAAAAACAGAATATGCAGGTCCAAGTTTGGAAAGAATATGATAAATACATTGTTTGTCTTCTTTCCTAATATTGCATTCTGCACATAATAGTATAAGAGTTTTATACTTAGATAAATAATCTTGAATGCATGAAAAATAATTTGGATTCAAGGAAAGCAACTCATTCTCAAGTTGATGACCGCGAATTTCATTGTGTTTACGAAACACAGATCCCAACTTTTTCCAAGCTTTATCAGGTACATCAATTCCAAATATGTGGAATCGCAAATTAGTAGAGATTGACATCCCAATCAATCCACGAGCTTCATCTCATCTATTTGCCCATTTAATTTTCTTATCATCATCAATGGGTTCTGTTTCGTTCCCTAAGGTTATCTTGAAAAGTCCCCTACTTCGTAGAAAATCCTCCATACTCGATTTCCATGAGAAATAATTAGAACTTGTAAGTATAATATCACAAGGGGAAACCATACTATAAAATAATGGCTGAAAAAATATAAACTAATAGTTTGGATGCAAAGAGCTCGAAAAAATATGCGGTTTTAAAAAAAACGGCACTTAAAACAGATTCTGGATGATGAAGTTATGCTTGATAAAAAACAATGTTGAAGATGTCGCCAATAGTGACGTGGCAGATATTAACTTGACCAACTAAAAAAAGAAGCCCCCTCTTCCCAAGATCAACCTTTGACAATCACTTTTACAATAAAGTTGCTTTGAAGTGAATCACTTTTGTACAATAAGTGATGTTCACTTTTACAATAATGTGACTTTTAAATAGTGCGGCAATAAATTAAAAGACTTAAGTGACTCACTTTTGTTTTATTTTATTAATGTGAGATGCACTTTTACAATGAAGTAACTTGAAAATAGAAATTACATGCACTAAAAAGTAGCTTGATAATACTTGAACTCAAGACTTATCAAGGTGTAAAGCAACTTTGGACCAAGTGAGCTAAGTTTAAAAGGTATGTAAAACTATGGAAAGACGAAGGGGTTTTTTTTTTGGTTTTGTTTTTAACTCTTCTCTCTCGTTTTCCGTGGTTGCTTTATTTTCCTGCAAATCACAAAAAAAACAAAAAAACAAAAAAACAAAAAAACAAAAAAAAAAATTCCACACAATGGGGTTAGATCTTGGTTAGCTTACCCAGAAAGTCTACATTTTCAAGCTTTCTCGTTGTTTCTGATTTGTCATGATCGCACAAGGTGGAGGGCAAAGAGCATACGTAGCTGAGAAGACAAGAAAAAAAACTTTCCCTTACTATTTTTGATTCGCTGTGATCGCGCAAGGTGCACAGCAAAGAGCATACGCAGTTAGGGAAAACAACAGTTTGAGACTAAAACATAAATATCTAATAATAAACTGATAAAATATGAGAGATTTAAAAAAAACAAATCCGTCATTGTAACATTATACCTTTAGATTTGTCGAAATGGGTGTTCTGGAGCAAACGAAAATGGTTTTCGGTAAAATGAAAACTATTTTCCAATGGGAACGACACTTCGGACGCAATGGAGTAGCTCCCATAGGCCACAAATGCATAGAAAATCCAAAACCAGAAACCCTTTCAACGTTTTGGCAACACCGGTTCCAGATCTTGATCAAAACCGAAAGCGACACTTCGTAAAAGCTCTGATACCATGTTAGGGTACTCCTAAAGGCCTAAAAACCAAGAAAAACCACTTCACACAAATAGATCATAGATCAATACACCAATGTTTGTCACATGGTTAAAACCCTCGAGAGGGAAACAGTCCACGGCCCGAGCCAAATAGCTACTTGGAGCAATTTATTATGCAAAAGAAATAAAGTTACATGAGCTTCTCATAATCAATCAACTAGCCAAGGACCCTCTATGATCTTTAAATAGAGATCATAGACCAATTGGGTGTTGAGCCACAGATCAATGGTCGGCACGATCTAAAAGAAGTTGAACCGTCAGATCACTCTATGTCTAGAACATATCGTGACCGTCAGATTAGAATATTTACAAATGAATACTAATGCATACTAAAGAAAAACACTTTTACCTAATGGATATATTACAAGTTGATCTTAACTAACTCCTAAGTGTCTAAATATCCTAACAGTAGTCACCTTCCTTCACACAAAGCAGGAGCAGAGAGCAACCATGAATGATGCAAAATACCAAACTATCGCCTAGGACAATCCCTAAGATTGATCTCCCCATCGCCCAAGGCACATTGATACCACCACCGTCGCCACCATTAATGCATAATAGACCCATAATTGAATAGTCCTTGGACTATATTACAATTTGCCACCCAAATCAACATAAAGGATTAAACCATTTCATACATCGAATAAACTTAGGCTTTAAGCCCTCCGTCCATGGCATATGAAGTATGGCATGGAATGTTTAGGCCAATGGTTTTACAAAAGAATTAACTTCCAAGTACTTTAAAAAAACACCGTATAGTAACAATATGATATTGTATAGTCAAGTTGTAAGCATTTTCACCATGGAAAATAAGTGCCACATAAATAACAAGTGCGTGTCACATAATTAATACGTGTGGTTGTGACCCCGCCACTATGATAAACCACGTAAATAATAATAATAACAACTAGTGAATGTCACTAATATAGAGCTACAAATACGAGCGCTAGTGACCAAAACGATCAACACTTCCCATTAATCTTTATAAACAAGTTCCCCTTCGCCAAGTGAACCTGCACGAAAATGGGACAAGAATGCATTAGTTCAACAGAACTAAGTAATCCCATTGTGACAAGTAGAAATTGTTACCTCTTATGTTGTTACAAGGGAAGCTATTCTTGCCACTCCACCCCTCTATCCATTAACAAAGTCATGTTAGAATCATGTATATGACAGTAAGCACATGTTATAAATAATGAAGTACGTAAGAAAATAACTAACTTACACATCAATGCTTAACCATAGTACAAATAGTAATTAACACCAGAACAACATAAGAAACATATTAATAACCGCATCGATAAATATGGAAGGAGGACGTAATAACAGCTTGCGACAATACAATAGTACAATCAGAGTACGACACATTCCGCAAAGTTCAATTAATTTCCAGCATATGTAGCTTTGACTAACCTGTTAATTTTTATTTGTATTTTCAATATTTGGGGACATTACATGCTTCATAAAAGTAAAATTCAATTAAGTACAGATGTATATTCACTTAACATGCGGGTATACAGTTTTAATTGATGCATATTGAATACCAAAAATGAAGTAACATAAAAAACAATCAAATGTACTATAATTAATCTCCACTAGATAATTATTACTTTTCACCTTACTCAATCTACCTTTTCCCATGAGTTACTCCCCTTTGAAATTGTTATTGGTGGCTCAATTATAAATGCAACCTAAATTCAGCTTTGATGCTAATATAATAATGCATTCAATAATATAAATCATGTTTTGGTATACCATATATCCCTCCATCATAGAATTCTCTAGACATCCTCGTTGTATAACCTAATCCCTTCAAAAATTTCGAGTTCCTCTTAACCATCCACATGAACCTTGAGTGTAATCATCCACATAATTAAATCTCCTCAACTTAGTGTATGAGGTAGTGCTCTTCGGCATTGAAAAGTGTTGAAGATAGATGCTTTGGAATTTCACACATGAGATGCAAAATTTCTTTCCTCCAATAATTTACCTCTTCTTTATGGATTTCTTTAGATGAAAACCATCTACAAGTGATGCAAACAAATCATGAGATTTAAAAAAAACATTATTTTATAGAACAATTATAAAAATAAATATCAAATTTTAGTTCTACCATACATTAAACAAACACTTTGTGCATGGAAGATGTCACCACTCACCTTATGTATTTTTCAAGATCATATATAAATTGTTTGACATTGTTGTCAAAGTTGTTTGGGAGAGATAGAGGTAGAACATATTGTAACAATATAAAAATTGTTTCATTATTTTTTCAGAAAGTAGACAAACAATACCAACAATAATATGCATAAGAATATATATATATATATATATATATACACACATATATATATAGAATAATAATTACCTTGATGAAGACATGACAATCATGCATTTTTACCCACGCAAAATCTATTTTCTTGCTTATGATATTGTTCATGTTCGAACAAAATCTGATGGGAAATTTAATTTATCGTAAGACTTGTTTTACAAAATTGCTTTGTTGCTCCGTTAAAAACCATGGAAGTGATTTTATATTAATTTGGTCTATGTTGCTATGTAATTGAATGGCATCTTTAATTGCATGATTTGCTTCATGAATGTTATTGCATATTTTTACGATGTATTCTTTGTCGCTCCTAAGATCCAATATTCGTCATAATTTTTGAGACACATTCTTTCTGATATGCATTGTATCTAACAAATGAACAATTTGTAGGTGCTCATAGTACAATAATATACTAAATTGTTTAGGATAAATTTTTCATTTCTTGTGGAAGCCAACTAATGGCTTCATAATCAGAACGACCATCCTGATCACATTTTATAAATAATTTACAGAATTCAATGACAATTACACTTGTAAACAACATCCAATAAAAAAATTAAAAAACATTTCATATATGATGATCAATACACAATTTTATTTGTATGTGCCTTGACTATTTCTATTATATTGCAACTTCCATAGGTCACGTGTAATTCTTTGTGGTTTTAATGAAGTCTCTTGTTTCCCATTGAATAGATCTTTACTAGTAGTTTGATACCTATGATTCTTAAAGGGTAAGTACCTATATGCATCAAACACCTCCTTTCATAAAAAAATTGAACAATGATATTTTATTTTAGGACAACAAATTGGACGTGCAAATTTTCCCTCTCTTTGAAGACCTACATGAATAGTTGATGGATTAACAATATTGTCAATTATAATTACATAAAATGAATGGATTATTTGAAAAAATATGCATGTATAATATATCAAATTCATAAAATTAAATACTATTAAAGTTGACCTTATAATTACATACCACAAAAATGGGTTAACCCTAAAGCATCATGTATTGTACATACAAGAATTGCATAGAATTGAAATTTCTTTTGTGAAAATGGTCTAGGTACATCATATATAGTGATTCGATTCCATATCTTTAGTAGTTCGTCAATAAGAGGATCGATATATACATTCATATCTTTAAATTGGTACTTACCTCATTGATTTGAACATATCAAATATATAATTATTACATCCATTGAGATATATAAATAATACACAACACTAAAAGACAACAAATAATATATGACATTATGAAACAAAATACAACAAGTGAGATGCCACTATATTAAAAAAAAAAATTGTTGTGAATAGATTCCTAGAATAATCATAGCCAACATTATGTACTCCCTCTTTATTGACAACCATGGAGGAATATTATTGTTGATAACAAAAATAGGCTACACCGAGTAAATATATGTCTTGTGTGCATATAGATTAACACCATCTACTCACAAAGAAAGCCTAACATTACGAGAATCTTCTTTAAAGTGTGCCCATTTTTCCTTCATATCTCTAAATGTAGAACCATTTTGTAGGCATTCGAAGAATTCCATCTTGACTTCTATGATGTGCATGGTAATCAATAAATTGTGCTATGTTTTTGCATCTGAACAACCATTGTAAAAGTGGAATAATGGGAATATAATCAAGAACCTCGCGAGGAACCATTTTTGTTAGTTGATCTCTTTCATATCTACTCATATGACATTATGTACATTCTTTTTCAAACTAATGTTGTTTATAATATATCATATGATCAAAGAGGCATAAATCAATTGCTTCACACTCCATTCCAATTTCTTTCCTAATGAGAGATAAATCTCAATATTTGTGAGGTCAAATATTTGGTTATGGTAACAAAAATTCAGCTATCAAGCAACAACAAATTAATGTAAAAAAAATAGCTAATATAATATATAAATAATATTAATGAAACATGTTTCATGGGTATTAATTTTATTTATGAATTAGCAATGAAATTATCACAAGATTAAAGATAAAATTTATCATGATCATATCTATGTGATGCAATATATTACATAACCTTCAAGTTCATTATCAACAATATAAAAGAGAGAATATTTTTGTTGGAGCCTTCATGAACGGCTGCATATGCCTTCTCAAGAAGAGGTAAATCATGAACATCATCGAAGTCATCATTTTAATGATCATAATCATGATCATCCATTATAGCATTAAATGTATGAGGGATCAATGTATTGGTACTATCATATTCTCCAATATGATCATTAACTTGTTCTTCATTATTCATAGCTCCATGGTCCATCAATGCTTGCTTTGAAAGAACATCCTCTCGGTGATATTTTGTAGGATGTGCTTACTTTATAAATACATTTTATAAATACATGAAACTATCAAGAGATATTAGTTAATATAATAAATATCAAAATGATATATATATTTACAAAACCAATCCATATACGACACATATAATGAAAAACTTACAAATGGACAATAGAAAAGCCCCCCTCCACATTCCCATATTACCTACAATGTATTTTGGCTCTTGCGAATATTTATTATTCTCATCTTAAAGCTCGTGCATTGAGTACATGGACAATAGCATTTTTTATGAGGCTTTCTTTCCATTCCATCCCACAATCTAGCAAGCAATTCACGACTTTGATTGCACCGATAAGCAATATTGTTATGTTATGACAATTTTTTTATAGCAAGTTTGAATGATTATTATTGATCTAAAAAAATTAGGGTCCACACTTCACTATTTTTAATGGCATTAAAAATTGAAATAGTTATGGATTTTTGTATCTAAAACAGTTCATGCTTAGATTATAACTTCCCCAAAAGGTTGTTTGTAGCTCGCACACATGTAACAACATTCATATTATATAGTTTTTAAACAAAATTATAGTCGGATATCTGATTAAATTAAGATTTTCAGAGTTGTAATTAATGTGATGACTCTCCTCATATATTACTTAGCAAAAGTATTGGAGATGTTATGAATTCATTTTCGTCTCTAGCATTTTACCAAGTAACACGTGATAGATTTTTCAATATACATTTATTATTTAAGTTTCAAAAGAGATGTATGTTCTTTATACCAAACCAAAGGATTGTTATAAAAAAGATTGGATCTTCAGAATTGAAATCTTTACTACAACATTATTTACTTTATTGGCGGATAAATTTTTCTTTGTTTCTCTCTTTCAAATAATTTTATTTCGAAAGCAAAATTCATTTATTTTCCATAAAAATCTTTAGTAAATAATATTGCAAATAATCTAGTTGTGCAAGCATAGTGTGTTTAAATTCGTGTATTGATAATTAAAATGTACCAAGATATAGACATAGCAATTTACTGACATTTTTGGGTCCATGTCTTAGAAATACTAAAAGAATTATAAATTTTTAAATATATGTTAGTTTAGCAAATATTTTTTTAATTCAAATTTAAAAGATTGTGGTCTATTTTATTGAAACATGACGTCACTATATTATTCATGGAGGATAATAGGGAGTGCATTTAGTGCATGAACAAATATATTTTGTGATATTTTTTTTAGAATGATTCCCACTTATGGTGTAGTAACAAGGAGTCCATCCACTAATGCATAAGGAGGAAAAACAAGTAGAGTTTGATGAAGATTTTAATAAGAAAATGAAAGAAGGTATTATTGATTCTTTTTGTAAATTTCATTCTTTAAGTGCAGAAATACTTAAAATATTGAAACAATGAATTATTCCTACACATAAAATAAACTTTCAACCATAGGATGTACAATGGGGAAACCCTCAAAACTATGAGGATAAAAAAGTTCAGCAAATCTTCTTAGATAGAAAATAATAGATTTTTTTAGGATAGATAGAAAATAATGTATTGTACAATAACAGCTCAGGTGTAAGATAGAAAGAGATAAAAACACCCCTAATGTAAATATAGAGAGAAAAAATAAAGATGGACCAGATTAACTTTGCACTGAGTTCAATACATTTATAACTTCAACCCTGTATAATCAATGTTGGCTTTTTCAATCTTGCATAATCAATGCTCTATCCCTTTTTTATTTGACATTAAACAATGATTTACTCACTTCCGAGTTAACTAGACTCATAACTGAGATGACTTAATTACCAAGCTAACTCATGTGTCGTCATGTAATTGGTGAAACTTAACTGTGGTATTTTAGTTTAATTAATTCATTTTTATTAACAATTTACTTAACTGTTCCTCACTAAAGATCATCTTTCCCTTACCAAACTTCAAGAGAATAGTGCATTAAAATTAAAGTTAGGTCTTGAAACTTAGAAGTCAACTCCCTCTTACACCAAATCAACATAACAACTCACGTGATTTCCTTTACTGACAAATGCTTACAGCCTGCATATAACACTACTGTCTGAGTATTGACAGATATACAATGGAACCTCAAAGGTATTTGACACTCATAAACCGTGCTAATTTACAAGCCATTGGTAATGTAGTGTTAACATTTTCTATTCAATATTTACATAATCCAGGGACATGTACCCAATATGACGGCAGATATCTGCCTGAGCTAATTGTCGATAGCAATAGGTTCCGATCATAAGGTTTCTGTTCTAAAAATCTGATCCTAAACAGTTATTTGACTCTAAAAATTTACGTAGATCTTAGTGCTGGTTCATTCGACTTTAATTTTAAAATTTCATTATTAGATTTGATATGATTTGATGTAATCGAGTCTACGTGAAGGATTCAGTTTTTAGATTCGATATAGTTCAACACCGAACATTACAGGAATATGTGTAGCTTTTCAATTTGTTTTTGCTGCATGGGTAATATGGATATTGTCAAACGATCCAATATAGAATCCTTTAAAAGGATTTGTCTCAATATTTGTAGAGATATATATAGACATGCTCGCATGACAGATTAATTCGTAGGAATGGCAAATTATATAATATGCATATTTACACCAGAGGCAAACATCGCCACCATTGTGAAGGAGGAGGATGGAAGAAGAAGACTAAAAACTGAAGAGCTCAAAGTGCACAATGATAGAAAATATGGGCAAATATGAGCTGCTGCTCAGAATTTTATTAGCAAAGAAGAAAACTACAAGTCTGCCTTATGTAGCTATGAGATGATCTATTTATAGTAGATTTGCAACACATGTTTTACTGTTCAAATTTCTGCTGGAGGTTGAGTTCCATTAATAATCAGACTGTTGAGTGGTTGATGTTGGGTGGTTAATAGACGGCTGGGTGGTGCTGCAGGAGCGGTGGTGGCGGTTTGGGCTGCTGCCAGCTGAGTGGCTGCCTCTCTGGTTGTGGCCATCAAGCTTATTGTTTTCAACACTCCCCCTTAAGCTTGACTTCTCAATAATGCCAAAACCTTTCCTTAGATCTTCAAATATTTCTTTTGCCAATGACTTTGTGAAGATATTAGTAGTTTGATCTTCAGATTTGCAAAATTCAAGATATATTTCACCATTGTTGATAAGTTCTCGGAGGAAATGATATCTAATATCAATATGCTTGCTCCTTTTGTGAAAAACATGATTTTTTGATAGTTCTATTGTTGAATTATTGTCACAGTAATTGCTCCTTCTTGATCTTGCATCAAATCTGCCAATGATTCGTCTTATCCACACTGCTTGACATGCTGTTGATGTTGCTGCTACATATTCTTCTTCTGTAGTTGAAAGAGTTACATTAGGTTGTTTTTGAGAAGCCCATGAGATTGCTCCTGAACCAAGATGAAAGATATACCTAGATGTGCTTTTTCTATCATCAATGCTACTTGCAAAATCAGTGTCTGTGTACCCAACTAGAGTGAAATCATCTGATTTTGATTATAAGAGGCCATAATCTCTTGTTCCACTCATATATCTTAAAATTCTTTTGCGTGTGAGCCAATATGAATCCATTGGTGTTTCCATGAACCTTGAAATTAAACTGACTACATATATAATGTCAGTTCTTGTTGTTGTCAAATACATCAAGCTGCCTACCAATCTTTTGAACAAACTTGGATCTACTTTTGTACCCTTGTCTTCTTTTCTCAATTTCAATCTTGTTTCCACAGGTGTAGATGTTGGATTGCAATTCAACATCTTGAACCTTTTCAAAACATCTTTTGCATATTTTGTTTAAGGAAGAAAATTTCCATCATCAGTTTGATTTATTTCTATGCCAAAGAAATATTTCATTAAGCCCAAATCTGTCATCTCAAATTCCTTTTTCATTGTTGATTTAAACAACTCAATTGAAAAGTTTCCAGTAAATATCAAATCATCAACATATAGGCATACAATTAAGACCTTAGCTTGATTGTTTACCTTGATGTAAAGAGTTGGCTCACTACTGCATTTGCTAAAACCATGACTCTAGAAATATCAATCAATGCGGCTATACCATGCTCTCGGAGCTTGTTTGAGACCATACAAAGCCTTTTTCAATCTATAAACTTTTTGTTCTTGGACCATTAATAACCTGGTGGGTGCTGCACATATACTTCTTCTTGTAATATCCCATTCAAAAAAGCTGATTTGACATCCATCTGATAAACCTTCCATTTATGATTCCCTGCTATTGCTAACACTGTTCTTACTGTATCTAATCTAGCTACTAGAGAAAAAGTCTCATTGTAATCAATCCCAAGTTTTTGTGAGAAACCCTTGCAACTAACATTTCTTTATGCTTTACAACATTTCCATTAGCATCAAACTTTGTTTTAGAGATCCATTTTACACCTATTGCATCTTTTCCTTCTAGAAGATTCACTAATTGCCAAGTTTGATTTTTCTTTATTGCTTCAATTTCTTCATCCATAGCCTTTTTCCAAATTTCATATTTAATTGCTTCTTCAAAACATATTGGATCAGCAGCAGAAAATAATGCAAAATCAGAAATCAAACCATCATCATGATTACCTTGAGTTATCTCATATATTTCTTGGAGACTTCTTGTCTTCACTGGAGTTCCATCTGACCTTGAGCTATTACTTGAATGATATCTTGGTGTTGACTAAGATATTGTAGTTGATTGAGGTGTTGATGTTGTGCTATGTGAACCAAAGCCATTGTTGGGAGCTTGATCTTCATCAAAATCTTTCATTTCAAATTGGTGTTGTTTATGTAGATTTTCATTCCAAATCCATTCTTCATCTTCAAGAAACTTGACATCTCTACTAATTATAGTCATTTTTGTGATAGGATTATACAACTTGTATGCTTTTGATTGCACACTATATCCCACAAAAATACATCTTTCTCCTTTATTATCTAACTTCTTCCTATTTTTTGTAGGAACATGTGCATATGCAATACACCCAAAGACTCTTAAATGAGAAACATTACGCTTTTTATTACTCCATGCTTCCTGTGGTACTTTATCCTTGACACTCTTTGTGGGGGAACGATTCAAACTGTACACTGCACAAGCTACAACTTCAGCCCAATATTCATTTTGTAGATGTTTAGCTTTGATCATGCTTGTTGCCATTTCCATTATTGTTCTATGTTTCTTTCTGCAATACCATTTTGTTGTGGTGTATAGCTAGTTGTAAATTGCCTTTTGATCCCATTTGTTTAGCAAAAACTCAAGAAATCGTTTGATGCAAATTCTTCGCCTCTATCTGTTCTTAGATTTTTAATGTAGTGCCCACTTTGCTTGTTAACCATGACTTTAAACTGCTTAAACACTTCAAAAGATTCTAATTTGTGTTTCAGAAATATACCCAAGTTTTCCTGGAATAATCATTTATGAAAGTTATGAAATACAAGTTATTCCCAATAGAAGGTGTTTGCATATACACACACAAATCTGAATGCACAATTTCAAGTGGAACTCTTGCTCTTTATGACTTACCAACATGAAATGATTCTCTATGGTGCTTACCAAGAATGCACCCTTCACAAAGTTTGTTTGGTTGTTCAATCAACAACAAACCATTCACCATGTTATTTCTATGGAACAATTTTAGACCACTCAAGCTTAAATGACCAAACCTTAAGTGCCATAACCATGACTAATCTGAGAGGACTGCTTTGAAAGCAACAGACAAATCATTTTGCAACCTTAAAGGAAACATCTTGTTTTGTGTCATTTGGAATTTTGCAAATAGTGAGTCTATGTGAATCAAAGATCTCACATGCATCATTTTCAAAATAGACTTTATATCCCTTTTGTAGTAGTTGTCCAATGCTAATTAGATTGTGTTTGAGATTAGGCACATAATACACATTTCGAATGTGTTTCTTTTCACCTTTCTTAGTTTCAACTTTTATGCTACCTTTTCCCATGACAACTATTTTTTTATCATCTCTTAATTTTACTTCTAACTGCAAATATTCATTTATGTTTGCAAACATATTCTTGTTTCCACTCATGTGGTTACTACAACCACTATCTAATAACCATACTTCTTTTGAGCTTTCTTGTGCACTACTATAAGTAATAAACATTGAATCACTATTTTCAAAGTGATTTTCTCTTAAGAAATTCACATTCTGCCTATCCATATCAAACTGCTTCTTCATACATTTAGGTGGAAAATGACCAAAATTTTGACAATAGTGGCATTGGATATGTGATTTGTCATACCTTTGTCCTTGGTCGTGAAATTCAAGAGAATGTCTTCCACCTTTGCCTCTTCTTCTTGCTAAGAAATTGGAATTTGCTCCTTCTTCATGAGAGTTCTCTAATCTGCCACCTTCATTACTATTGCTCATTCTTCATCTTCCAAATCCTCTTCCACCTCTATTAGTGATTCTTCCTCCTCTTTTGGTGCTGCTAGCTTTAACTTGTGATTTGAATTCATTTTCCATAGAGGAACCGTTTGACCTATTGAGTATTTGCTCATGGGTTTGTAAAGACCCCATAAGACCATCAATAGGAACTTGAGACAAATCTTTAGATTCTTCAATAGCTACAACAATTGGGTCAAATCTAATAGGAAGACTGCTCAAAATCTTTTCTACAACCTTTTGATCATTCAAATTATCTCCATGAGACTTTACTTGATTGACTATACTCAGTGCACGAGTGAAAAAATCACTTATTGTCTCGGAATTTGGCATTCGTGAATTTTCAAAATCTCTTCTAAGCATTTGTAATCTTACCAACTTGACTTTGCTAGTACCTTGATAAGAATTTTTTAGAGTGTCCCATGCATGCTTGGACCTTGTAGCTACTGAAGCCAGTGGAAGAACGGATTCTTCCATTGCTTGTTGTATAAAAAATAATGCCTTGGCATCCTTCTTCCTATTCTCTTTGAGAAGATTCTTTTGTGCTTCTGATAAAACACTATATGCTGCTTGATCTAGTGGCTCTGTAAAACCATTCTCAACCAAGTCCCATAATTCTTGTGAACAAAATAAAGTCTTCATTTTAATGCTCCAATATTCATAATTTTTCCCATTAAATTGTGGAATTTGGGGTTGAGTGAGATTACTGCTACTCACACCCGTCATAATTAAATTGCAGCAAAATATATCACTTCCACAACACTTTATCAATGTAACTTGGCACAACCTAATGCAGACTGATTAAATATTGCACTTTCACAATTCTTTGTGATTTTTTTTTAATATTCCAAGTGCCTTTTAACAAAAAATAAAATTAAACTAGTGACCCAAAAACAATAACCTTGCTACAGCAATTTCTTCACACCAAATTAAATATTTTACCATTGCATTCAGCATAAAACAACATTACCGAAATCAATTCTTCCATTCCATAATTATGCTTCTTCACAACTAGAGTTTGCACTTCCACAACCAGCGGATGCTCTTCCACAATCAGTTTCTCCACAACCTTGCTCTAATACCAATTTGAAGGAGGAGGATGGAAGAAGAAGACTAAAATCTAAAGAGCTGAAAATGCACAATGATAGAAAATATGGGCAAATATGAGCTATTGCTCAGAATTTTATTAGAAAAGAAAAAAACTACAAGTCTGCCTTATGTCTTAAACTTAGATTATGTCTTAACTAATAAAACATCCTAAAAAATTTACTCATAATGATGATGGATGAATTACTACTCTCAATACAAAACCTAGTGCCTCTAATTTATAGAGGTTGAAATTGATAGCTTGCAAACTTCCACACCCAAAATTAACAAAAAGCACTCTTTACTTCTCACCTTAGGAATTATAACTAGATGACCTTGGAACTACCAAGTTGGTCCCAGCCATGGCCTAGAACTATTGTTGTTGTTTCTCAATGGGATCCCCTCCTTGCTCCAACATGCAATATATATAGAACTCCTAAGGGCTAGGTTGGTTGTGTTTGGAAATGAGGCTCTATATTCTTAGAAATGCTTTCTTTGGAAAATGCTCTCCAATCCCATATAGGAATAATAATGAGATCCCAAAGAATTTTTTTGGGTTTGTTCTTTATAGGAAATATTTTGGAAAAAGGAGAATTGGTTTAACTTAAGTTAAATCAATATTCTACTAGTGTCTTGGAAATAATCTTTAGGTTGATTTTTATGTGATAAATATTCATTTTGTTAGGTAGTAACTGTTACTACTTCCTAGTTGAGATTTAGAGTAAAATGTTTAATTAAACATTCACTTTATTATATAATATCTACATAGAATCTTACATATTATTATGTGTCCGAGATGGCATATATATTAATGGGTGAAGGCTATTAATCCATCTTGTTAATTTTAATAATGTCGAGAGAAATCGAGGAAGAGATGGTTCATGGTTTTCTTTAAGCCTCCATGCAACAATGTCGAGGTCCCACAAAATTTTCTCAAGAAACTATGGACCGAGTTTGTGTTAGGGTTCCATGTGATCTACTTTGACATCACTCAGTTCCAGGGTGTCGATTTTGGCTCAGCCCAAGATTGACATCATGCCCATCGGAACCCACTAAGAGGACATCATGCACCTAGAAGACAAAAGAACCCACCTCCTCAACCCCCTAAGTTAAGTATTGGGATAGATGAGATCCACGAGTCCATCATACATGCCACATAGAACCTTCTCAAGAATACCGCATTTGTGGCTATGTCCTTGCAGAGTGAGTAGGACCCCCCCCGAGAGAGACACTTGTGCATGGTCTATTGGTGGTGGGTGAGGGAGAGAAGATACAGGTGGTAGTCAGGTGGATCCATCTACCTCAACGAGACCAGTTCCACATTGTTTTTCTCATTGTGGGAATCCATGCCAGGTTCCCATCTAGGAGCATGGCACAGAGAGCTACCTAGACCATGTTTCTTATTGTTTTATTTAATGTAATAATTTCTAATAAATTTAAGTTAGAATAAGATGTTCATGACCTTATTTTTTTTAATGTACATCTATGCAGTGCCGAGTCTCTGACACACGGGTGGGAGGACGTTGGTTTCTTCAAGCTAGATGGAGCCATGGTAGCTGTAGAGGACATCGCGTCACCATACACACATGTATTTTTTTTTTTAGTAATTAAATTTAATGTTAGTAGTTAATATTGTCCTCCAAGATATGTGTCTCTCTTGTAATTTGTTTTAATATTTGCATCATGTTTATTGTTTATTGTTATTACTCTGTGATCTTGTTTTTCTAACAAGGTCACAAGAGAAAAAAAAATATTCTACCATACTATCTTGAAGTTCATTCAATTCCTTCAAAAATGGATGAAATGTTCTCTTACCTTAATTGGTAACAAGCTAAGAAGTATGCTTGACATTGGTGAAAAAATGAGGGACCTAGAAAAAACTTATGTGGAAAACAGTTACATGGAGATGCACCAAGATGATGGGTTAGATAATTAAGTTGGTAATTAGTGAATTGGATCCTAGTTGTATTGTCAAGAATTGAATATGTGAAAATAACCATTATCTGCTCAATATGATACCTATAATAGAAACTTAGAAGAAAATGTACTAAGTAGGTAATTCTCTTAGGATACCTTAAAAAAATAGGTTTGAAATAGGAGGAGAAGACAACTCATAGCCATGTCAACTATCTAGACCGGAAAGGAAATGAATCATAAGCAAGGTTTACTAAGGCTAACTAGTCAACTAATTCATATATAAGGAAAATTTAACATCAATAATGGATACAATTTTCAAAGATATAGTTAGGGAAAGTATGATAGACACTTACCCTACAAATCGTCCATCCTTTGATATTGCACAAGACAAGCATATGATTTTTGAATATCATTTCAGGCATCGACGAGAAAGTCTAAGGTGTAAGCCCATAAACTTTGTGGATATTCTTTAAAATAGAGAAACATGTAACATCCCTCAAAACCATAAATTAAAAGAAAAATTAGTATGCAAGTTTGGGACTATTATTATCACTATCATATCATTGATGTTATGTCACTTAATTGATTTGTGACTTCTATTGTATCACTAAATTAGGTCTTGCCAATTGTCATATATTTATTTATATTGTCGGCCCATATTTAGTTAATATTTACTAATTGAATCTAAATATTTTTGTGCAAATGAACATGTGTCCACAGGATTGAGTGACCATCCATCCCCACCGCTGATTAACAGATCCCCTCGTGAGAAGGTATTTTGTAATAAAGTATAATTTTAATTTCAGTTTTGATGAATTAGATTTGTATAGCTATATTTTTTATGTACTAATACACTATGTCATGAGTATGTATGTAGGTCCCACTACATAGGAATGTTGGTGTCACTATCTCTCCACTAACTGTCTTTTTCCCACCATATATTCCGGGTGTAACCCCTAGAATACATGTCCCTTTTATTGCATCCCTCCCCACCATGTTCCATCGATCCCTTAACTCCCACCCACCACCACACTTCCATCGAGATCCCGCCCCACCCATCCACCCCCTCCCTTGTAGTTTCCCATGTTTCGAACCTCCCCCCTCTTCCTATATTACACAATCCATCCACATTCACCCATCCCTCCACCCCATCCTAGAATTCATCCCCCTCCCCCATATCCTCTTCCACCACCCTTGTTTCCTCTTTCACGATGGATTGTTCCATTCTACAATGAGTTGGTGTTTATCATCGTACATCACTACTTCTCCCACTCCAGTCCATGCCCTCTCCCACCATGGCCCCTGTTCAACTGTAGCCAACATCGATGTGGCTACATCCTCTGCTATGCGATCCACCCTAGAATCAGAGTAGGTTGTACAACCTACTGCTCCACCTACCACCCCTAAGGACCAACCCATTGCTCCACCTAGCACCCCTGAGGACCAACCCATTGCTCCACCTACCATCCCCCAAGACCAACCTGTTGTGTTCACAGTGAGATTTATTAGTTTATGAAAATATCGTGCAATATTAACAAAAAATAACATAGCAATAAATTATATGAGTTATCTTACTATTTAAATGTTGCAGGGTGGCATTACCAAGAGACTTGGATTACGGAGGAGGGTATCCCGCTCACCACTTACGGTCTCATCTCAGGTGAGCTATTTAAAATTTGAAAACATAATTTTGATATTTAAATTATGTTTTCTACTTATATAATTTCCTGTATAATTGGACATTTGATTGTTGTTGTTTTAGAGCGCAAGGGGAGGTGGTTGAAGCGGCCAGAATAATTGAGCTTCCTCTAGCTCGAAGAAGAGGAAGACCAATCTTGGAGTGGCACCTGGGAGCTCCGAGGGTTGGCAGGAGGATTGAGAGACCCTTCTATGTATACTAGCCATGATGTGGCATTTTTCCACTAGTTGCCATATTTTGTATAGGGCATGAGTTTCCTTATTTTGTTTAAGGCACGAGTTCCCATCTTTTGTATATCATTGGAATTTTTTGTATATTAATATATCATTGTGTACTTATTTATATTAATTTTCCTTTTATGACATATTTGCATACATTATTTTGAATGCACTAGTAATTTACAGTTGATACGCTTGTAGTACTTATTGTTGATGAAGCAATAAAGTCCGTATGTTCACAATAAAATGCATAGAAAATTTAATGTTATAGGTTAGTTAACAAAGAAAAACACAAATGCATAAACATGTACAATAATAATGATAATTTAACTCTAACTCCTATAGCACCCTAACTCATATTGAACCAACATACTACCACCTACAGTCTAATTCATTTTCCAAATTGCAATAGAAAGCACTTGTTTTCCTTTGGTATTTACATAGTAATTCTAAACTTTGGCTTTCTACTCCATTTTCTAACCTTGACTAACCCTACGACTATCTATCAAACTAGACTATAATGCTACCTATTCAACATCTATAAGACACACCTAAACTATTCTATTCTAGCCTAACCCTTGCTAAAACCCTTTCCCTAGACTCCTAACTTTCTCTGTCTCTAAAGCAAGGCTTATTCCTTTCATTTCCACACTACTTAAACCCCCGTGACTCTCCCTATATCTCTGATTGTAATATCCATTTTAGACAGCCCTAGAACACCTCTAACTCATCCTAAGCTTCCCTAACTTATTCAATGTAATATCCTAGTTAGGGCATCCCTAATAGCCTTCTTACCCACCTATCATATCCTAAGGTCACTTCCTTTCCTTCCTATCTTACCCACTCACTAACACCTCACCTCAAATTTGTCCATAACACAATTTAAAGTGGCAGAAAGACACCCTAAATGGACTATATATAAACAATCATTCACAACCATACTTAAACAAATTTGACAGTGGTATATAAACATCCAGAAGTTGGAAAAATACTAGAAAAGGCCTTGAATTTCTTGCAAGTCATTGTGTCATCAAAAGCCAAGTGAATATACTTCTTACCATTCCTACTTGACTATAAATTACGTCTTGTACTCTCATAAGGCATTTTACTTAAATCGAAATTACATATTGGATTGTCATAAGACATTTTACTTGACTTGAAATTTGATTTGGTTTAACAGTCCCATTGGCTTGGAAACTTGTCACTTATAAAATTATTTATGACTGATTTTTACTTAAAAGGAAAGTACCTTTGTCTTGACAAGCTAAAAAAGTGAAATATAGGATTGTGATAATGCTAAATGTTTGGCTGTATATACTTTTATGTCGGTTGCAAAAGAGGTTGACTTTGTGCAATATGATGATAACGTCACATAAACACCACTAACATGCTTCAACCACATGCATAATTGAAATGAAAACATCCCATAACCATAACGTCCCATAAAAATTGTTCTTCCTTGACAAATAAAAAATGAAACAATTTCATGAATATGTGTCTTCTATAACGATCTATTGAAAACTTGCAATTTTAACGATTTAAGGGTTAGCATGCATAACCTAGGGTTTAGAATCAATGAGGAAACCCTAACCCTAACTGAAGTTTAAAGGTTAGCATGCATCACTGAGGCTTTATAATCAATGAGGAAACCCTGACAGGTAATATCCTATTTAGAGAAGCCGTAATAACCTTCTTACCAACCTGTTGTAATCTCATAGATCACATAGGGTTACCAATAATACACCTTAAAAGCATACATACATAACACAGACAAGAGATCAGAACACGTAGGTAGAATAATAGATTATATTATAGTGAAAGGGTCCATACAATACAGAGAATTGAACCAAGTTCCCATCTCGCTCAACAGCCTAATATATATGAATTACAAATAGTTACAAATAACTACCTGTCGGTTCGGTCTACTCACACGAGCTTATATGGCCGACCTAATATCTAATTAGTCGGCTAATTGACTTAGTATGCTATATTTCTAGTCGGCTTACCGACTTGCTCCTCCAACATCTCACCCACAAACGAAATGTTTCTTCGTCCCGAAGAAACAGGGAGGTACCAAAATTTCATTTTTTGTCCTAAGTAGTTATTTCTGTGTTCGAACTTCATCGGCTATGAATTCTAATGGTTGGCCCTTTTTGTACACAGACTTTGACAATTGCTTTAGCTGTCACTACCAACTGATGTTGGAGTTCCGTCCAATTTTGTAGTATTTTTTGGATGTCGATGGTTAATGTAGTAAGGCTTGAGAGTATTGAAATTTTCTCTTGAATGGAAAGGTCTTCTATCCTTTCCATGTCGAGACCCATAAACTGGTCCTTTTCCTCTACTGTGTCAAAAAGTCATTTCATCTGCAAGCAGATGATGTCTAATTTTTCTAAACTTCGGATTGCTTGCTACACCCACTGGTGTGCTTGTCGCTTGAGCTTATACAACTTGGTTGTTTTGAGCACTATTTGATTTTCAATTGTGCTTCTAAGTGCTTCCTCCATGATTTTTCTCTTGTCAAGTGCTTGGATTTCTTGTCGGGTCTATCGGATTTGCTGAAATACTTGCCAATAATAAGTAGGCCAGTCTCATAGTATTCATTCTGTAATGACCGACTGCTCCATGTGATCTTGCAGTACCTTGTATGCTTCTAAAAAAGTTGTGTGCTGCTACATCAACAGTCGAGTTGTTTCTTCTTTTTCCTCCTCTCTTGTGTTCTACATTTGTTCTTGTAGTGATGACACCACGCTCTCGAGTATATGATAATCTTTTTCTAGTGGCTTGTCAATGTTGACCTCTGTCAGTCCTGGTATCACATATTGCACAAGGTTTTTGCATTTGTTGAGGAACTCGACTTGTTCTTTTTCATTGTCATCGAGCTCCTTGTGTCTGTTCTGGATCCTTGTTTTTGCTTTGATTGGTAGTGTTTCCAGGAGTTACCCTAACTCTCCATCCCTCAGCTTGGTTGTATCGACTGTAATGGTTGACCCAAGTTGACTGATGTAGACCATTGTCATCTGGATTTGATGGTTCTTCTTCTTTTAATATCTCTTTCTTTTGTGCTTTTGTTGCTCTGCTTGATTTTGCATGTGTGTACCTATAAGAGTAAGAATTGGGTTGTCTAGTTGCTAGCATGTAGTGGTTGAGGGTATTTCTTATTGGGTTCGTTAGATGAGTGTTGCAGCTGGTTGTTCATCTGGTTGGTTTTGTACTGAGGGTCCAGATGGAGATTTTGTTGGCACCAATGGTTGGGGTGGAGGTGGTTTAGGTGCAGCTGGTTTGATTATAGTTTCCGGGTTGGGAGGTGGTGGTGATGGTGATGGTGAATGGTTGGGTGTTATTGAGTTGGTGGAGATGTGGTCAGATGTCGGGTCATGGATCTGTGGAGGTGAACCTCCCTGAAGGTCAAAGAACATTTCGTTGATTTCTCGATTTATCTCATCCATGTTCTCTCCCTCCTCATCGCCTGTCGGTTCATTGGCTGGTGGGTTGGGTTAGGAGTCGGTCAGAATGATTGATGTAGTCTGACTTGTGACAAATTCAGCTTGGTTGTCAGGGTTTCTTTGAAATGTCGAACTTATGATGCTATAGTCCTCAGCCTCTAGGGTACTTGGCTAGGTTGAGGAATGGGTAGTTTTGATCCACCAAATTCGAACAAGGGGAATTTCATGGTGAGATTTTGTATTGAGGTGAGTAGCTTAGGGAGTTTTTCAATATATACCTGGAAGTCTCTGTCTTGGTCGAACCTCTCCTTCAAGGTTTTTGGCATAGCATTCTTGCATATGTCGATTGGGCTTATGGAAGGAGGTTCCGACAGTGCTTATTGTATGATTGTGGTCAGAGATGGGGGTGGAGGTGTAGAAACAAGATAGAGAACATTTTCGGCTATCGAGGTATTTGTTTTTCTTTCCTTCTTCGGCCGACCTTATCATGCCCCTACTTCGACGAATCTCTATAACTCGGTTTCCACCCGAACTTTGTTTGTTGTGGCATCTTCTGTAATGTCGCAAGTCATAGCTGCTATTTTTTCCTCGTATTTGTAGGACTCTGCAATGATAATCTTGCACTTAACCTTCCCCTACTCCTGTTCCTAAGTTATTTTTATTTTTATTGAGGCTATTATCTCCTTCGACAATTTGCGTATGTTTTATTTGGTTACAACATACTCAAGGTTTTCAGTATCTATCTCTCCCCTTTGGTCTTGAGACAAGATGATGCTTTCTTCAACTGGATTGGTTACCTACTGTTCTATTTGTGTCTCTTCCCTTTGTGCTATTGGTGGTTTGATTATAATTTGCATTCAACAAGTGTCTTCTACAGATGTCTCCTCTGACACAAATGCGCTGATGTATAAACTGAGCTCATAATCTTCTTCTTTTTCTTGGTCTAGCAGTGGCTCTTCTATTGATAGGTTTATCTCTTTTTCTCTTGCTGGTATCGACAATTTTGTACCCGACTGTCAAGCTAGCTCTAAGAAAATCTCTTCAACTATTGGGTAGTAGTTGAGAGTCTTTTCCTTTGCCTTGGTTCCCTGCATATACCATACCGCAGTATGGTCAAGTTCTAACTGGATGTGTGAAGTTTTGGGCAGACTTCGTCAGATGTTCTAGGGCACCCTCCATCTGGTCGTTTGGACTTTCAGCTGTTAGAACCCGTTTTCCAGGGATGATTTTAAGGAACCATACTTATTTAAAAGTGAATAAATGTTAGCAATATTACCAATTCTTAAAACGCCAACTATAAAATGATTGGCGATATTTTTCAAAAAATATTTTAATTTCCAAGGATTTTATCTCATTTATATAATAATTTGGTGATTTTTAGGATGAAAAATTTTTACCCCATCAAAATTGGGTGAAACAAGGCTTCAAAAAATGGAAAATGGAAAATGTTTTTTGGGAGAAAAACATGAAAAAATATCTCACTGGGCTAAAATTTGCCCCTAAAATTATCTGTGCAATTTTCGAACAACACTTTTCCTTTTGCTAGTTTGTTCATTGTTCCATTTTGGGAAAATGATTTGAATATCCACATATGGAATTTCATGGGTTCTTGAAACTTCTTGTCCCTGACAAGGCATAAGGAGTACATGAGTATCCATATCATAGGGGATGGGAACCTTATAATCCCTCCTAACTCTTGGCATTTTTCATAGATTCATTTGAGCATGTCGGCAACGTACACAACCCATCTATATATTTTTCCTATGTCAAAAATGGTATCCACTACCTCTAACATATCTAGTTTGAGGTCGCTTCTTCGACCTGTCGGTGTAAGCCCAGTGGCTATGATTTTAGCCAGAATTTGTGGCATTCGGGCTTGTATTTGGATAATCATTAGCCCTTTCAAGTTATTTCCTGATGCTGATCCAGTTAGTTCCTCTATTAGTCCTTATTTTATGCCGACTGGTAGAGGGTCACCTTGGTTCGATAAACCAGTCAATTTGTAGATTACTTCACCAGAGATCTCGACTAGTCTGTAAAAGTAAAATCTGTCGTTGTGGTATCAGCTTATGATGAATTTCACCATTGTTTCCTTTGTGCCTCCAAAACTGTCCATGAGGGGTGTGTTTATGTAATTCACAATAGTACTGTGATTTATTTCCTCTACATCTTGTGTAGGATTTTTGTCGACATGGGCCCATTCTTTAATCTTGGCCCATAATTTCACCCAGAAGCTCTCCTGAACCTTAGTGTTCTTGATGTTTTTTAGTCTCTTCATTAATGGTGTCTCCGCAGTCTGTAGTTTTCTAGCCTTGGCTGCAGCTCTAGTTTGTTTTGGTGCCATCTTGTCGATTTATTGGTCGACTTTACTTCAATATTATTGGCTTTCACTTTTTTTGTTGCTAAGTTGCTCTCTCTGTTTGAAATGATGTAAATGATCCTTTGGTAGTTCACTATTTATTGTTGATGCGCTTGATGTTTCTATCAATGGGTGTATTAATGGTGAACGTGATGGTCCAACAAGAGCACTTGAGTTTGCATTAATGGTGATTTTATTTTGGCGCTCGTAGTCATGAAGGCGTGATGTGACTTTCGAGTTCGTTGGTCGATGTTGATCATGTTAGCAGTCGATGGTGTTATGTCGATGGGCGTGATGTTGGTGATCGAAATGGTGATTTCCTATCATAATTTTATGTATAATGGTTGTGTTTTTCTTTTTGGATTTTCAGATTTTTATAGCTTTTTTTTTAACTGTGATGGTCGTTATATGTTTTTTTTATAACTTGTTTAGTTTCTGTACCGTTTTAGTCGGGCACCATTAAGAAGTTTCTGAAATACTATTCCTTGTAATGCCCTTATTCAGACTGATCCATTGACATGTATCTCTTCCACAACATAGGGTCTCATCCATTTTGTATGTAGCTTTTTGGGTTTTCCTTTTACCCAACTATTGTATAGTAAGGCAAGGTCTCCTACCGATATATTTTTGCTTTTGATGTTACGATCGCGCTATGCCTTTTGTTGTTGTTTCTAGAATTCTTAATGTTGTAATGTGATTAGTCGTTTCTCTTCAAGTTTACTTACTTGCAGAAGTTGGTCCTTTCTTCCTTATTCGACATCGACATATAAAATCTCTACAATAATAGGTGTCTATTGTCGAAAGTGTAGTGGAACCTTGTCCATAAACTAGTCGAAATTGTGTTTGGTCGGTTTAACATTTGCATGTTGTTCTGTATGCCCATAGTATTGTAGGTATCTTTTCATCCCAATCGTATTTGTCGGTGTTACATATTTTAGTTAGCCATTTTGTTAGTGTTTCGTGAAATTCTTCAATTGCTCCATTCGACTGAGGGTTGTAGGCTGTACTTTGACGATGGTTGATTTGGAACTGTTCTGTTAGTGTTTTAATAGTTTTATTATTAAAGTGTGTTCCCTAGTCACTAATTAGGGTTAGTGGACATCCAAATCGGGTAATTATATTTTCAGAGATAGATTTGGCGGCTATCTCACTGGGACATGTGTTGACTCATTCTGCCTCTGCCCATTTGGTTAAGTACTCAACTGCAGTTATTATGTACCTTGCACATGTTCTCTTTGCTGGTATGGAAAATGGTCCTATGAAGTCGATGGACCAAATTTCAAATGTCAATCTTGGGTTTATTGATATCAAGGGAATTTCTGTACTCAACAGGGGTCGACCCAAGCATTGACATCTTTCACATTGGCCTACAAAAATTTTACAGTCTCTATGAAGTGCCGGCCACCACACCCCTGATTGTTGGATTTTCTTTGTAGTTGTGTCTTATTGGAAATGTCCTCTTGCAGGTCCATAATGTGCTTCATACATAATATTATTTATTTCAAGTTCCAGTACACACCTTCTGAGGATGTCTTCCAAGCCCATTTTATATAGGAGTCCATTTATGAGACTATATGGTGCAGATTTCATGGCTAAAATTTGTTTTTTGTTCATACTCATACCTTCTGGTGCTTATCCATCTTCTAAGAACTGAGCTATTTCCTCCAATTCTGCTGGGACTGCTTCTATTCAAAATAAATGTGCATCGGGTAAGTCTTCTTCAACACCTGTCAGTTCCTATGATGTGTCGACTCAGGATAAGTGGTCAGGATTGACATTTAACTTACTTGGTATGACGATGACTTTGAATTCAAATTCTAGGAATAGAAGTAGCCATCAACAAATTCTCCCATGGTGTAGAGGCTTATTTACGAGATATTTTAGTTCTTGGTGGTCGATATAAAAGACAAATGAATTAGCTACTAGGTAGTGTCAATTATTTTGTAGTGCAAAGACCATTCCTACTGCTTCTCTTTCTATTGTCAAATAGTTTCTTTCAGCTTTGTTTAGTTTTATGATACTGTAAACTATAGGGTAGTTGATTCCATCATCTCCTGGTTGAGTTAGGATTGCTCCCATTGCTAGGCCTCATGCGTCGATGTGTACATGGAATTTAGTCGACCCATTTCGAAACCTTAGGATGGGTGCTTAGAATATATTTATTTTTATATTTCCAAATAATATGTTGCATTCCTTTGTTCAGTCAAACTCTTTATCTTCTCTTAATATTTCTTCCAGTGGGTAAGTAATGTCTGAGTAGTATCTTATGATTTTTCTATAATATCCTGTATGACCAAGTAATAAACTGACTTGTTTTGGGTTCACTGGTGGTTTTAAGTCAAGGATAATTTTTATTTTTGCAAATTCGACCTTAATACCTTCTTTACAAACATTGCGTCCTAACAATATCCCTATGGGGGTCAGAAATATGCACTTCTTTATGTTCAAAGATAGCTATATTTGTTGACATCGTTCCAACATAAGCCTTAGCCATTTACAGTGATATTTTAACATTGAGTATATTTTCCAATCATCAAAGTATACTACCATTATTTTGTAAATATATTCTTGAAATGTTTTGACCACAATTCTACAAAATACTGCAGGTGCATTTTTTAGTCCAAAAGGCATAACCCTGTAAGCAAATGAGCCAAATTCACATACAAATGTTGTCTTTTTCTGATCTTCTTTGGATATTGGTACTTGGTAATAACCTGAGAATCCATCCGTAAATGAGTAGCATTCATGTCCTGCGACCTCATTTAATATTTCATCTGCATAGGGAGTTCGAAATGGGTCTGTTAATGTAACTTTATTTAGTTCTTTGAAGTCGACACAAATTCTTAGCTTGGTTGGATCATGTTTCTTTGGTTGAACAACCATTGGACTTTCCCATTATAACTGGTCAATAGGGTAGATAATACCTGCTGCAAGCATGTTATCAATCTCCTTCTTTACTATCTCTTTCTATTTATGAGCTAACTTATATGGTCTTTTCTTCACTGGTCGAAGATCACGTTTAGTGTCAATTTTAATTTCACCCATTTCATGGACTAAAACTTTGAGATATTTATAATCTCTGGAAAATACATACTGAAACTCTTATAATAAGTTCACTATTTCTGTTGTTTGCTCTTCACTCTAGCAGTCCCCATTTTTTTCCATTTTTGGTCGATCATCACTTGAGATGTCAAATTCTCTAGTTTTGAATTTAGCATCTAGCCATTCCGGTGGTTTGGATTCATTGATTGGTTGGCTCCCTTCCTTGAACTATGAAAATGTGGTAGGGAAATCTTTTGCAGTCATTTAGTCGGTATCATCCTTGTCGGTTGTCCCCATTTTGAGTACTGTGCGAATTGGTTTTGTTGTTTCATCATGGTTTAACTTCCATCTAAATATTTTCCCTTCTGGATTTTCATTTTCCATCTGTAGTATTGTTTCGGTTTGTATAATGTTACAGTTTATTGTCAGTCGGTTGTCTCTTAGGGTTTTGTTTTCTATCAGTTGTATAAATTCTTTGATTTGTTTTGTTGTTTCAACCAAATTCTCATTTTTTTGGTACAAAGTTGAAATCTTTGATAAATTTCTCTTTGAGTTCATGCCATACGAATGTTTCACCTTGAGATTCTTCTATTTTATACCATTGGTTTGGTAAGTTGGAGAGTATTGATGGAAACAGGTGTGGCCATGTATGTTCATATTTATACCCCAGTCTTTTGCATTCTTTTTCACATGTCCTTATATGGTCTTCTGGATCCTGTCCTTAGATGAACATAGGTATTTGGGCATGATTGGTTAACTTTTTCCATCCAAATATTTCTATGAAGAAAATTGAAGCTACTGTCCATGTCTACAGTCTTGATTGATGGGTATCCCACCATCTAGTAGCTTGTCCTGCAAAAGTTTCCACTAAGCTTTGTAGTCGGCCATGCTCACCAATGTTTCTAGATACTTTTTCTATATGCATGAGTAGTGATTCTCTTTCTTTGTACCTTGGTATTTGTGTACTATTTATATTTACTGGTTTTAAGGTAGAATATTCCCTACTTTTCTTTTCAAATATTTTTGGTATGATGGACACCAAGAAGCACTGTCGGACTGGTTTTTTCTGCACTTTTTGAATAGTGCAGCAGCCTCTTGCTTGTGTTTTGTCATTATTGACTTCCCAATCATATAATTCTACCTCTAAATTATATCCTACTGAGTATTGGTTTCCTAAGTGAAGTTCACCATAGACATTAGGTTCTGTGTAATCTTCATTATTGTGTATCTTATATAGTTGTCGGATGTCAAACTCTTCATCAAAAGGTTCTATCCAAGGTTCTCCTTGAGATGGATGAATGGGTACTATGACTTTTTGGCCATTTCCTTAGTTTTATTCTTTATTTATCTAAGGATATTGACGATTTAATTTTTCTTCCCCAAGGTCAAGGAAGGAGCTGGATCCTTCATTAGGGTCAATAATTTCAAAGATGACTTTGGTCGATATTACTTTTATTGTTGGGTTGACATTTCTCCATACTTGGATAGGTTCAATTAGGCCTTGGTTGGATAATTTTAGGTATATACCCGATTCGTATAGTAGATGTCTACCCAATTGTTCGCAAGTGTCTCGATTCATAATATTTACCTGCGACCCAAAATTGAGTACAACTTGTCGGACATGGTATCCTTCAATTTCTAGGTCGACCAATGGGTCGGCACCACTTTTATCTTTTTGGTTTAGGTTGCAGATATACTTTCTTTGTTTTTCAGTGTTATTGTTGTGTTTTATTTTATACAATAAGTTGATGAATTGAGATACTAATTTATCTTTTTATACTAAGTGTATTAGCTCTTTTACTGTGTTATGTCGGTTATCGTCTTCTTCTTCCTATCAAGCAAACTCTCTAAATACATTGGTTGCATCTTTATACAGTTATTTTTGTTTAACTGGATCAGGGTAATCATTCTTTTATTTTATTTTTCTTATTCGTGGGTTATCATTCCCAATTTTTGTCCCTTGTTGGGTTACTATATGGAGATTCTTTGTATTGATTATATCATTGTTTTGCACACATGATAAAGCATTAACATTTTTCTTCTTATTTATTTTCTCAAGCATAGTAGGGAATTCCTCTAATGAGTGATCCCATACTCCACAACTAGTACAAAATTTTAAGTCAGTTTGTGTGCTTCTATGGATAATCTACACAACGGTGTCCTTCTTTGTAACATGTGAAACATTGGATGGGCCGACATGGTTGGTTGTCACGATTTCTTGAGAATCGACCTTGACCTCCATATCCTCCACATTGGTTTTCGAACAACTGCTCGTATCGTAGACCTTCGTATCTTTAATTATTCTAATCATTTTGTGAATTACTTCATTGCTCATTGTTCTATGCGACTGTGTTAGTGTGGTAGACTGCGTGATAGGTTTGTCAGGTTTTTAGCTTTAGACAGCATTCGTTCATGGCGTGATTCTTCATTTCACAGATAGCACACCAAGATGCCTTACCATTTTTCATGTTAAATGGGCAATCTTTCATCGTGTGATCTTCGTGGTCTTGGGAAATGTCACAAAAACACTTTGTTTACACAAATTGAACATCTTGTCGGCTGATATCCTATCCATAGTTATCTTTTGAATGTTCGACCGTTGAGCATTTTGTGCACCAGATATCATGACTCTTAAGGTTTAGCTGTTTTAAAGATTTCTGCATGATCTCGATTTGTTCCTCTAGTATATGATCTATGGGGTATGCTAGGGTATCTTCATCCATGTTTGCTTGTAGAGCTTTAGTAAGTGCATCTTCATAAGTTTTGAATGTATCCAAACTTATGTGCCAACAAATTTTCTATGATAGACCTGCAAGAAACTACTGGAGTGATAGTTGCTCATCAATTACATAATCCAATTGGATGAGAAGGTCTTTCCAGCATTTGTCGTAGTCACAGACAGTTTCTCCTGACTTTTGTGATGTTGTCTTCAATTTATTAGCTGCTAGATGTTTTGCATCTAGAGTTTTAAAGAATAAAAAAAATTGTGCTTTGACTTCTACTTTAGTTTCTTGGGGGGGTCTTTCAGGAAAGGTCATATACCATGTTAATGCTCTTTTCCTTAAGGCAGCAATGAAATGCACCATCTGTCTATCTTCATTTGTGACTTGGTTTTCCTCCCATGTCAACTCACAAATGAACCAATGATGTCTATGGTCCTCATCACCCTCATATAAAGGGATGTGTGTTGACCCGTGATTCATGTCAGATTCTCTATCACTATCTCTTCAGGAGGTGGTGGTGGTAGGGGCGGTGGTGGGGTCAGTGGGATGTTTTGTTTAAGGTTTTGTGTAGATATATTGTCGATAGAACTCTTTTTTTTGATAGTTGTTTTATTTGTCGTTTCTTTTTCAACAAGCATTCGGTCGGGGTCGACTTCTCGTGTTGATGTCCAACTGCAACTGTTTGTCTGCAGGTCCAATTTTTTTGTATTCTCCAAAGCTATATTTGACAGAGGGGGCACTTCTTCATGTGTCGGGTAAAGTAAGTGGATACTTCGGTTGGAGGGGTATGCTTGAAGCATGACCCAATTTCCTTCTTCTGGTCGAGAGATAAGTAGGTTATTATCATCGTTTATCTCCTCGTCTAGTCGGCTCCATATACCAAACTCACCGGCTCTTAGTCTGAGGTCCTCTTCTATAATGGCTTGTATCCTAGTACTCAGATTTGTTTGAGATAGAGGTGTTACCTCCTAGGGAACTTCTACTTGGAGAGCTTCTCGCTGCTCTATCAACAAATCTTCTTCCATAGGTGACACTTCTTCTTCCATGCCTTATTTTTGTCGGTCATGACCTGACTTTGGCGGATTTCTCTCTTGGTATGCCACCCTAGTATTCATTCCTCTTTACATTGCTAAATCTCTTTCTATTCTGTCTTCCCTTCTTTGCATCCTCTTCTCTCTCTATTTTCTGTAAATCCATCGTACCTTTGTGTGACACTGACCGTTCCATTTCCTTTTTAGGCCATATTTTCATCGCTGGTGAATGGTATCTCTTTAGTCGCCTAGAATCCTCCCCACTTTACTCCGACATATGACCAGCTACCCCCCCATAGCCGACCCGATGCTTTAGAAATATTGGATAGTTCTGTTTACTTGCATAGGAAGTATTCCCACTCCCTTTCGGTAATGAATATCTCACACTTCTTTTATTTCTCTGCCCAGTTAGTATTTTGTGGTGGTTCACGTAGTAATACATGAGGTTTGACAGTATGACCCAATCCTTTTTCTTTTAAGAACTTGAACAACAAGGTCAGTATGGAACACAAGAATTGCTCGGTAAGGTCTGTATAGAATTTCTTCTAAATGGTTTCCACTGAATTTCTTTCTTCTATAGCTTTCTCATCATAGAAATTGTCGGTGATCTTTTCAAACCACTCTGACAAGTTTTCTCTTCCCCCTCAAATCAGTTTTTCTAGCAGTTTTTGTTCTTTAGTTGCTTCCGTCTTTTTCATCCAGAATTTTCTTCAAAAGATTGGGTACCGATTCTACAAACTTCTCATGAGTCTCGGTAAAGAACCTTTCTTTTGCTTGAATAGTCGTTAATCTGTTTCTTCATGCGTAATTATACAAGTAGTTTTCTATTTTAAGCTCCCAAGAGTCCTTAATTTCCTATTCTGATATCATTTGCTTGTATACATCTCAAACATGTACTACGGTAATGGAACCAATGTTGTCATCTCACAGATCACATAGGGTTACCAATAATACACCTTAAAAGCATACATACATAAAAGAGACAAGAGATAAGAACAAGTAGGTAGAATAATAGATTATATTATAGTGAAAGGGTCCATACAATATAGAGAACTAAACCAAGTTCCAATCTCGCTCAACATCCTAATATATATGAATTACAAACAGTTACAAATAACTACCTGTTGGTTCGATCAACCGACATGACCTTATATGGCTGAACTAATCTCTAATTAGTCAGCTAATTGACTTAGTTGACTATCGTTCTAGTCAGCTTACCGACTTGCTCCTCCAACACCACCTATCATAGCGTAAGGTCACTTCCATGCCTTCCTATCTTACCCAATCACTTGCTATCTTGTCATCCCTATTGATCCTTCCTTTTGTAGCGACATGTTCTCTTTGGGTGTACAATCATGGTTTGAAGGGTCATTTTGGATAGCAAGTTCCTTTTAGTTCAGAGGATTTTCCTGAGTCATCATATTGATGATCTACACAAGTGCATGATGACCTATCCAAATATCTTCACTTAGGATATCTAACGAAATAAACACCATTAAAGTTTACTTAACAAATTCAACCCAAAATTATCTCAAATTAGCATGAATCACCAATGCTAGAGTCTACCCAATCATAAAGATAATATAAGCTAAAATTCAAATCTTCACACTATAACTGTTTTTCTTGTTAGGGTTTATAAACCCTAATCATCTTTCACCATATAAACACGTGGCATTTCAGGTAAGTCTAGCTAGGGTTATCATTCAACGCAAGTCTAGCATGTAACTATTCATCAATTACAATAGTGTTAGCTACGATTTAGGATAAAAAAGAAATTCAATTCATAACCTAGGGTTTAATTCAATTGTAACAATTTGATAATTTGAGTACTATTGATTCACCTCCGAAACTTCTTTAAAAATCATCCTAGCATTTGCACACATTTATATTTGCATTTGTGAACATATTAAATAGTAAGTAGTTCATATTTATCCCAATAAAAGTATTTCATGTATGTGCATAGCCTAGGTATAGGGCCTTTTGGTTTCTACCTAAATGATACGACCAATCTAATGATATATACCTAAGCAAGTCATAAAACCCTAGTTCCATCTCATAACTTGTGAGCCCTAGTTATAATATGCAATTTGTAGTTCATGAAACCCTAGTTTGTTTTCAACTTGTAAGTGTAGTCTAGGGCTATATGGCCTTTTGGTTTCTAATTAAATGATACTAACCAATATAATTTGATCTTCAAACCTAAAGAGTTCATAAAACCCTCGTTTGTAGTTCCATGTCTCAATTTGTGAACCCTAGTTTTATTATGCATGTTGTTGGCTTATATTTTAGTACACTAATAATATAACCTCTGATCTCTAGACACAGTGTTTTTTTAATGCTGCAACATATGATTTCGTAGTGATCTCTAGACACATTGGGCCATGAAAACATGAGGGAGAGGGCCATTTTCAACCCAAGTTATAGCATGCAATTGTAGTTCATGAAACCCTACCAACTATTATAACATACCATAACATACTAACAACATACCATTCTAACATACCATACCATACTAGCATCCCATACCATACCCTACAATACTAACATCATAGTACATACCCTACAATACCTTATGATACTAACATCATACCATGTACTAACATACCATACCATACCATTCTAGTTCCATCTCATAACTTATAAATAGGTCGTAAAACACTACTTCCATCTCATAAATTCTCAACCCTAGTTATAGCATGCAATTGTAGTTCATGAAACTCTAGCATGCAATGGTAGTTCATGAAACCATAGGTGTGTTTATATTTTCCATCTCATAACTTGTAAAGAGATCATAAATCCATATTTCCATCTCAAAACTTCTCAACCCTAGTTATAGAATGCAATTTGTAGTTTAGGAAACCCTACTTCGTTTAGGATTTGTACATGTACATGTGTTTCTACTTCCATATTATACATTTTTAAAAGGTCACAAATCCCTAGTTCCATATCATAACTTCTCAACAATAGTTATAGCATGCAATTGTGGTTCACAAATCCCTATTTGGTTTTCAATTTGTACATGTACATGTGTTTTTGCTTCCATCTCATAGCTTTTAAAGAGGTCACAAAACCCTAGTTCCATCTCATTACTTCTCAACCCTACTTATAGAATGCAATTGTAGTTCATAAAACCCTAGTTGGTTTTCAATTTGTACATGTACATGTGTTTCAACTTCCATCTCATAACTTTTCAACCCAAGTTATAACATGCAATTGTAGTTCATGAAACCCTAGTTGATTTAGAATTTGTACATGTACATGTGTTTGTACTTCCATCTCATAACCTTTAAAGAGTTCATAAAACCCTTCTAACATACTTTAACATACCATAACATACTAACATCATATCATTCTAACATACCATACCAAACTAGCATACAATACAACACTAACATCGTAGTACATACCCTACAATACCCCTATGATACTAACATCATACCATGTACTAACATACCATACCATACCATTCTAGTTCCATCTCATAAATTGTAAAGAGGTCACAAAAACCTACTTCCATCTCATAACTTCTCAACCCTAGTTATAGCATTAAATTGTAGTTCATGAAACCCTAGTATGCAACTGTAGTTCATGAAACCCTAGTATGCAAGTCTCAACGAGATTGTAGTTTCTACCTCGAAAAAGGAGCATAAGCAAGAAGCTAACATGTGAAACAAAAGAATATGCACCACGAGTGCAATGGAAGAAAAGGACCTGCACAGGAAGAATAGATAGGTGCACGACGAAGGAAAGGCAAGTGCAGAAGCATGCAAATGATAACAGTGAGAAAGTGAAAGGTACATAATCCATATCATGGCCATTTATAGTGGTGTAAGCCTGCAGCTACGCACGTATGAGTGGATATTTGTAAGTCAAGCAGATAGTGCCTCATTTCAGGTCATGATCACCATAGCTGTAGCCTGAGGGGTGGCTAATGGTGACAGTTAACAGACTGTCGGTATGCAGTTGGCCCTGTGTGGTCATGTAAAATAGTATAAAGAGGAGGGATGCAATGGTTAGAAGGTTGGCATTTAGTGGCTGTTAGTTTCTTATTATTTATTGTGATTATGTTGTAGGTTAGTTCTGCATTAATAGTTTTCCTATTCAGTGGTAATCCATGGTGAAGGATGCCACTTTTTCTCTAATGTTGTAGAGATGAGAGAAGAGGGGACTGAGGAAAAGTCCAATAGCAATAGAGGGGTTGCTGAGATGTGGATCTCGATGCTGTGTGCATAGACCTCTAGGAGTAGAAGTAGGGTAGAAGGGAAAACTAGAGAGCATGAGAACCATATGTATGATTCTTAAAGACATATCTTAATATCAATTTGCATCCTACAGATTGCAAGGTGCTATATCCTTTCTCATGCTAGATGAAGAGAAACTTGGTGGTTTTTCCCATATGGGTTTCCACGTTATCTCTTTTGTTTGAATTAATGATTGATGTGGTGGATGTTTATATCAATGGTTGTTAATTTCTTTATGTATAACTCTAAATGTTACTTAAATCCCCGATGTTACCCTATAATCAATATATGGATGATCAAAAAGGCACCTCTGAAATGAACATGTGTATATCGTCCTATATGTTTCTGTCCTCAGTCACGACTTGAGTCATAGGTCCGACTCGCATTATTCAGCTATGCCACACAATTTGCACCATTCTCAAGGTGGAAAGGAAGTGTGAGTCATTTGTGATGACATGTATTTGTGCTCAGTCGTGCAAGACTGACTCCTTCGTCCATCCTTCCTATCAAAACCCCAAGTTTTTCGAAAAATTTAAAAATTTAAAAATACAAATAATTTTCATAAATGCAGTCAACTAAATGTTTAATTAGTTATATGTTAATGAATTTGTTATCTTAATTATCTATGTGATTATGTTTACCTTATGGAATAATTATTTTTAAGTTTATTAACTTATTTTTCTTTGCGACCACAAGGTGCAACTGTCAGGATATTCTGGGCTCACTTAGCTTTCGAGGTAACACAAAAAGTTTTCCTGCTCTTACAGACTTATAGGTAAGAATTTCAGGTGCTACTTGAAATAACTCTAAACCATTCAGATATAAGTTTATCGTACAATAATAACTCAGTAAAAGAATATAAATGCTATTCAATTTCCAAAGCTTATCAAGGTAAAATCATTAAACTGTCCTTCTTTTTAAGACGCTATGGAAATGAGATTTAATTCTATTAGTAAAGGCGACAACTGCTTCCTTTCTAGAAGATGTAATTTTTAGTTCTTACAAAGTCCTGAACTCGTCGATGTCTACTGTATTTGTCAAGTGTAAAAATGCCTTAAATCTTTCTTTGCAAGTAGTTTTAAGAATGACAAAGTTATTATGTCAAGGGTCTCATTTAAATCATGCACAAGTATCATTTACATCATGATGGTATTGGTTACTACTTGTGATAAGAACATAATGTACCTTGATATGAATTTTATGTACCCCTATTTCCACTTCCAAAGCTTTGAAGTTTTAAGGGGTTTACAACTTCATTACAAGATGCTTTTAAAAGGATTACATTAGTATTGATGATTTGAATTTCTCTGCACATAAATTGCTTGGGAAACTATTATCTATTTAAGGCTAATACATCGTTAAAATTTCAATGCCCAACTCTTTAACATTTTAAGACTTACTATGCTCAATTACAAACTTTACTAATTTAATAATTATATAGTTAAAGCAATTGAAATTAACTTTAAGAAAAGGATATTTGTCATAGATTGATTCTATAAACCTCCTTTATAACAAGAAATAGTATAATTTTTAGGTTAAAGTGTAGTTGGTTCAAGAATGAATGCAATGTTTGTTATAAACAAGGGGTCATAAGCTAGACCTCACCCATGAAATGTTTATGGTTTATCTTTAAATTATAGTTCTATAATCTTGTGCTTAATGCCTCTATAACATGCTAAGTTAAGTAATATTTCCACCCTTATCATGTTACCATTTAAATGGTTAAATGAACATTTGTTGAAGCAATATTCTCACCAAAATGAATGTTATTAATTCCTCGTATAACAAAATTACAAGACTCTATTACTACCATGATTATAATTGTTTAACGATGAATGTTTGCATAGCATAGAGAAAAAGGTCGTGAAAAAGGACCATGCCATGATGTACATAAGGTTAAACATGCCTAATTTTTAAGAATACCATAACTATAAAGTGAAGGGTCGTAATATCACCCATGACCTTGATGATTGTTATGGAAAAGGGTTTATAATCACAAAAATCTTATCTTTCCCATGCACCATACGTAATAGGTTTACATTGGAACAAAGTTTATGGTTGAACCTCCAATTATCAAATGATTGGAAAAAATACTGATGATGGAACATTCGTTGGGACTATAGACTTATACCGACAACATGCAAATTATTTGTTCACTAACGTGGCATCGTTTTGGCCATGTGTTGCATAGTTAAAAACCACCACACTAAACCCTAGCTTGTCATTAGCTCCTTCGCCTTTGTGCCTCCTGCCACTCTACTACGATGTTCTCATCTGCACTCTCACTTGCACTTGTTGTTGGTAGTCTTCCTGCTTGTTTTATTCCTCGTGATCTCGTGCCCAATGCACAATACATAAGTGTTGTTACCAAATGTTTGTTTCTTGGGCATAGGTTAGTGGTTCTTTCTTCAATATTTCACCATCTTAGAGAGCTCAATCCCAAACCCTTCAACTGTAAAGAGTCCCATTCTTCTTTGGCTTAGCACTAAAAGTCGTGGCCTTTCGTTTCAAGGCTGTTGGGCATAGGGTTTCATTCTCCTCGTGCTGGTGGTTACCCTTCTACTTGTGGGTGGTTGTGCTTAAATAAAATTCTAGGTAAGAAACGTTATCAACCCTTCCATTAACTTCGCAGTTTTATTTTAATAAACAAATGTTTATTTTGTATACAAGTTTTAACACTATTGTTCTTCTTGTTCATAGGTGTTGGCCTGTCTCCCTCTACATGGTTGGTGCGAAGCTGTGGAAACTGCTTGCTGGTTCATGGGGAAGCCCTGGTTCATCCATGGAAATTCCTCCTTGTTTGGTCCCTTATGGTTCCTTTAACAGTTGGTCATCGTGGCCTGCAAAACCCTTGTGGTTTTGGTTTATTTGGGTTGACCTGTTTGCTGTTTATTTGTTGACGTTAAACCCCTTGGTTGATGCGGGGCCTCCGGCTTAGGTCGTGACTGTAAATTTTGGTTTTGTTCAGTTACTCTGTAAATATAAATGAATGAGAAGAAGGGCTGTTAAATCCATAAGATTTTAGTTTTATTGGAAGACGAGGTCATTGGAAGAGCTTCAGACTCTTTGCCTATTTCTCTGTTGTATATTTTGGATTAGTAGGGTTTTACCCTATGTAAGATCCCCCTCCCACCTTGAAAAGACAAAACAAAAGCGACTACGACTCATAAAAGTAGAAAATAAATCCTAAATCCGTTCATAAGAAATAGAAGACCCTCACCTCTATGAGGTTACTCCCCCGTGCAAGTAAATCAAGGGCACTTGAGATATTCTTATGAATGAAGAACATTATATGTGTGATGAAGATATACATTTAAAATATGTATTATCTGTAGAACTGGTAGTGTTGCCTACATTCATGGGACGTCACATAATGAAACAAATCCCATACACATATAATAGTATATGTAGAAGACTACATATATAATAATGAAGAATAATATATATATATGTATATTATCAGGGAATAATATATATAGATTTGAGGCATATGTATAATTGTTATTGTAAACACATAATGCAACAGCATTACATGGTAATGCAAAACTCGTTGCATACATACATTTTATGTAGAGCGTACATATGATAGTGAATCCCTACATATACATATAATGATGGAGAGTAATGTATATATTGGAGGCGCATATGTAGCTGTGATATTTATTACCTAACAATGCCACATGGTAATTGCAAACCCCTGCGTACATATATTATACGTAGAATGTATACATATATTAACGCACCACTAATTGTGAGGCTGATCCCTCTTACATATAGGTATTAGTTGAGATTATGAAAAAGGGGAATCCTATGTATATATTATAAATTATGAAGGATATAAAAAACAAAAAAACGATAGCAAAAGAATCCTGATATATATATATATATATATATAGGGATACATGAACCAATACATATAGCACATATGAATAGAGTATCCTTGATAAAATGTTATACAGATTTCCTAAAAGGACAAATAGGGGAGCCATGTTTCCAATTAGAGATCTATTCTTGAGGAAGTTGCTAGTTTATATATATATATATATATATATATATATATATATATAAAGAAACTTGTAAGCATGATTTTTTGCCACTTGTCTCATTGGATTTTTATTCCAAACAATGTTAGTATTAAAGGAAATTTATTTCCATGACAGGCTCCTATAAATCAGTCGTCGCTAATTTCATGGGATTTGGCTACATGAAAAAGAGAAAAAAGCCGTTAGAGAGGGACGTTACCTATTTTTTACTGGGCGTGAATGTTGGGGAGGGGGCTTGAAAAGAGAAAAAGGGAAAGAAAGGGGCAGGCTGCTCGGGGAGAGCGATCGACTTCTTCTCCTCATACGGGTGGGATATGCAGTGGGAGAAGGGAAAAAGAATCTCTGTGTTGTGTTCGGGAGTGAGACCTCTGAACTTGTAGGAAATAAATCGCTGCGTTTGAAAGGGGGGAATACCCTATCTGGTTTCACGGAGACCATTGTTTAATCTTGAAACATCTACTTTGGGAACGCGGGGACTCGAGGGACCCTTCGGTTATAAGCCTTGGAGTTGGGGATGATCTGGCATGCACCCTCAACAGCGAGACACAGTAATCTCTTGCTCACATCCGATCGAGGTAAGGGGACGCAGAGCCATGCTTGACCCTTAACTAATGAATGTGGATAATTTTTTTCATGTTGTGTCTGTTGGAGTATACGCTTGCGGGATGCCATTAAAAGGAAATTATATTTGTAAGCCTCTGCGTATGGTTTTTTAGGAGTCATTTTGTATCTGAACTCCAACCCTGGCCGCGGATAACCTCGAAACCCCGTTGTTGACTCCCTAATTTGTGTTTTCCATAGAAACCCAAATTAATGATTTTTGAATCCGGTGAGTAGCAGTTCTCCCAAGCCTGCGATCTGCAACAGGCCTCCACCTTTGGTCTTGAATCCAGCGTTCTGGCATCAAAAATCCTATGTTTTAAGTTACAGGCTGATGTTGACATCGGAAATCCATGGCTTGAGTCAATTCTCTGTTGGCACGGTTCAGTCTGTGGCAGATCGATCTAGGTAAACCGAGAGATGGTCGTTTCGTTTTTCACTTACGATCTTCAGGTTTCATCCTGGAGAATCTAGATAGCGGTAGGAAGTCCACTTCCTGCAAGTCTGTGACACGTCGAGGGAAACATTTTGTAGCCGATCCGAAAGGATCCAAGATAGGAAGCCGTGTAAATTTTTGACTTGTGTGTTTGTATTAAAACTACGGCCGATCCTGAGCCCACAAAATTAACGGAGGATGGTTGTTGAAGCACTGAACCAGGATTGCCTTTTGTCACCTTGCCAGATGCCTATCTTAGTATAAGTCCATATACCATGCCTGCGGCCCTGGATCCAGATGTTAGTAGGCGAGCTTAAGGTTTGTATGTTTTTGGATTGTTATTTTTATATGAGTTGTGCATTTATATTTTTGAACCTAGACTCAAAGGCGAGGTTGCTACCCTTTACATTTTTTTGGATTTTATGAACTGAGTTGCTCACGCCTCCTTTTTCGCCTTTCTATGCCTCCGATGAATATAGGAATTTATAGTATAAGTTCCATGATTTAAAGATCTTAATAGGTGGAGATTGAGGACAACATATACTTGAAATAATTACAGATATTTTCATGCTCACATAACCATCCAACGCTAATGTATCTCGATAGATGTAGAGTTGGACGTATCTCAAGAGGGTTAGGTAAATGACTCCTTAATAGCACAAGGAATGAGGTATATTAAATGGAAACGTTTTACTTATGTGGATTTACTTCATATTTTTGTTAAGGTGATCCTTAGTGGGAATGAGTGATATTAAATGAAAACCTTTTACGTATGTGGATTTAGTTCATATTTTTGTTAAGGTGATCCTTAGTGGGAATGAGTGATATTAAATGGAAACCTTTTACTTATGTGGATTTAGTTCATCTTTTTGTTAAGGTGATCCTTAGTGGGAATGAGTTATATTAAATGAAAACTTTTTACTATATGGGTTTTTGTTAAGGTGATCCTTAGTGGGAATGAGTTATATTAAATGAAAACTTTTTACTATATGGGTTTTTGTTAAGGTGATCCTTAGTGGGAATGAGTTATATTAAATGAAAACCTCTTACTATATGTATTTAGTCTATATTTGTGTTAAGGTGGTCCTTAGTGTGAACCCCCTGAGGTTGATTGATTATGTGAGCAAGTGATGAAAAGGAACAGGAAAAGAAATCTTTGTTTAAGTTTCAGACTTTGATATAATCATTAATTTATGGTTATGTGCATAAGAAATAGGTGATTGATTCTTTTGTAGGATTCAATGAATCACAGAACCCTAAGGTTCTAGTCTCATTAACTAGTAGTTTTGAGATATTCCATGAGAATGTAGCAACAAGGTTGTTGCAGAATGTAATTTTCTTTTGTTGAATGAATATTACATGATATAATGATTGGTGGACGTAGCCCATGGATTGGGCGAACCACGTACATTGGTGTCGGTCTCATATTTTCATATGTGTGAATGTTTGTTTCCCTCATATTATTTTGTACATATGATGTCGTACTGCAAATGGATTATGGTGATGTAAAAGATAGTTCAAAGAATTTTAGTATCATCCCAATATTTTCTTGTCCGCACATTTGGTCGTTTTCGTAGCATTATGATGATGAAGTGTTTGTGGTAATGACTAAATATTTAGAGGAATTTACCTGAAAGAAATTGTGAAAAACTGGATTAAATGTCATGCAAATATATATACAAATGAAAGTGCATCTCATATGATTCATTAAATTAAGAATAAACAATGGGTAGTCCATCAATAGATCACTTTGCTTAAGAGAGATCCATATTGTAATTGAAGGTCATTATGGTTCAAAGAGCATTAAAGTATGTACCAAACGACCGGTTAATTGCTACACCTAAGTGTTCCTTCATTTAGGGGTTACGAAATCATGCGAATACTAGGAGGAATAATAAGCATGTTTGGCTTATGTTTATAAAAAGAAAATATTAGTAACTGAATTTTGGTTTCTACAGGGGAGAATGCAAGTAAAATTGTCAAATGATTGTTTTACAATGCTTGTAGTTTTTATTTGATTGGTCATGCTTCGTTGAAATGCCATGAGAAATATGCCACTAACATGTTGATTCATTTTGTAGTAACAGTGGAACTAAATCTTACCCATTTTTCACTCATAATTGCACAAAGGTATAAGTGGTATTTTATAGGCATAAGGGGGTATGATTCATTTTTCATGAATGTTTTAAATACAAAGGAAAAATTATTTTGACAATGGTTACTATGTATTTACGATCTCATGTGGGGTAAAGGGCGGAAAGTTCTGATCCAAGGTCCTCGACTGCAGTGTATCATGTAATAGCATAAATAGTAGGAAGAACAAATGGTCGATTTTAATTAGTATTGACTAATGCTGATATATATAACCAAAATTCTTGGACAAAATGATGTGTGCTGCATGGTTAATAACATTTGACATACTTCCCTATAATGCCACTAACAGCATTGATTCTTCTTGTAGCAACAGCAAATGAAAAAAACAAATTTCTCCCACCTTTGTCACATATAATGGTATGTAGGTACAAGAGGTACACTACATATGGTATCAGAGAAAAAGTTACAACGCTCGGCCCTAATGGACTCATCGACATGCAGGTATGTTGTGAAGTATGTGTTTTTGATTAAGAGATATTGTAATGCATGGTTAAAAGAAATATTGCTGAACTCTTTGCACAGGTTTTTTGACAACTATGTGTAATGCATGAATTTTGTTGCATGAACTATAATACATGAAGGGTTATTTGTCTAATTTGGGGAATAAGAAAATGAGGACACTATTTAGGAATTGTCACAAACAACCCTAAAAGCCAGATATACTTATGTGGTTTTACATGCTTATTGATTGAAGTAAAGTGCAAACCAAAGTACAGAACATTAACACATCAAGAAAAGATGTTAAAGAGGAAGTAAAGACTTACACAAGTATATTTTGTCACAATCAAATAGGAACATGTTATCATATGATTGCTTTGTGACTTATTTTGGGCAAGAATGTGTGAACAGATAATGCAGGTGCGCATGGTTGCAAGAAGCAACATCACTTGAGGACGAGAGGCAAGGATGAAATCCTTGGTAGAAATAATATCACTTGGAGTCTGTATGATTCCCTACTTATTATAAAAAGGTTACCAAGACAATAACATTTGCTTAGTTATTTTGAAATTTGGAAAAAACCATAGCTTCAATAATTTGTTATGTTAAGAATATGAAATTTTGGAAAATTCTAGTATAGTGGCTGATTATAGAATCTCTTGGGATGATCTATATATGCATCAAGTTATGTTCAATGTATGATGTAAGTCACTCAGGTCTAGAGCGCTGAGGTGGAAATACCTTGACGATAAGCTATGGAGCATGAGGATACGGTATTGAGCAAGTAGGCGTGGAACATCAAGTATGCCGAGAGATATGAAAGTTGTGTTTGAAGAGGGGATTCCTGGGCTCTCGAAGAAAAATATGTCAAATAGATATTATGATATTTTTTATGTTTGAAATGACATTTCATGTATGTTATGCAACTCACAGAGCATTGGGGATTTTTGCAGGTGCTGAATTGTGAAAGTCCTAGTTGGACCAGAACTGAAAAATCGAATGTAATCTAATTAGATTACCTATGCAATTTGGCTAGATTATAGCCAAAGTGGAAGGGTAAAGTATCTTGAGCTTAAAAGGATAATGCTTCTCGATATATTGCACTAAATATAGGAACTTGTATTGGATGAACAAAAACATCATCAGACCTAACATAAGTAGTTAAGATGTGAAATGGTGGCAAGTAGCCCACTTAGAATTGCTGATGTTATCAGAATACATATGTCCCTAGTTTGCCACACTTAAATGTGGTATAAAGATGGGATGCCTCTTCACTATATTTATTCCAAACAACAGATGGGTAAAAGACGTCTAGAGTTAATGAGTTGATGAATGTTGCATAACTTTATACACTCACATTGCAGGGTATGCCAAAGAACACTATCAGTCGGGATTGATTGGTAGAAAAAGTATTTGCTGTGTTGAATAATGAGGTTAAGGAATGCTGATTGTCGAATGTCAAGGTTTTATGGACCAAACTATGAATTATGCGGTTTATACTGACATTGCAGGTTTCACCATGATGATGACGAGCGCTACAATGAGCGTGCACTACGATGTATAAAGATTTGCCTGCATAAATAAGTTGCGCTCAGCTTGCACCGAAATGTGTAAGGAATTAATTCCTAGATAATTTATAAGGTTATATCACGCATAAGTGATGATTAAGCTGCTGCAACTTATGATTAATAAAAATTGTGAGTTATTGACGGATGTTTCGACTAACCGTATAGCCGACTCACAAGTCAGGACAATGACGGTAAAAGTCATGCGAAGCACCAAAGGGTGTGCATTGTGATTGGTAAAGTGAAATCTGTTCTAAAGAAAAATTGCATGTTGCGGGAGCACCATGGTGTTAGGCAAGTGATTGCCGCGTGAGCACATTGGTGTTAGGCATGTACGCCGCAGGAGCACAATGGTGTTAGGCAAGCGATTTCCGCGTGAGCACATTGGTGTTAGGCGCAGGGTGTGGCAAGAAAAGACCTAGGCAAAAAAACTCGACATCCGAAAGACGGGACGCTGTCTGATGTCGTTGAGGTGAAGACTTTTGACTGGGGGTCAAAAGGGAGAGTAACCTCAGGAATAAATTGAAGTCCACCCAGAATTTAACTCCAGGGAGAGTTCAAAAGGATAACAAAAAAGGGGAGGTTGTGTTAGCAGCCTTCCAAGTCACTAAGTGGTGACATATAAGTAAATGTGAAGGTATGATGAAACTAAATTTAGGCTGAATTTTTTGTGATGCATTGATGTTAATAGGATGCATATCTAAAGTAGTGTTCAAGTTGGGAACATGATGCAGTCCTCATTCTTATAAATGTTAAATTATGTAAGATCCAAAGATAGTCTTCATAGGTCTGGTGAAAGAGAGGTTAAGAAACAGAATTGGGTTTTGCTCACGATAATGTGAAAATAAGCCAAGGAGGCCAGCAAGGTTAGGGATGACAAATAAGTAACACCGAGGACGGTGTTCATTCTAGGGGGAAAGGATGTAAGATCCCCCTCCCACCTTGAAAAGACAAAACAAAAGCGACTACGACTCATAAAAGTAGAAAATAAATCCTAAATGCGTTCATAAGAAATAGAAGACCCTCACCTCTATGAGGTTACTCCCCCATGCAAGTAAATCAAGGGCACTTGATATATTCTTATGAATGAAGAACATTATATGTGTGATGAGGATATACATTTAAAATATGTATTATCTGTAGAACTGGTAGTGTTTCCTACATTCATGGGACGTCACATAATGAAACAAATCCCATACACATATAATAGTATATGTAGAAGACTACATATATAATAATGAAGAATAATATATATGTGTATATTATCAGGGAATAATATATATAGATTTGAGGCATATGTATAATTGTTATTGTAAACACATAATGCCACAGCATTACATGGTAATGCAAAACTCGTTGCATACATACATTTTATGTAGAGCGTACATATGATAGTGAATCCCTACATATACATATAATGATGGAGAGTAATGTATATATTGGAGGTGCATATGTAGCTGTGATATTTATTACCTAACAATGCCACATGGTAATTGCAAACCCCTGCGTACTTAGATTATATGTAGAATGTATACATATATTAACGCACCACTATTTGTGAGGCTAATCCCTCTTACATATAGGTATTAGTTGAGATTATGAAAAAGGGGAATCCTATGTATATATTATAAATTATGAAGGATATAAAAAACAAAAAAACGATATTAAAAGAATCCTGATGTGTATATATATAGGGATACACGAACCAATACATATAGCACATATGAATAGACTATCCTTGATAAAATGTTATACACATTTCCTAAAAGGACAAATGGGGGAGCCATTATTTCCAATTAGAGATCTATTCTCGAGGAAGTTGCTAGTTTATATATATATATATATATATAAAGAAACTTGTAAGCATGATTTTTCGCCACTTGTCTCATTGGATTTTTATTCCAAACAATGTTAGTATTAAAGGAAATTTATTTCCATGACAGGCTCCTATAAATCAGCCGCCGCTAATTTCATGGGATTTGGCTACATGAAAAAGAGAAAAAATCCGTTAGAGAGGGACGTTACCTATTTTTTACTGGGCATGAATGTTGGGGAGGGGGCTTGAAAAGAGAAAAAGGGAAAGAAAGGGGCAGGCTGCTCGGGGAGAGCGATCGACTTCTTCTCCTCATACGGGTGGGATATGCAGTGGGAGAAGGGAAAAAGAATCTCTGTGTTGTGTTGGTGAGCGAGACCTCTGAACTTGCAAGAAATAAATCGCTGTGTTTGAAAGGGGGGAAGACCCTATCTGGTTTCACGGAGACCATTGTTCAATCTTGAAACATCTACTTTGGGAACGCGGGAACTCGAGGGACCCTTCGGTTATAAGCCTTGGAGTTGGGGATGATCTGGCATGCACCCTCAACAGCGAGACACAATAATCTCTTTCTCACATTCGGTCGAGGTAAGGGGACCCAGAGCCATGCTTGACCCTTAACTAATGAATGTGGATATTTTTTTTCATGTTGTATCTCTTGGAGTATACGCTTGCGGAATGCCATTAAAAGGAAATTATATTTGTAAGCCTCTGCGTATGGTTTTTTAGGAGTCATTTTGTATTTGAACTCCAACCCTAGCCGCGGATAACCTCAAAACCCCGTTGTTGACTCCCTAATCTGTGTTTTCCATAGAAACCCAAATTAATAATTTTTGAATCCGTTGAGTAGCAGTTCTCCCAAGCCTGCGATCTACAATAGGCCTCCACCTTTGGTCTTGAATCTAGCGTTCTGGCATCTAAAATCCTATGTTTTAAGTTACAGGCTGATGTTGACATCGGAAATCCATGGCTTGAGTCAATTCTCTCTTGGCACGGTTCAGTCTGTGGCAGATCGATCTAGGTAAACCGATAGATGGTCGTTTCCTTTTTCACTTACGATCTTCAGGTTTCATCCTAGAGAATCTAGATAGCGGTAGGAAGTCCACTTCCTGCAAGTCTGTGACAGGTCGAGGGAAACATTTTGTAGCCGATCCGAAATGATCCAAGATAGGAAGCCGTGTAAATTTTTGACTTGTGTGTTTGTATTAAAACTACGGCCGATCCTGAGCCCACAAAATTAACGGAGGATGGTTGTTGAAGCACTGAACCAGGATTGCCTTTTGTCACCTTGCCAGATGCTTATCTTAGTATAAGTCCATATACCATGCCTGCGCCCCTGGATCCAGATGTTAGTAGGCGAGCTTAAGGTTCGTATGTTTTTGGATTGTTATTTTTATATGAGTTGTGCATTTATGTTTTTGAACCTGGACTCAAAGGCGAGGTTGCTACCCTTTACATTTTTTTGGATTTTATGAACTGAGTTGCTCACGCCTCCTTTTTCGCCTTTCTATGCCTCCGATGAATATAGGAATTTATAGCATAAGTTCCATGATTTAAAGATCTTAATAGGTGGAGATTGAGGAAAACATATACTTGAAATAATTACAGATATTTTCATGCTCACATAACCATCCAACGCTAATGTATCTTGATAGATGTAGAGTTGGACGTATCTCACGAGGGTTAGGTAAATGACTCCTTAATAGCACAAGGAATTAGGTATATTAAATGGAAACCTTTTACTTATGTGGATTTAGTTCATATTTTTGTTAAGGTGATCCTTAGTGGGAATGAGTGATATTAAACGAAAACCTTTTACGTATGTGGATTTAGTTCATATTTTTGTTAAGGTGATCCTTAGTGGGAATGAGTGATATTAAATGGAAACCTTTTACTTATGTGGATTTAGTTCATATTTTTGTTAAGGTGATCCTTAGTGGGAATGAGTTATATTAAATGAAAACTTTTTACTATATGGGTTTTTGTTAAGGTGATCCTTAGTGGGAATTAGTTATATTAAATGAAAACCTCTTACTATATGTATTTAGTTTATATTTGTGTTAAGGTGGTCCTTAGTGTGAACCCCCTGAGGTTGATTGATTATGCGAGCAAGTGATGAAAAGGAAAAGGAAAAGAAATCTTTGTTTAAGTTTCAGACTTTGATATAATCATTAATTTATGGTTATGTGCATAAGCAATAGGTGATTGATTCTTTTGTAGGATTCAATGAATCACAGAACCCTAAGGTTCTAGTTTCATTAACTAGTAGTTTTGAGATATTCCATGAGAATGTAGCAACAAGGTTGTTGCAGAATGTAATTTTCTTTTGTTGAATGAATATTACATGATATAATGATTGGTGGACATAGCCCATGGATTGGGCGAACCACGTACATTGGTGTCGGTCTCATATTTTCATATGTGTGAATGTTTGTTTCCCTCATATTATTTTGCACATATGATGTCGTACTGCAAATGGATTATGGTGATGCAAAAGATAGTTCAAAGAATTTTAGTATCATCCCAATATTTTCTTGTCCGCACATTTGGTCGTTTTCGTAGCATTATGATGATGAAGTGTTTGTGGTAATGACTAAATATTTAGAGGAAGTTACCTGAAAGAAATTGTGAAAAACTGGATTAAATGTCATGCAAATATATATACGAATGAAAGTGCATCTGATATGATTCATTAAATTAAGAATAAACAATGGGTAGTCCATCAATAGATCACTTTGCTTAAGAGAGATCCATATTGTAATTGAAGGTCATTATGGTTCAAAGAGCATTAAAGTATGTACCAGACGATCGGTTAATTGCTACACCTAAGTGTTCCTTCATTGAGGGGTTACGAAATCATGTGAATACTAGGAGGAATAATAAGCATGTTTGGCTTATGTTTATAAAAAGAAAATATTAGTAACTGAATGTTGGTTTCTGCAGGGGAGAATGCAAGTAAAATTGTCAAATGATTGTTTTACAATGCTTGTAGTTTTTATTTGATTGGTCATGCTTCGTTGAAATGCCATGAGAAATATGCCACTAACATGTTGATTCATTTTGTAGTAACAGTGGAACTAAATCTTACCCATTTTTCACTCATAATTGCACAAAGGTATAAGTGGTATTTTATAGGCATAAGGGGGTATGATTCATTTTTCATGAATGTTTTAAATACAAAGGAAAAATTATTTTGACAATGGTTACTATGTATTTACGATCTCATGTGGGGTAAAGGGCGGAAATTTCTGATCCAAGGCCCTCAACTACAGTGTATCATGTAATAGCATAAATATTAGGAAGAACAAATGGTCGATTTTAATTAGTATTCACTAATGCTGATATATATAACCAAAATACTTGGACAAAATGATGTGTGCTGCACGGTTAATAACATTTGACATACTTCCCTATAATGCCACTAATAGCATTGATTCTTCTTGTAGCAACAGTAAATGAAAAAAACAAATTTCTCCCACCTTTGTCACATATAATGGTATCTAGGTACAAGAGGTACACTACACCCTAACTCGACGATATTAAAAGTATTTACAGTTTCTTTAACATGTCTGTTATCTACAATGTAGTACTGCATTTGTTGGGTTATTACTGATGTTGTATATTAGTTGGTTAAGCTCGATGAAACGAGCATAATTAAATTTTGTTAGTTAAATTCCTGTGTTTCAAAGCATTTGAATTTTTACCCTAAAATAATAATTAAATATTACTTGTTAGGTTATCTGTACATTGTTTTTATAGTATTTAATTACTCTATTATAATAAAGTTTTTAAATGTTGTTTATACAAGTTAACCTTTCGAATATAAGAAATTTCATATTAATATTGTTCCTATAATTATATATATATTAGCTTCATTCTTGTCTATTTATAGATATATAAAGAGATAGTATTTTTATTGTTGTATTCTAGTACTTTCTGCACTAAATAATTTATAGCAGTACCTTTTGTATTCTATATTATCCTGTTTATATTATAATACTAGTATTTATAAAAGAAAAGAATAACATCCAACTATGTTCTCCATTTATTTAACATTTTGTGAAGGATAGGTTAGTAGCTGTAGATTGTGTTTAAGCTTTAGCTGGATAATAATAATAAAAACAAAATGAATTGATTCCATTGCCAATCATAAATAAAATCTAAAAATAGATTGGTTTGACTATAGAATTAAATCAATGTTTAACTATTCTTACTTTCAGTTTTTGTTTTTATAGATATTGTAGTTAAATTATCCTAAACTGGAAGAAATAAACTGTAAACTTAAAAATCATGTTTATGTAGTCTAATCCTACTCTAGTGTAACTATTATATTCTTCTCTTTGGTTCAAAAATAAATAATAAGATTACTGAAAGTAAATACTATATAAAGAACAGTTTTATCTACTAACACATAGTACTATCAATAAAATGATATTTCTTCTGATAATAGATAAAAGAAAACATTATATTATTCATGCTAATATCCTAATCTACATTTGCATCATACTATCTTCATTTATATAATTTCACCACTTGTGCTGGAGTACAATCTGGATCACTCTAGATGAGGAAAAACACAGGTAGGGTTTGTTTCTCATGAACCATAATTTCATTACTAAACAAACTGAGTTATTCTATCCTCCAAATTTCTACATCATAAACTACAAATGCATTATTCAAGCATACACAGATAATAACATAGAAATTAAATAGTAACAGAACTTGTTCTTCGAGCTTGGTCGACAACAGCAATGGTGTAGAAATTCAGGCCTGGAGTAGATTAATTTCACTCACAACAATTAAGAATTGATCATGCAAAATTATCAACAATGGAGACTGAATATGGAGCTGTAACACAAAATTATATTAACTGAGTGTACAATAGCCAACCCTGTAATAACATAGGATTCTGAATATATAGAATACATGAGCAAATCGAATGCATGAGGAAGCATCCAAATCTAGCATAAAGCAGGCTTACCCAAAATAGGCAAATCCCCGATAGGTGTAAAAAGCTGATCCCAAATCTATCAAGGACCCCACGAATTAGCAAGGGCGCATGGGCAAGATAAATAATGGTCAAATGGCAGCTCATACATGCAAAATCATGGAGGAAAGAGTGGAGGAGGAAGAGGCAACAAAGCTGATTCACCTCACCTAGTCTTGCTTTCCTATGTGCCTTAAAACACTGAAAAAGCAGGGAATAAAGCAGAAAAAGCAGATGGGCGCCTAGGAGGCCAGGAATAAAGCAGCTTTGATTCCTAAAGCTCTCAAGGGTGCTACATGAGTCAAAGATGGAAAGTTTGACCTCTATGGATAGGCAATTAGCAACTTGCACATGGTGGGACTCATG
>LPNX010236704.1:124610-137146 GCA_001517045.1 Pseudotsuga menziesii
TAGATTTGGTTTGAGCAATCTCAAGCCCCAGAATTTGACTTAAGAGCCCCAAATCTGTCATGGAGAAGGCTTGGTTCATAGCTCCTTTTAGGGAAGCAATCTCAGCCTGTGAGCTTCCTGTAATGAGGAGGTCATCAACATAAAGCACAATGATTATTAATGAACCTTTTATTACCTTTAGATAGACATTCGAATCAGATTTGCACCGAACAAAATTCAGAGATAGCAAGAAGCTATCTATCTTGGCATACCAAGACCTGGGGGCTTGCTTTAACCCATACAATGACTTTCTCAACCTGCACACAAGAGAATGGTCAGTAGAAAAACCTTGGAGCTGCTGCATATATATCTCCTCAGTGAGATCACCATTCAGAAAGGCACACTTTACATCCATATGATGTACCTCCCATTGCCTTGATAATGCAATGGCTAGAGCTATCCTGATTGAATCCATTTTTGCCACTGGGGCAAAGGTCTCATTGTAATCAATGCCTTGAACCTGTGAGTAGCCTTTAGCTACCAATATAGCCTTGTACTTCAGTGGTGAACCATCAGCAGCAAATTTGGTCTTATAGACCCACTTACACTGTACTAGTTTTCTCCCTGGAGGAAGATCCACTAGCTCCCATGTGTTGCTTTTCTGTAGTGAGTTGAACTCATATTTCATGGCAGCTTGCCATCTTGGATCTCCTGCTGCTTCTTCATATGTTTGAGTATCATACTCCACCATCAAATAGCATTTTTCAGCAAACTCAGGATCCTTCATGCACAGACCACTCTCAAATTGAGATCTAGTCCTCCTTGGGTCATTGGAATCCCCAGCTAACTGTCCTGCTGCATGTAGTGTCTTGGCTTCCCATTTAGGCCTTGTGGGGCTGTTTGGGTCTGCAATAAACTCATCTCCATCAGACAAATTAGAATCAGCATGTTCAACAAACTTTTTACTTACTTCTTGAGGTTCAGGTGGTGAAGAGGCTTCACCAATCTCCACTTCTGCAAGGGGTTCTTCTTCAAACTGAACACATCTTTCAATAAAGGCCTTGTTTGTGCTCAAGTTTATCAACTTATACCCTTTTGAATCTTCAGAGTATCCCACAAAAAGACACTCTTGGATTTGGGGCTGCAAAGCCTTCCTCTTCTCTGTCGGGATTCTAGCCCATGCCTTTATGCCAAAAATCCTGAAATGGGTCACATCTGGCTTGTGCCCACTCCATGCTTCGAAAGGAGTCATGCCATCCAACTGTTTTTGAGGCACCCTATTCTGGATATAGGCTGCACAGTTGATAGCTTCAGCCCAATACTTTGGTGGCAAAGTTTTGGCCTCCATCATGCATGTTTCCATCTCCTTCAGTGATCTGTTCTTCCTCTCTGCAACACCATTTTGCTGTGGTGTGTAGGGGATAGAATGCTGCATCTGAATACCTGCATCTGCAAAATAGTTAATAAACTCATTCTTGACATACTCACCACCGTTGTCAGATCTGAGTGCTTTGAGTTTTCTTCCACACTGGTTTTCAACCAAAGCCTTGAAGACTTTGAATAGGCCAAAAACTTTTGATTTGTGCTTCATGAAGTGAACCCAACAATACCTGGAAAAATCATAAATAAAGGTCAAAGCATATTTGGCCTGACTCATGGACATATGAGGGAATGGGCCAGCAACATCACTGTGAATCAGCTCGAGGGGTGCAGAGGTTCTCTCATGGCTGGCTTTCTCAAATTTGTGCTCTGGGTGTTTTCCTAGGATACAGCCTTGGCATACACCTTTGGAAAATTTTATCTTGGGAAACCCTATGACCATATCTTTCTCACTAAGATCAGATAAATACTTGTAATTTAAATGGCCAAATCTTTCATGCCATATCTTGCTAGCTTCATTAGCATGGATAAGAAGAGCAGAGGGGTTTGAGTAAGGCAGGAAGTGTGAAAACATGTATACCTTTTGAGCATGATTCGCTACTCCTTTTGCAATGATTCTTCCACTTGAGATTTCTGTGATCTCAACATCATCTAGTGAGAAGGTGACTTTCTTAGGAGACCCAGTGGGGGTCATCTGGTACACTGACAGAAGTTTGGAGGCGAGACCAGGGACATACAGCACATTGTTGAACTGCCCATGATCAAGATATATTCTTCCTTTGCCTTGGATTTCAGTGAGAGAGTCATCTCCCAGTACAATAGATGGTCCTTTCGACTTGTCCAGTGAGGAGAAGGCCTCCTTAGTCAAAACCATGTGTCTTGAAGCTCCAGAATCTATGATAAAACTGGGTGAACTTGATGTGCCAGCAACTAGAGCATGAACTCTCTCTCTGTCATCCGAACTTGATCCTCCTTCTCTCCTCTTTGAGCCTTCTGGAAGGGAGATGCCATTCTTCTCCAACAGTTGAGTTAATACATCTATCTGCTTTTTCATACAAGAGATTTCAGTATGATTTCCCTTCGAACAGTATGAGCACTTGTTCATATAACCTTTGTTTTTCTTCTTCTGGGTAATTTTCTTGGGACCTTGTTGATCCTCTGGAGACTACTTCTTGTCTCTTCCTTTCTCAGGTGGATTTTTAGCTTTCTTCTTTCTTTTTGAATCCACCTTCGAATCTCCAGCAACCAGAGCTTGGTCTTTGGAAGGTTTGATGGTGCCCATCATCACCAGCTTGTCTTGTTACTGTGTGAGAGATTCCATGAAATCTACAAGGCTGGGCATCTTCCAGGTTCGAGCTGTGAGTTTTGTGGCATAGAAGGTCGAAACAAAGACTGAATAATCAGGCCCTAGCTTCGAGAGGATGGACAATACGAGCTGCTCATATTTCTTTTCAATACCACACTGTTTCAGCTGCAAAACTAGTGCTTTGAACTTGGAGAAGTATAGCTGCAGTGATTCAAAACTACTGGGACTCAGGGAAATCAATTCATTTTCGATTTGGTGTCCCCTCATCTCATCTGTCTTTCTGAAGAGTTCATAAATTTTCTCCCATACTTGATCCAGTGAAGTCAATCCATCGAGATGGAAAATGAGGTCTCGGGAAATACTGAGACATAGGAGGCCATAGGCCTCATCTCTCCGACTGTGCCATTTGATCTTCTCTGCAGCTGCATTGGGCTCTGCTTCTGTTGCCATAGTCACCCTGTAGAGGCCTTTCGCTCTCAACAATATCTCCATCTCTGCTTTCCATTCAAAATAGTTGAAGGGAGTGAGGATAGTTTTCTGTGAGTCCATAGCTTTAGAAAATCTGTCCCGGCTGTCAGTAGAAGGCTCCCAGTCTTGATGTCGAACCTGCAAAACAATTTTTGGAGGAGAGTAACAACCTACAATGGCTCTGATACCATGTAGAAATTCAGGCCTGCAGTAGATTAATTTCACTCACAGCAATTAACAATTGATCATGCAAAATTATCAACAATGGAGACTGAATATGGAGCTGTAACACAAAATTATATTAACTGAGTGTACAATAGCCAACCCTATAATAACATAGGCTGCTGAATATATAGAATACATGAGCAAATCGAATGCATGAGGAAACATCCAAATCTAGCATAAAGCAGGCTTACCCAAAATAGGAAAATCCCCCATAGGTGTAAAAAGCTGATCCCAAATCTATCAAGGACCCCACGAATTAGCAAGGGCGTATGGGCAAGATAAAGAGTGGTCAAATGGTAGCTCATACATGCAAAATAATGGAGGAAAGAGTGGAGGAGGAAGAGGCAACAAAGCTGATTCACCTCACCTAGTCTTGCTTTCCTATGTGCCTTGAAACACTGAAAAAGCAGGGAATAAAGCAGAAAAAGCAGATGGGCGCCTAGGAGGCCAGGAATAAAGAAGATTTGATTCCTAAAGCTCTCAAGGGCGCTACATGAGTCAAATATGGCAAGTTTGACCTCTATGGATAGGCAATTAGCAACTTGCACATGGTGGGACTCATGGACTAGGCAAATAAGACAAAATAAATGAAATAATGTCTAAGTGGGTAAATACTATGGGTTGATTATTCTAACAAATGGGACGTCGTTCCTCCCTACCAACTCCTGGAGAGCGCTCAAACAACGAATCCTCAGGACCCCCGAGCTTTCTCTGGTCTCTCTAGCTGGAACTAGGTGCAGCAAAATGATAAAGTACTAGTCCTGAGACTCAATACCCGTCCTGAACTTATCAGTAAATTTATTTCAGCTAGCAAGCTGCATCATACCAAGTTACTCTAGTTTTTTTCTCAGAACACCTTCCTTACAGTTTTACCTTTTCTCCAATGAATTCCTTAAAGTGCATTCCTCCTGAATGATTCTTCTCATGGAAAATATCTGAGCAGCCTCAGCTCTCTACATTGGGTACTTTTAAAAGATTGCCTAGGTTCTTTTGGGTTAGTTGTCATTTATTGAGCCACCTGCTTTGATCCCACTTTCTTGGGGGATCATGACCCCAAATGTAGGGAAGTTTCCACGTACAACATAGGAAGTGTTTGAGGATGTTGCCACTTGTATTTTTCTCTCCACCTATTTTCTTCCACCATTTTGACCAGTAGCACTCTTATTAACAGCTCTCTCAATTTGTTGTCTCCACTTTTTATTTATTAAAAATAAAATATTCAGAATTACATTCCACATCTTTTGACTCTATTGAGTCATCCGTTCCTACTTAGCATTAAATTTAACATAATGTCTTAGGAATCAAATTAAAACAATTAACATTATTTTACAAAATTGGGGTATGTGACATACACACCCCCTTAAAATGTAACATCATCATCGATGTTACTTATTCTTCATGCTATGCAGTCCCCTGGAACAGATTCGAGTATTCTTCCTACATCTTACTTTCCAGATCCCAAGTGGCCTTTTCAGGACTAAGGTGCTTCCATTGCACTTTCACCTGTCCAATGGTGCGGTTCCATAGTGTAATTTCCCTCCTTCCGAGGATACAGTCCGGTTCCACCAAAATTTCTCCTTCGGGTTCCACCTGTACAACATTCCAATCAACCACATGAGTAGCATCATGAACATACTTCTTTAAAACAAAGATATGAAAAACATTATGTAATTTCAAGTTAGGTGGTAATGCTAGCTGATATGCAACTTGACCAATCCTGGACAAAATTTCGAATGGACCACAGTAACATGGTGCTAACTTTGCACAAATCCCCAATCTTAGGGAGCTTTTCTTAGGCCTTACCTTGATGAACACATGTTCACCTACTTGGAACTCCTTTGGAGTTCTTTTCAATTGTGCTTGACTCTTTCGCCGATCCTGTGCCACCTTCAAATTTTCCTGCACTTGTTTCACAATTTCCTCCATTTCCTTCAACAATTCTAGTCCTAACACCAATCTATCTACTGGATTATTCCAAGAGATGGGAGTGTTGCATTTGCGTCCATATAAAATATCAACTGGACTAAACTTAGCTGATGACTGATAGTTATTATTATATACAAACTCTACTAGATGTAAGTAGTCTTCCCACCAACCTCGCTGATTTTTTACATACATCCTTAATAAATCCTCCATCACCTGATTCACTCTTTCACTCTATCCATCTATTTTAGGATGGAAGGAGGTACTGAAATTCAATGTCGTATTTAATCCCTTAAACAAGAACTTCCAAAAATTCCCTGTAAATTTAGGATCTCTGTCTGAAATTATAACTTTCGGTACTCCATGTAACCGAAAAATCTACTTTAAGAATATATCAGCTATATTGGCAGCATTGTAAGTACTTTTAGCAACAATAAAATGTGTTTCCTTGCTTAATTTATTTACCACTACCATAATACAATCATTTTCATTCTGATTTCTGGGCAGTCTAGTAATAAAATCTAAGCTAATCACTTCCCATTTCCAACTAGGAATAGGCAAAGGTTGTAGCAAAGCAGCTGGATGTGGGTGTTCGATTTTCAGCTGTTGACATTCTAAAAAGCTTGCAATGTATTCAGCTACCTCAGATTTCATATTTGGCCAAAAATATTCTTTTCTTAGCATAATTACAGTTTTTTGATAACCTGGGTGCCCTGAATATGGTGTTTTATGGATTTTGTCCAGAATTAACAACTTAACCTTAGGCACATTAGGTACATACAATTTATCTTTAAATAATAAAAAATCATCTTTATTTAAACGGTAACATTTTATTAAGCTTTCTGTAGGTTCTTCTTTACCTGTAATTTGCAATTTTTGATAAATTTCATCTTGATTTACCCCTTCTTTAAGCTATTCATTTAAATCAGAAGCATAAGTATTGATTGCTACTGTAAAGTTTCGCTTTGCATTTCTACTTAATGCATCAACCACCTTATTTTCCTTACCCTTTATATCCTGAATTTCGAAATCATATTCACTCAAGAAGGCTAACCACATTGCTTGTCTAGCGTTTAAATTAGGCTGATCTAGAAGATATTTTAGTCCTTTATTATCAGTCATTAGAATAAATTTTCTACCTATTAAATGATGTTGCCACATTTTTAAGGCGTTTATAACAGCCGCAAGTTCTAGATCATAAGTCACGTAATTCGTTTCGTGAATGTTTAATTTTCTAGACTCATAGGCAATGACATGCCCTTCTTGAGTTAGAACACCACATAAGCCATCAATACAGGCATCAGTGCATACTACAAAGTCCTTATTAGGATCTACTATTCTTAAAATAGGTGCACTAGTCAATAAGGTTTTTAATTTCTTAAAGCTTTTTTCACACTCCAGGTTCCAATCAAATTTATTTCCTTTATTTTGTAAGGAACTTATCGGACTTGCTATCCTTGAAAATCCTTCAATGAATCTCTGGTAATAACCGGTAATTCCCATGAACGACCTAACATCCGTTACGTCTTTAGGAACCAGCCAATCTTCGATTGCCCTAATCTTTTCTGGATCTACTGAAATTCTTTCCTTGGTCAGTATGTCACCTAAGTACTGAATTTCATCCTTAAAGAAGTCACACTTGCTAAACTTCGCAAAGAATTGATTTTCTTGCAACTCTTGTAAAACTATCTTTAGGTGTTCTTTATGTTCTTCTTCTTTTTTAGAGTAAATTAGGATGTCGTTGACAAACATGACCACAAACTTATCTAAATACTTATGCATTATATTGTTCATTAAGCACATAAAGACAACTGGGGCTTTAGAAAGCCCAAATGGCATGACGACAAACTCGTAGTGTCCATATCTTGTTCTCAATGTTGTCTTGAAGATATCTTCATCCTTAATTCTTACTTGATGATATCCTGACCTCAAGTCTATCTTTGAGAACACCATGGCTCCATGTAGTTGATCAAACAGATCATCTATGTGGGGCAACATATATCTATTTTTGATAGTCATCTTGTTTAGTTGACGGTAATATATGCATAATCGCATAGTTCCGTCTTTCTTTTTAACAAAGATGACCGGTGCTCCCCAAGGAGACACATTAGGTCGAATGTACTTTTTATCAATTAACTCTTTTAATTGAAATTTTAGCTCATTAAGTTCTAAAATGTCCATTCGATATGGAGCTTTTGAGCTAGGTACCACACCCGGTACCAGCTCAATAGTGAAATCCAATTCCCTCGGAGGTAATCCTGGAATTTCTTCTGGGAATATGTCAGTTTATTCTTTTAAAACAGGAATATCTTCTATTTTTAACTTATCTGTTTTAGTTTTACCTTCCTCATCTGTAATCGTTATTGCATAGGATTTACATCCTTTTCTAACAGCTTTTTTAAGTTGTAAAGCAGAAATCTGCCTTATTATAGTTTTTCTAGGAATACCCTTAACCTTTACTGGTTGTTCATTACTATTTAAACACATAAAAGTTTTATCGTAACAATTTAAAACTACCTTATGTTGTTCTAACCAGTCCATGCCAATCAGCAAATCATATGAGCCAAGTGGCAAAAAATTAAGCTTAACTATAGTTTTAAATTCGTCCATAAGTAAAGCACATTCTTTCACAAAACAGGTTACTTTTCTTTTTTCCCCAGTGGCTAATTGAACTAACCAAGAATTCTCAAACTTATCGACAGATAACTTACATTTTTCCACTATCTGAGGTGCAATGTAACTGAGACTAGCTCCTGGATCAATTAAAATGGTTACAGGGGTCTGATTAATCATACCTTCTACTTCCACCATGGAAGTCTGATAGTTAGCTTGGCGGTTCTCCAAAGCTGCGTTAATTTTGGGCATGCTCCTCGCTAATTCTCCAATGGTTATCTCCTCCTATATGGTATGAATATTCCTGACTGACTTTTTCTGGTTTGGACAGACCGAGGCATAGTGCGGACCATTACATTCCCAGCACTTAACAGTCTCTTTACGTTCAAAACTCTTGGTAAAATTTCCATGGTTATTTGTAGCTTCCTTGCCCTTAAAATTATTCAAATTATTGGAAGTACCATTTCTATTTTCCTGGAAATTCTTGTTGTTAGAATAATTTTTAGTCTTATTATTCTTGAAATTCCTTTGGGTTACAAATTCCTTCTTCTTAAATTTAGGCTGATTGTTATTTTTCTTAGCCTTCCAGTTGGCTAAGCCTTCTTTCTTATGTTTCTGCTCAAAAGAAAAATTAGCCTTCCTCATGGCTTCCTCCAAATTCTTTGGGTTATCATATTCAATTTTATCTTTGATATGATATGGTAGACAGCTAAGAAATCGTTGTACTTTAAGTTTCTCATCTACTAGGTAGGGTACATACCTAAGTAAACTCAAGAATTTGCTATTCAAATCCTTCATAGTCATCGAACCTAACTTTAATTCATAAAATTCTTTCGCTCTTCCCTGATAATATTGCTTAGACAAAAATTTCTTCTTGAAATACCTTTTAAAGGTAATCCAATTAACTTCTTTTTTCTCTTATAACCTTAACTCTCTTCAGGTCTTTCCACCATATGTCAGCATTTCCGGAGAGATTATATATTGTCATCCTTGCCTTTAACTAATTAGAATAATTGTATATATGAAAATACTTCTTCATCCCAGATAACGAGGACTCTGCTTCCTCCCCCTTCTCTGTCTCTCCATTAAAATTTGGGGGATTTATCTTTTTAAACTCTCGTGAAATTTCCTCAAATGGTTTGTATTTTTTCTTTCTGTCATACAAATCATCTTCACTACTGTCACTAGTAGTATGATAAATTTGTCATTCACCAAACCCTTCAGATGATGAACTACTTCCAGTTTTTTTCAGCTTCATCTTTTTGGATTTTCTTTGATGACTGATATCTTCAAATTCTGATCTTCTACTCCTTCCTTCAGTTTGGAACTTTTCTGTTAAAATTTGGTTCATTTCTTCCTGAGCCTTCAAAATCCTCTCATTCTCACTCTTGAATGATTCCATTTCAGTTTTTAAATCTTTCACAGTTTTCAATAGCTCTCAGGAGTTGGCAGTCACCTCTTCTAACATAGGTTCTCTAGGCAATTTTCTTGTTGATGTATCTAGAGACTCCTCCAGTGCATACTCTCCTAGTTTTTTCATACCTGCCTACTAAACTTCAAAAAAAGGAAATTTTGTGTTCTTAAAATAAAACAAAATATATGTTAGCATATTATTTTAGTTTACTATTTATGAAATCTAGTTGGGTTGCGTCAAGGCCTAGTGTTTGAACCTTGTGCTCTGATACCACATGTCAAAACCCCAAGTTTTTCGAAAAATTTAAAATTTTTCAAATACAGATAATTTTTATAAATGTAGTCAACTAAATGTTTAATTAGTTATATGTTAATGAATTTGTTATCTGAATTATGTATTTGATTATGTTTACCTTATAGAATAATTTTTTTCAGTTTAATAACTTATTTTTCTTTGCGACCACAAGGTGGAACTGTCAGGATATTCTGGGCTTACTTATCTTTCAAACTAACGCAGAAACTTTTCCCGCTCTTACAGACTTATAGGTAATAATTTTGGGTGTTGCTTGTCAATAATTCTAAAGCATTCATATATAAGTTTGTCGCACAATAATAACTCAGTAAAAGAATATAAATGCTTTTCAATTTCCAAAGCTTATCGAGGTAGAATCATTAAACTGTCCTTCTTTTTAAGATTCTATGGAAATGAGATTTAATTCTATTAGTAAAGGCGGCAGCGGCTTCCTTTCTATACGATGTAATTTTTAGTTCTTACATTGTGCCGAACTCTTCGATGTCTACCCTATTCGTCAAGTGTAAAAATGCTTAAATGTTTCTTTGCAAGCAGTTTCGAGAATGACAGAGTTATTGTGTCGACGATCTAATTTAAATCATGCACGAGTATCATTTACGTCACGATGGTATTGGTTACTACTTGTGATAAGAACATAATGTACCTTGATACGAAGTTTATGTACCCCTATTCCCACTTCCAAAGCTTTGAAGTTTTAAGGGGTTTACAACTTCATTAAAAGATTCTTTTGAAAAGGATTACATTAGTCTTGATGATTTGAATTTCTCTGCACATAAATTGCTTGGGAAACTATTATCTATTTAAGGCTAATACATCGTTAAAATTTCAATGCCCAACTCTTTAACATTTTAAGACTTACTATGCTCAATTACAAACTTTACTAATTTAATAATTATATAGTTAAAGCAATTGAAATTAACTTTAAGAAAAGGATATTTGTCATAGATTGATTCTATAAACCTCCTTTATAACAACAAATAGTATAATTTTTAGGTTAAAGTGTAGTTGGTTCAAGAATGAATGCAATGTTTGTTATAAACAAGGGGTCATAAGCTAGACCTCACCCATGAAATGTTTATGGTTTATCTTTAAATTATAGTTCTATAATCTTGTGCTTAATGCCTCTATAACATGCTAAGTTAAGTAATATTTCCACCCTTATCATGTTACCATTTAAATGGTTAAATGAACATTTGTTGAAGCAATATTCTAACCAAAATGAATGTTATTAATTCCTCGTATAACAAAATTACAAGACTCTATTACTACCATGATTATAATTGTTTAACGATGAATGTTTGCATAGCATAGAGAAAAAGGTCATGAAAAAGGATCATGCCCTTATGTACATAAGGGTAAACGTGACCTAAGTTTTAAGAATACCATAACTATAAAGTGAAGGGTCGTAATATCCCCCAAAACCTTGATGATTGTTAATGCAAAGGCTTTATAATAACACAAATCTTATGTTTGCCATGTAGCGTACGTAATAGGTTGACATTGGAACAAATTTTATGGTTGAACCTCCAATTATCAAATGATTGGAAAAAATACTCATGATGGAACGTTTGTTGGGACTATAGACTTATACCCACAGCATGCAAATTATTTGTTGACTAACATGGCATTGTTTTGGCCAATTTGTTGCATATTTAAAAACCACCGCACTGAACCCTAGCTTGTCATTAGCTCCTTTGCCTTTGGGCCTCCTGCCGCTCTACTACGATGTTTTCATCTACACTGTCACTTGCACTTGTTGTTGGTAGTCTTCCTGCTTGTTTTATTCCTCGTGAGCTCATCCCAAATGCACATTAGAGAAGTGTTGTTACCAAATGTTTGTTGCTTGGGCATATTTTAGTGGTTCTTTCTTCACGATTTCACCATCTTAGCGCGCTCAATCCCGAACCCTTTGACTGTAAAGAGTCCCCTTATTCTTTGTCTTGGCACTAAGAGTCGTGGCCTTTCATTTCAAGGCTACTGGGGATAGGGTTTCATTCTTCTCGCGCTGGGGGTTACACTTCTGCTTGTGGGTTGTCGTGCTTCAATAAAATTCTAGGTAAGAAACGTTATCAACCCTTCCATTAACTTCACAGTTTTATTTTAATACACAAATGTTTATTTTGTATACAAGTTTTAACACTATCGTTCTTCTTGTTCATAGGTGTTGGCCTGTCTCCCTCTGCGTGGTTGGTGAGAAGCTGTGGCAACTGCTTGTTGGTTCACGGGTAAGCCCTGGGTTATCCATGGAAATTCATCCTTGTTTGGTACCTTATGGTTCCTTCAATAGTTGGTCACTGTGGCCTACAAAACCCTTAAGTTTTTGGTTTATTTGGGTTGACCTATTCGCTGTTTGTTTGTTGATGTTAAACCCCTTGCTTGATGTGGTGCCTCCGGCTTAGGCCGTGACTGTAAATTATGGTTTTGTTCAATTACTGTGTAAATATAAATGAATGAGAAGAAGGGCTGTTAAATCCATAAGCTATTAGTTTTATTGGAAGCCGAGGTCATTGGAGGAGCTTCAGACTCTTTCCTTATTTCTCTATTGTATATTTTGGATTAGTAGGGTTTTACCCTAACTATGCGATATTAAAAGTATTTACAATTTCTTTAACATATCTGTTATCTATGATGTAGTACTATATTTGTGGGGTTATTACTGATGTTGTATAATTATTGGTTAAGCTCGATCAAATGAGCATAATTAAATTCTGTTAGTTAAATTCCGGCGTTTTAATGCATTTGAATTTTTACCCTGAAATAATAATTAAATATTACTTGTTAGGTTATCTGTCCATTGTTTTTATAGTATTTAATTACTCTATTCTAATAAAGTTTTTAAATGTTGTTTATACAAGTTACCCTTTTGAATATAAGAAATTTCATATTAATACTGTTCCTATAATTATATATATATAT
>LPNX010236704.1:147601-252638 GCA_001517045.1 Pseudotsuga menziesii
TTGAGAGGGGGATTGTTAGAATAATCCGTCAGGATTATTGTAAATAAATAATAGGAATATGAATAGCTAGGAAGGAAAAAAGGCTGGTAATCAACCGCCTCATGAAATGTATAAATACAGGCATTTGCATTTGAATAAACAATCAATCGGGAGTTATACCTAACACTTTTGAATATGAGGAAATGAGGGTAGTATCATCCATCAATCCATTAGAGGGACAAATATACATCAATCCTATTTATAATGAGGGGAGGGGTGAATATCTTGACCAGATATACAATGTTACATCGATGCAGGAAGATTATACACTAGTGAAAAATGAGAAATTAATGACTAAAATCATGCTATAAATGACTGTTTTTGAGTCAGTGACTATTAATAGAAAATTTCCACTATCTTATAGCTAGTTGTATTTCACTATTCATTAATAGATTGAATTAGTAGTCATTGATTTAGTCATTGATAGACAATGATTTAGTCATTGATAGTCAATTATTTAGTCATTGTTTTAGTCATTGATAGTTAATGATTTAGTCATTGATTTAGTCATTAATTTAGTCATGGATTTAGTCATTGATTTAGTCACTAAGTTAGTCATTGATTTAGTCGTTGATTTAGTCACTGATTTAGTCACTGATTACAACCATTAATGACCAAATATATAAATAAATAAACTACTAGATGTTAACATAATAATGACTAAGCGAAATATGACTAAGATATGGGAAACTAGCTACTAATAGTCGTATATACGTGAATTTAGTCTTTTTTGTAGTCACAAATTTATGATAGAGCATGAAGGAATCGAACCACCAACCTCCTGCCTATAATTACGTAGGTGCTCTACCGTTGAGCTAGCACCCTTTAAGAAGTTCTTATTGCTTGACAATGATGATATTCAAACAAATTTATGATAGATATCAATCTACAAACCACATAATTATTATTATTACAAAACCAAACTAGCATTCTTTCGATAGAAAGCTTCCCCACCGGTATTTACACGTGAATTTAATTTTATATTTGTTCAACTCATTGCATTAGGTTTGGAATCAATATGTTTTTTAGATATAAACATTTATGACTACCCACCGTTATTGACCAATTGCTTGCCATGATCAGAACTCAACCTTGATGCCGCAGCTTCCACCACCAAGGCAGGGAGATTTAATGTTGGAGACACTAAAAGTGAATGAGATGAACTTGTTTTGGGATTAGAGGATCCCTGAACAGTTGGGATCGTCATACTAAATGATTTTTCCAGTGAAGCATGGGAGCCTCTGCAACAACTATTAATGTCTCAATATTCAATAAGCTATGTAATATTCCACCACAAACTCCTAAATCATATGAAGGCTTATGTTCACTAAACTTAATGTGTAATGTTACTCTGCACCAATCGAGCGGGGTGCTAGAAAACTAAACAAATATTCCATGATAAGAAACATATTTCATACCAAGATGCACTAGCTGGGAATACGACTCATCTTCAAGCAACTCCACTGGTAAGGGAAGTCTCAACATCACCTCCTGTGTTCTAGTTTCACATGGAAATATGAACAGGTATATATTATTAGGAAATGAAAATGAATTCATGTATAAAGAATCTCGAAAACAATCACTGAAGTAAAACATAAGCTGTCTAAAGAAAATACACATTAGCTTCTATGCTAATGATTATTTAAGATTGAATCAAAAGCTATTAAATAATCTAATATGGAAGCATAGAAAAAGTTGTCTGCACAAACATCAATAACAAATGCTAAAGATAATTGGACGGAAGTACAATATACTAAAATCCTAAATTCACTTACAGGAGTGAGTGATTTGCTCAATTTACTTGAAGAAGCTGATGCAAGCTAGTGGAGGTAAACAAAGTCCCCAGTGTTTCGGTGAAGGATTTGCAACATCATAGAACTTATGAGTTTTACTGCTAGAAAAATAGGACATATAAAATAAAAAATCATAAAATCTAAAAGTGAAATATTTTTTAAAACAATTTAGCCCAATAAAGAAAATTTTCTGAATTAATTAAATGCTAAAACAGAATTATAGGGGATTAAAGCAGCAAAATCATTCATATCACCCATTTACTTTTGGTAGACGACACATTGATTTTCAGTCAATAATTCTGTTAGGGAGTTGGAAAAGCTTAAGGGGCTTCTGGACCTCTATTACAAGAGTACAGAAATGGTAATAAATATGAATAATTCTTCACAAATGTAAAGTGGATTGGCAGAGTAATTTAAATAGCGGGCCAAAATCATAATTCCCATTAATTATTTCAAAAAGTCAAATACTTGGGTTTCATCTTGAAACCATATGATTGACATTTAAATTTTGGCCGTAATTGTCTTTTGGTTCATATATTAACCTTCATTAATCTATTCTAGAGAGCATACATGAGTATTGGATGTCTATAGCATAGTGACCAAAAGGAATCTTAACCAAATAAGAAAGAAGTGTTTCAGCATCCTTCACATAGGAGGGAGGACCAAGAAATTCCACTAGTTATAAATGGAACAACGTAGCCAATTCCAAGTAAGTTGGGAATGGGGTTTAAAACACATAAAACACTTCAGCTCAAAATTGGAAACTAAAAGTCTTTAGAGATTGCTTTATAATGATGGACATTGAGGTCAAGTTATGAAATCCAAACACTTAAGAGATGCATCCATGGAATATTGGCTTAAAAAAAACACTCACAGGATGCTTCCAGTATAAGGAAATCCTTTGGTAAAGTTCTCTCCTTTGTGGGTAAATAAATGACGGAACTGAGGAAAAGTTAGAATTGGAAAGGACCCATGGATTAGGATTGATGGAAATTTCAAATTTCAGAGGCTCTGCTAGATAGTTTACATGTGCAGTGGTCTATACTGTCATAGAGAGGTAGACTCGCAATTGGCAAGAAATGCCTAGTCTTGAGGGTGGCTGATAGCAGATAGTCTCAAGTTTGCAAGGTCAGCCAGAGGAATGAGACGATTAGATTGACTTGCCCAATAATCAAGGATTCGATCATTTAAAGTCTTCAAGGATCAAGGGAACAAGGAAATGTGCTCTATGGGTCAAAATAGGTTATGCTACCAAAGTGGAGGAACTCATGCAAGAGAGAGCATCTTGGAGGACATTTGTTTGGAAGCTATTCATTCCTTTAGAAACAAAAACACTAATGTGGTTGGTACTATCTAATAAAGTACTACCAGTGGGCAAATGAGATATTGGTGTAGACAAGTGGGATGTATCATATACAAATCCAATGCTGAGATTGTGGATCACTTATTTGTCTTGTGCACCTTCTCCAAATCTATACGATTTGACATGTCAAAGGTTACAGGGGATAGATCAAGATGATATATATAGGCATATCTTGGTAGATTGTCTAGGATTGGATTGGTGACAAAACTATAGAAACTTTTTAGGATCCCATATTTTACTTATATATAATATATGGATGGCAAGAAATTTGATGATCTTCCTGGAACAGGTCTTCATAGTTGCCCAGGTAGCACATAGGATTAGAGAGGTAATGGACTGAAAAAGTATTCTAAAAGAAAAACTTTCCAGCTGTTCACTAATGCATTATATTGATAAAGAAAAGCATAGGTCTTTTCAAGAGAGCATGAAAAGGAGTATCAAGTATTTGTGCAGCTAGTGCTTTGTTTTTTTCAACTCTTCTTTTCATTTGTTGATACACTATGAGGCTAGTAAAGGGGCAATCAGGGAAGAAGTGTACATTAAAACTGTTGAAAACAACTAAGAATGGAGGAATCAAAAAATTTCAAGGTTATGGAGATTCAAAGTTTATCATAGATTGGGCTAATCATCTGTCTAGTATCAAGAATATGGGCCTGCATGAACCAAGTTCAGGAGGTCAAAAAATGTTTTGAAACCATAATAATAATCCTTTTTCAACACATTTACCAAGATTTCAACTCAATGGTAGACAATCTTTCTAAATATACTTTGTTGTTACAGAAGGGTACCTAAACCAAACAAGAATTTAGAAAAGTCACTCTCCTATCTTATTCAGAAAAGAATTGTACTAAAAACTCTTCTTTTCATTTGTTGCTAAACTATGAGGCTAGTAAAGGGGCAAGCAGGGAAGAATTCTACATTCAGATTGTCTAAAGCAACTAAGAATGGAGGTATTAAACAATTTCAAGGTTATGGAGATTCAAAGTTTATCATAGATTGAGCTAATCATCTGTCCAGCATAGAGAATCTGGGCCTGCATGAACCAAGTTCAAGAGGTCAAATATTGTTTTGAAACCATAATAATAATCCTTTTTCGACACATTTACCAAGATTTGAACTCAATGGCAAACAAACTTTCTAAATATACGTTGTTGTTACAAAAGGGTACCTAAACCAAACAAGAATTTAGAAAAGTCACTTCCTATCTGATTCAGAAAATACTGGTGGCAGATTAGCTCGAAGTCATAGTTGAGGGATGTAGAAACTGGTTATGCTCGTCTTGTTGTATTACTATTTTAGATATTAGGACTCTTTTGATGATTCTGTATTGATGACAAATTGAGTATCCCATAGAATACATAAGAAATACTTTTAATAGTTTTCTTAAATTTCTTTGTTTTTGAATGATGGACAACAAAAAAATATCTAGCACACTTGAGTCCCTGCAGGACTAGTCAAATGTATATTTTTATTTATTCCTTGGGAATATCGAATATATTTATTTTAAAACACATCTTAGAGAACAAATAAATCATGGATCTGATATAAATCTAAGTTAATAACAAATCCTTTTACCTTTCAGTATAAATATGATTCATGAGTCCTAACTAAAGAATTAAAAGACACTTATGGGAAATTGACCTCAACTTGACAGCTGTTAGAATTGACCCTGAATGAACTATCTTAAATGTCGTTTCATATAAACCCCCCCAAAAATTATAAATAGTAATAAATTTAAACTTGTAGTACCTTACTCTCATGCAGAAGTTGTTGATGTCCTTATCCAAGGTATAAGGAAGACTAATAGCCTATATAACCATGTTATCCACTCTATTGACATTGAATTTCATGTTCGCTCTACTGTATCTTTTCCCAAGACCCAATTGATCCTTCTCCAAGTCTATGTGATTCAATATAAGAGATTCAATTATAGAGCTTTGTTTACTCTTATTTGCATGATTCCTCAATGTAAAAACTAAATATCCATTCAGTTGATGCTATGACCCACTTTTCTCCAAACCAAGCTAGGATTACTACATATCAGCACTATGTACATCCATCAATTATAGGTACCTAGGATATGTATGAACATAATTACTAAAGAACATGTAAAATATTATAAATGGACAAATAGAAGAAAACAATGTGCTTTAGACCTTCCTTAATTTCTATACTTGAATTTATAATATGATCACTTTTTGTCTCTTAGGAGAGAAGCCACTAACGAAAAAATCGACATACCTAAGAGAGAGAGAGAGATATATAGGTAGTTGTAGGGCAGAGTGAGACAAATACAGACCACAAGGTCATGGATCAATACTGTCAACCTCAAAACATATATACAAAACAAAAATATATATTTCCATTTGCAGCAGCTATCAACCCAACAACTCTCCACCCACAAAACTCAAAATCCCTAATCAAGGTTCTACCCCCAACTTGATGAGATTCAAACTAGATTCAGTTAATTTTTTTAAGCCTTATTGGCCACAAACAACTACACCTAACTGGACTAAATTTTTAATAGCTACACTTATTGCCTCACGGCTTGTGGCTTGAGGCCCAAACTCCACTCAACGCAGTGAGGATTTATTCTCTTAGCTTTTCCATACCTTAGATATTGTCATTGTCTGCTCTAGGAGGACATCATGGATAGTCCTAACTTGTGCCCATAATGCAAAGAGGGTCCTAACTGAAAGTTTATATGATGTTGTTGCTTACTAAGGAGGGTCCAGCTAGAGCTAGGGATGTAATTATGTATCGTTACATTTTTAGATTGCTTTATTTAATGACCAACCTCCTACTATGATGAATGTGTACGGTCCATATGGAAAGAAGCAGTTATTCTGGGAATTTTTTTTCACTTGGTAGGTGATTAAAGAAAACATATTGATAATTAACAGAGATTTAAATCTCATAGTAAATAGGCACGAGGTTTCGGTAGATATAGCCAATGTCGACAGATTGGCCATGTTACCCACCTATTTCTATGGGTGTCCACATTAGATGTTCATGAGGATTTCTAGGATGACCTTGGATGAGCTAGACATAGAAGAGGCATTCTGAGGTATTTTTTGGGTGAGAAAAACAATGAGGCGTTGTTGTTCTTATTCTAAACATCAAAACCAGTAGTTACAATTCCAATCCCAAAACCCATAGCCGAGTCCCAAGTAACAAAGCACAAATCAAATATGGAAAAAGAAACTGTTGAATTATAATCCATTGATTGTTTCCCATAATACCTATGTGTGGATGCAGTCACAGGTACAGTAATTTTAGATCAATATCCAGATCCATACCCATAACCACCACCAATAGCAGGGTGTGATATGGAGGAGAAAAAAAGATGATGAGGGCTGTGTATAGATGTCTACTGCAATGTCTACAAAGGGTCTTTTGAATTTGGAATGACAGTTAACTCCAGTTTGGTTTTCTACTAAGATAAATCAGAGTGAAAGGAGTGATTATCAAGTGCAGTAGGCTCCTATGGCTTAACACAACTCTTCAAATCTATTGAAACTGTGCAATTCAACCATCCTTGTTTAGTTGAATTTCCAGTCATGTTAATGTCCAAGTTATTACCTAGGATGGAATTAAAGGAAACAACCAGAAAGGAAACAAATCTTAGGTAGACTATTGAGCTTCCCAGTTCTAACTCATGTTGAAAAGTTAAAGAGTAAAATAGATGTGATTGGTGCAGCTTGCAGTCGTGCAAAAAAAGGTATAAATGATTATTGCAAAGTCTATAAAATGGGTACTCGACTGACTATGGGAATCATCCCTCCAATGCACAAGCGTTTTGTGTTCTTGCAGAGGGATTGATGTCCCTCACAGGTGATTTCCTATAAGATTGTTATAAACTGGAATTTACAGTATTGAACATTTGTATAGTCGTTTTATCTCTCATTTGGTTTCCACTTTAAATCTATGTGCATTGTATATTGATGTTGATTATTGTTTATGTAACTAATAATATCATATGATTGATATGTCTCTTTTCACAATGAGTTTAAAGCTGTAAGAGTGAAAAATGATTTGAGTCTGGTGTATCCTTATTCAGCCCCCACCCTGTCAGTATACTTGAATATTCCAACAATAGCCCCTTATGCGGAAAGAGAAACTAGGAAGACATAGAAACAATGGGCAAGCCACTCTGAAAATGGATTAGTGACCACAAAATAACTAAGCACAAGAGGAAAATGGTTGTCTCGGGGTTTTATATGGCTAAAATCTATGTTTTTAGGACAACTGTGTTTAGAGTGCCTAGAATTTTAAGCGTCCATGTCATTATTGATATTAGGTGTTGAGTTTTAATAATTAACGACAATAAATCAAGTTCATATTTTGATTTTTATTAAGTGTAGAACTTACATATGAAAGTTATGAGTGAGAAATAGGTGTTGGTATGAGTTAAGGATGCCTCAACACTCAAATAGCTGTCTTGTTTTTAACATATCAGATTTATAAATTAGATGACAGCAAGTAAATAACACACACTAAACTCAAACAAACACTTTCTACGTTAAACTACAATGCGATAATGATTTTGTAGTGCCTTAGTCCTAGGGTTTTAAGATGCATTAACTTCATATTTGCATGTAATGCCTAGGATTCATGCTACTTTAACCAACAAATGCAAATTTATTCCTAGTTCCTAAACAACAAAGAGAAATGCATTTTTGATTGATGGAGAAAGAGAACATGGTACAAAAGGAATTTGACCCATGCCTTGTAGTTTGGTAGAGGACTCGATTCACCCCTCCTAGCAATTGAGATACAAATGATAGCTCATCTTGATGAGGCCGTTGAAAAATCTACCAATTTTATCTAGCTAAGGCGCTCCCTAATATCTCAACTTTTCTCAATCCTACATATCGGGGAGTATTAGTGAATAGAAGTCACAAAATGAAATTCGAAACCCTGCAACAAAAACCAAAAAATAAATTAGAGTAAGATGTATGAATAGTAAGAAATAAATGCAACAAAATAGAAGCAAACATCCAATACATTTTATGAGTAAGAGCTCTCACCAAAATCCTCTAGGCGACTTGCACAATTGAGAAATAAGATTCATACAAATAGTTTAACCTCAAATTAGATCAACTACCTTTTACAAATCAAAGAGGAAAGCAAGAGCCAAAATCCATCTATTCACAACACAAGGATCACTATAATTAATTTTTAGAAATCAGAAATAAATTTTATTGATATAGAAAAACCTTCTCACTTACCAAATGAGCACCAATCTCTTTTTAAAGATGAAAAGAGAACAAAATCTGTAATGCTAAAGAGATAGAGAGCCAAGATATTCAGTTGAGTCTCAACCTTTCCATAAAAAACTCAATTAAAGCATAATATGCTAAGTATTACATGCTGGAAATCACCCCCCTAGGTTAGGAATGCATCCACACCTAGGTATTATGGGAAAAAATTAATGGATTATAAGTCAACAGGTGCTTTTTCCATATTTTATATGTGATTTGTTACTTGGGAATCAGCTATGAGTTTTGGGATTGGAAATGTAACTACTGGTTTTGATGTTCAGAACAATCACAGCAATGCCTCATTATTGTTCTCACCCACAAAAATACCTCAGAATGCCTCTTTTATGTCTAGGTTAGCCAAGGTTAGCCTAGAAATCCTCACGAACATCCAATGTGGACACTAATGCAAATAGGTGGGTATCACGGCCAACTTGTCGACTTTGGCTATATCTCCCTAAACCTCATGCCTATTTACTATGAGATTTAAAGCTCTATTAATTATCAATTTGTCTTCTTTAATCACCTACAAAGTGAAAAATTTATCCCAAAATAACTGCTTCTTGCCATATGGACCGTACACATTCATCATAGTAGGAGGTTGGTCATCAAATAAATAAATCTACAAATGTAAGGATACAAAATTACATCACTAGCTCTAGCTAGACCCTCCTTAGTAATGAGCAACATCATATAAACTTCCATTGTTTTCTCTAGGAGGACATCATGGATAGTCCTAACCAGCAACGTCATGTAATTATGGTAACAGAGGGCACACTGAGTGAAGGCACACCACTAGTCATCTTTGGATGCACATAGGAATAATGTAAAAAGTGGGGCCCAAGAAATCAAAAAAATAAATGGGATATGATAAAAAAAAGTGAAAAAAAATCAATGAGATAAGTTTTACAATTAAAAACTACAGATAATGTGAAATATTGTTGATAGAAATAGATCTACACCCACTTGAATACAGAGGATAGTCTTATATAGACAAAGAGTGGCAGATGTGAACAATAACATATTACTGCACCAAATCATCAAGGAAATATTGCAGAGAATGAAGAATACATGAAGCTTCAGTGCAAAATATGGAAGAAGTTTTGGGACATAAAAGACGACTACCCTTGGGGTTAAAAAAAGCATTGAAACTAGGCATGTGTGACTATTATAGGAGGGATAAATGAAGGGATATAGAAGATATTTATGTTCCTTGAAAGAAAAACACATCTTGGCTCAAATCAGGACAAGCTTGCATAGTATAAGATGCTAGTCAGGGAGATGGAAGAGCCTAAGGAAGAGTGGAACAACAAACTTACCAGGTATGTGATTCTCATGAGGTAGAAATCAAACAACAATTCCTTCCCAATGTATCTCTTACAACAACACATAAGAAAGCAATTATTGTTGGATGAAAGAGGATGGTTCACAATGTTTCAGAGTAGCCAGTAGGAAAATGTCACAAGAAGGGCATAAAAAATTATGCACCTTAAAGGAAAACTATTATGAGCAAACCTACAGGTCTAAGTTGATTACATCATGGATCACATCATTCAGCAAAGTAGTTTGTTAAATATTGCTCAAACACCATTATATGAGTATCCACTTATGTAATATTAGTCATCATTTATTTTTTGAGTTGGCATCTTTGTCCTTCATAATTATCTATTCTAAATTTACAAAGGCAAGACACCTCAAGTTGCAATGCCTCCATCCTTGCTGCTGATGTCTCAAACTTAATCATGGGTTTTATCATATTTTGTTGCATTGGCAATGTTTTTCCAAATTTCATTGTTGCCAAACTCAAGGGTCGAGCATAAACAATAAACAAAATAGAATCTAGCTAGTGTCTGGCCCACTTGAATGGTATGAGTTTCAAAGGAATGATGATGGGACCAACTCTTGCACAATTTCAACATAAACCAAAGGAATACTGGTCTACATTGTGCAGCTCCCTAGGGTTTAATTCTTTGAAGCATTTCCCTAGAAAAAATGGACTGTAAATTTTAGGGTGCCAAATTGATCTCACTATTGCAACTTCACCAAGGGAACAGTGTCATTCGGATCTTCCTACAGGAAAATCACACCAAATAACCTATTGTTCGCATTAAAATTTTATTCTTGAATCAATGGGAATTAGTTGAGATTGTTAAAAATGTCAAATGGGTTATGCTCAAGCGGTAAATAAAGCCAGTTTCCTTCATGGAGACCTAGATTTAATTCCTCGAGAACACATTGTTGTTTTGATGCGGACAAATTTTGTTCTATTTTGTAATATCTTATGGCTAACTAAACCTAAACAATTCATTCTATGTAATGAATCTCAATGTACGATGCCGGGTGCAAATCCTTATTGATTGTAATAGAAAATACCCATCGAGGTCATTGCATCTAAGTGGGATTGACAAAGGGCCGTTTACCAAAAAATTAAAATATAGTAGTAATATATATTTCACACCATGTACCTGAGGCATAAAGGTGTTAGAACCCTGTGATGTATCCAACTTGGACTTCTCGAGTGTGACTCCCCCAAGAGAATTGTAACCCTTATTCATCATCTATTCCATGTCAATGAAAGCATTGGAAACTTCTAATGAACTGCTTGAATTTCCGTCAAATATCATTGTAGAATTATCATCTACCATGCCAGGCATACCCGCAGTCATGGCCTCGAGCCAAACCCTTGAAGGAACTCAAAATTTCTGAACAACCTGTCGACTGGGAAAGAGATTGATGCAACTGATTCATCTATACCTGTGGAAAAAAAATCCGAAGAATGTCTTCAAAAGCATGGGCTTCTGCTCTTTCCTAGTTGACATCCTTTAAGGAGTTCAACGAGCTGGTCATTCCCGCTCTGTCTAGATTGTCAAGTCCAAACAGAAGACAGAAAATGAAAACAGTTGTTTCTGCCATATCCATTGGACAACCCTTAGACCTATTAACTTCATTTTCTATTAACTCTATTGTAAGATCAACTTTTTTTCTTGTAGAAACATTGATATTCTTCACAACATCATGAATGCCATCCACCAATTCCTCCATGTGGCCAACTACTGACTCTATCCGTTTGCACAGCTGAGTAAGTAAAAAAACCCATTTATTTTCCCCAAATTCTTTCCAAAAATACCCAATATTAATTTCGATTAATTGATCCAGACTCAGTTCTTTGGCTTGTTCCCATATTATATCTCTAGTTGACAATGTAGCTAAGGATGCCAAGAGCATTTCTCTTTCTTCTGTACTTCTTTCATATGTAGACATCATCCTTAAGGTTTCTATCCCACCAACGGAACTCAAAGGTAAACAAGACACTGCCACATGAACCCATTCTTCTACATATGCAACATAGAAGATAAAAATATTATGTTGGAAATGTCTAATTTCTAGGAAAACAAGCAATAGCTTACCTTTAACATGATAAAATAACTGATAGAAAATCTCCTCAATTTCATAAAAGTAGCCTATCAAATTAACAATGATTTGTCAATAAAAGTTTCCATTCACCTGCCTGCTCCATTTCACATAATATTAATGGTTGTCTAGAAAGATCTCTTTGTAGCCACTGGCATGTGCCCTCTTGCATGTTTCCTATATTCACTTCTTCCAAAGAAAAGTCTTGAATGATTTCCTTTGACTTCCCAATTCTCTTCCGCACCATTGGAACAAGGATTTGGAAAATATGTGGTATAATATTTGTAAATCTATTGAGAGTAGATGTATTTTGAAACTCCTTTTTCAGGAAATAATGTAGTAAGCGAGAAGTATCTACCTTTGTCCAAACACTACTATCATTTAACAGCACTGGAAGTAACATCACCAAAGCTTGTAAGAATGGTTCCTCAATCTTATCCACTTCATTATCAAAGATAATCCAGGAATTTAGAGGGTGGGATTTACGCAAAGTGATACCTTTTAATGCCCCTACAAACAATATATTAATGATAGAGTTCACCATAACTTGTTGAGGATAAATTTGGTATCTTTTTGCACATTCACATCAGAATGGCAAGAGATATTGCAATGCATTTCCTCCTAGCCACTTCCACATGCATAAAACCTCTATCTCAGACCATATTTCACAAGAAGAAATTTCATTGCAAATTGTAATTCTCATGTTCTCCATTGTGATGTGTGAAGTTGTCAAAACCCCAATTTTTCACAGAAATTTTAAATTTTTGACATAACATAAAATGTTGAGACTGCAGTTTACTAACAGCTAAAGGTTAGCAATAAAAGAAATAGTCAAATGATTAGTATTACATAATCTCAATTATGTAACTCGGAAGTTTCCTTTTTGTAGACGTCATCCTTAAGGTTTCCATCCCACCAACTGAACTCAAAGGAAAACAAGACATTGCCACATGAACCCATTCTTCTACATATGCAACATACAAGCTAAAAATTATATGTTAGAAATGTCTAATTTCTAGGAAAACAAGCAATAGCTTACGCTTAACATGATAAAATAAGTGATAGAAAATATCCTCAATTTCATAAAAGTAGCCTATCAAATTAACAATGATTTGTCAATAAAAGTTTCCATTCACCTACCTGCTCCATTTCACATAATATTAAGGGTTGTCTAGAAAGATCTCTTTGCAACCACTGGCATGTGCCCTCTTGCATGTTTCCTGTATTCACTTCTTCCAAAGAAAAGTCTTGATTGATTTCCTTTGAGTTCCCAATTCTCTTCCGCACCATTGGAACAAGGATTTGGAAAATATGTGGTATAATATTTGTAAATCTATTGAGAGTAGATGTATTTTGAAACTCCTTTTTCAGGAAATAATGTAGTAAGCGAGAAGTATCTGCCTTTTTCCAAACACTACTATCGTTTAACAGCACTGCAAGTAACATCACCAAAGCTTGTAAGAATGGTTCCTCAATCTTATCCACTTCATTATCAAAGATAAGCCAATAATTTAGAGGGTGGGATTTACCCAAAGTGATACCTTTTAATGCCCCTACAAACAATATATTAATGATAGAGTTCACCATAATTTGTTGAGGATAACTTTGGTATCTTTTTGCACATTCACATCAGAATGGAAAGAGATATTGCACTGCATTTCCCCCTAGTCACTTCCATGTGTATAAAACCTCTATTTCAGACCATATTATACAAGAAGAAATTTCATTACAAATTGTAATTCTCATGTTCTCCATTGTGATGTGTGATGTTGTCAAAACCCCAAATTTTCACAAAAAATTAAAATTTTGAGATAACATAAAATGTTGAAACTACAGTTTACTAACAACTAAAGGTTGGCAATAAAAGAAACAGTGAAATGATTAGTATTACATAATCTCAATTATGTAACTCAGCAGTTTCCTTTTTGTAACATGAATATGGTTGACTTCGGTATTGTTTTATTTCAGTTTACTGATGAGTTTTCTTTATGACAAGTAGGTGGAATCTAACTTTGAATCCTCGGCTTACTTAGCATTTATGTTAACACATAAATATTACTAGTTCTTACAGGTTTACAGGTATGATTGAACGAGTAACGTTTTAATTTCATAAAGTATCCAGAAGTGTTTTTATTTACTATTAAAAAGCTTAGTAAATAAGCTGCTAAATTACAAACAACTTCCGTGAGGTAAAACAGTTTGATTTCTTCAGTTTTTCTTGTAAATGAAGTTCAGATGATTGATTTCCTTTCTTTATCATACGTAGCGATAGTAAAGATACTTACCACGGATCTAAACATGTTATTTTAGTTGCTTAGTAACTTATACTTTAATAGGCATATCTTGCAATGCTTTACTGTTTGTACTTTTGGGTCATTATACATTATCATACTACTTACTTGAGTATCAAACTGCTCGAAATTTATCTTCTACAGGGAAATTTACAGTTTGTAAGCTTCTTGACATTATAAGTTTGTTTAGTCTAAAAACAATAGAATCTTTTCATAAGGAAACATTGTTTTCCTATACTTCTATGTCAAACCATGTGTTTCTAATGATTATAGATTAGAGTAGGATCATTTTATTGTAATTCATATTATTTCTATAATACTTTGCTTCTATTAAGTTAGTGTCTACACACAGTTTCTAAGGTTGATGTTTTCCATAAAGTTCCACCATCTATCCTATGCTAAGCACCGGTTATTTTGTTAAATCATAAAACCAACTTATTAAAATAAATAGACATGGTGAATTCCTAGTAAATGCCAAGCTTAGAACAACCATAGTCTAATAAAGTCTCACCAAGTCGAACTATGTAAAAGAATTCATAAATTGTTCCTTTACTATAATATCCAACCTCATAGTTTACTATTATTTGATTCATTGGTTTTTATAAGGCTTATGAACATACATATACTATTTTGTTTGTTAGACATACAAGTTCAGACAACATTGAACTTGTAAAGTGCTCATGAATCTACTCAATACTATGCTATGCAATTTTTATAATTGTCACAACTTGAATTCTTGTAAAAGAAAGGTGTAACTATGCATAGACCACAATGTATTTCAAATATAAAAACTATAGTTATTTCATCCTTTTACATATTTCAACTTGGACGTTTTATATAATAAATGATCACTATACTTTGCTAGAATTAACGTTGATAAAACATGGATAATAAATCACTTATATAGTAATATTAACATTACTATATAATTTTGATGAATTACAAACACTCCAAGATGAAAGGTTTAAGGATTAAGAGGTTTATTATATATCCCAAGCATACCCGATGATGATACAAGAATATTCATTTATGATCATTTTCCAAAGTTTCACACAAGGATTTCGGGGTTATACAAGACTATATGATTACCAATCTTGTGTTAGGTCAACATTAACTTCACATTGTATCCCCACACCAATGATGAGCTATCAAACTATACATTAAGCAATATATATTTTATGACGTGAAATGAGGGCATACATTATAGTTTATGTGTCCTTGTTAAAAATCATTTGGTAAATAATTGGATATTATTTGGTCGCAGGTAACTATTGAAAATCGACCCAGTACATGATTGTATTATAGAGGCCACATGGTTTACTCCTAGCCATGTAATGGTTGTATACAACACCAATCAACCCTCACCCTTGGCTTATTCATCCTCTACATTTTGCGGTGGCCCTTTGGGCTGCTCTGCAAGCTCCCATGGTAACAGTGAGTGATACCTAGTTTTCAATGGTTCCAACACCTTGGCTTGTCATGCTATGGCTCCTTTGAGCTAGGTCCCATCGCCAAATTTCCACCGTGGTTTCTTTTACTCTATTAGGGTTGTTGTTATCCTTGCAATTGGCTTTACAGCCTACCTGTAACTCCATTTTTGTCCTTCTATCATTGTTTGTCACTGCGTGAGGTTGAGCTTTTCTGGCTGTTGGCTTAGAATCTGCAAAAAGTATGATAGCTTTCCTTTACATTGATTTTGCAACCAGCTTGCATGCCAACCTGCCTTTCTTTCGTGGCTTGTGTTTGCTTGTGTAAAAATAAGGCGTTGCTCATTGTTTGAGAAGCTCCTTCATGGTGACAGGGTTGGAGATTCGTATGCTTACTTACTGTAAGGATAGTCTCTCTGCTAGACTGTTCATTGTTTTTATTACAGTAATGTTTAGTGCTATATTAACCTAGAATTAATTTATAGCCGTGTTATTTTTATAGTAGGGTTTACAATGCTCAAGGTTTTTAGAGAAATAGCACTCTGTAATGCAAATTCTATGCAGGAGCTTCAAACAGTGCTGCACTCCATGACGAAGCAATTGCTAGCTATCTCCAAAGGCCGCATCTCCAAATGGGTAATCCCTGTGTTCATCATTTGGGTTTTTCACCTAATTAAAATAGGGTTGTCGATGGGAGACTAAGAATTGGAAGCTTGTCTAGCTTCTTCTTTTAGCTATATGATTTCTTTTTAAAAGTTTTAAGGGCTTTGTAAAGTTTATAGACCCTCTCTTTTTTTATGGTCAACTTGGCCATGAGCTGGGTATTGTGCTTGGCTTTTAAGTTCAGCCTTCGGGCTCGTTAATGTAATGCAATGTCTTTTAAGACACTTTGACTTTAAGCTTAAACTCGATTTCAGCAGTGTACTGTTTGGTGACTCTATGTGAATAAAATAAGTTTACCATCTTTTATGTTTTTAGTTATAAATTAATTATTTACCTCAAGCTGTGACTGTAACTATTTTGTAGAGTAATTTGTACTAAATATTTGTTTGCTGAGAAGATGAGCTAGGGTTTTTCCTGTATGTAACCCTATCTAAATAAATATTTTAATTATTTATAAAAAGGTCTTTTACTCTGTTAAATTGATTTAATTAGTGTTCATATGTATTATGAAGAATTCTAGTTATGATATTTCAATTGTCTTTTTACTTGTCCTTAAAGGACTGTAATAATTTATAATAGTTTTGTTGATTATTATTAAATAATCCAAGAAATCGGATTATCGCTTAAATGGTTGTCATTTGCAATTATATTATTTTTTATTAGGGTTTCGACCCTATAATTTATTTTACAAGTATATCTTGTTTGTAAAAGTTAAAAGGAACAGTTCTTTTTATAAATATACCTTTATCTATATGTTGTTTTTTATCGTATTCATGTTGTTTATCTATTGAAATGATAAAAGTAATGTTTATAGTTGAACTTAGATATTTTAAATAAGTTACTTCTTAATACTATAATTATTTTTCACATTACTTTCATGAGTTAATAGTTTCTGCTAGTCTTAGATTATTATGATGAATAAAATAATCTATATACTTATAAATTTGTACCTTTGTTTGAAGTGAAAGTAAACAAGTAGTTTCACTATATTTCTTCTTCCGCATAAGCAACATGTTAATAAACAATATACAGGGAAAATATAACTAAAGCATAACACAGTTTTACCCTCGTGCATGTTTTAAATTTACTAAGAAGAATAATGTACTGTGTGTAAGCATAACCTATTTTCTATTAGGGTATTTTTATAGTAAAAAGATCCTTCTACATGTGCTAAGTTAATGCTATTTCTTTTCTAGTGTATTTGCATACATAAACTAGTTAACAATAAACAAAATGAGCTAGTTATAGTTCTTTTCTGATAATAATCTACATACATAAATAAATTACTCTGATATTATGGAATGCATAATACATCTATTCATTTCAAACTCCTATCATAACCTTCATCTATTTTAAATACTCTATCTATGTTGGAGTACAGTCTGGTCCTTTCAGACGTGGAAAAACACTAATTAGAATTATTTTCATTTATTCAAATTCATTTCAGTAATCCAAAAGATCACTAACTCTTAACAATTTATAACTAAGTACTTGACATTCATTTAACAGTAAGATCCATATTTAACTATCTAACACAGTAAAACCAAAAAATATTATAGAACCTGATTAAGTTGGACAACCACAACATTAGGAGGCCATTCCTCCCTACGAAATCCTGGAGAGTGCTCACACTGGGTCTCCTTAGGACCCCCGAGCCTGTTCCTGGTCTCCTTGGATGAGAACTGGTGGAGGAAGCAAACAATAGACTAGTCCATTGACTCAATAATAACTCTGCACTCAACAGTAAGATTCTTTAGCTAAAAAGCTGCACTAGATCACTTAGCAATTAACTCATCAAATTCCTTCCACAAATTCCCTTGCCATTGAATTCCTTTGAAGTACATTCACCTGAATGATCACTTCCCTGGAATGAGGGGCCTCAGCTCTCTTCAGTGGACATTTTTATAAAAATTGCCTAGGTCTTTTGGGTCAGTTGTCATTAATTGAGCCACCTACTCTGATCCCACTTTCTTGGGGGATCACGACCCCAAATGTAGGGAGGTTGCCACCTGCAACAGTCGAAAGTGGTTGAGGATGCAACCACTTCTATGTTTTCTCTCCACCCAGTCTCCTCCACCAACTTGACCAGTAAAAACTCTTTTAACAGCTCTCCTAAGCTGTTGTCTCCAGTTTTATTTATTTATAATTAAAATATTCAGAATTATATTCAATATTGTTGACTCTGCTGTAACATGCCCCAATTTTATGTCACTTGCAACTTAGCATAAAATTTAACATATTGTCTTTGAATAAAATCAAATAAAATAATATTGTTTTTGAAAAATTTGGGCATGTGACATACACACCTGCTTAGAAGATAACATCATCCTTAATGTTATTTATTTTTAATCCTTAGAATTCCTCTAGAATAGAATTGGATATGCATCTCACATATTACTTTCCAATTCTCAGGTGGCTTCTTCTGGACTAAGGTTCTTCCATTGCACCTTCACCTATCCACTGGTGCGGTTTCGAAGTGTGATATCCCTCCGCCTGATGATACAGTCCTGTTCCACTAGAAAATATCCTTCTAGTTCCACCTGTAGGTAATTCCAGTTAACAACATGAGTAGCATCATGAACATATTTCTTTAATATAGAAATATGAAAAACATTATGTACTCTTAAATTTGGTGGTAATGCTAATTTATAAGCTACTCGTCCAATCCTGGACAGAATTTCAAATGGACCACAGTAATGAGGTGCTAGTTTTGCACAACTCCCCAATATCAGAGAGCTCTCTTTGGGCCTTACATTGATGAACACATGTTCACATACCTGAAACTCCTTTGGAGTTCTTTTTAAGTTTTCTTGACTTATCTACCGATCCTGTGCAACCTTAAGATTACCTTGCACCTGCTTTACAATTTCTTCCATTTCATTTAACAGTTTAGGACCTAATACCAATCTATCCACCGGATTACTCCAAGAGATAGAAGTATTACATTTTCTTCCAGACAGAATTTTGAAAGGACTAAATCTAGCTGATGTCTAATAATTATTATTATAAGCAAATTCTACCAGATGCAAATAATCCTCCCATTTACCTGGTTAGTATTTCACATACATTCTTAATAGATCTTCCAGTACTTGGTTTACTCTTTCAGTTTTTCCATCTATTTGAGGATGGAAATAAGTAATAAAATTTAATGTAGTGGTTAATCCTTTAAACAAAGACTTCCAAAAATTACCTGTAAATTTAGGATCTCTATCTAAGATTATTACTTTCCGTATTTCATGCAATTGAAAAGTCTGTTTTAGAAATATATCAGCTATGTTTGCAGCTTTATAAGTAGTTTTAACAGGTATCAAGTGAGTTGCTTTGCTTAACTTATCAACTTCTACCATGATAGAATCATTTTGATTCTGATTTCTAGGCAGTCCTGTAATAAAATCGAGAATAATTATCTCCCATTTCCAGCTAGGAATGGGTAATGGCTGAAGTAATCTAGTTGGGTGTTGATGTTCAGTTTTCACCTGCTCACATTCAAAACACCTAGCGATAGATTCTCCTAATTCAATTTTCATATTTGGCCAAAACTATTATTTTCTTAACATAGTTATAGTCTTTTGATAGCCTGGATGACCTGAGTATGGAGTTCTATGAATTTCATCCAAAATTAATAGCTTCACTTTAGGTACATTAGGTACATACATTCTGTCTTTATACATTAAAAATAGTTTTGGTATTCAAAATGTACCCTTTATTTAAACTTTCTGTTGGATTTTCTTTACTTTTAGTTTGTAAATTTTGGTAAATTTCATCTTGTTCTATTCCTACCTTAAGCTGTTCATCCAAATCTATAGCATATGTGCTGATAGCTACTACAAAATTCATCCTTGCATTCCTAATTAATGCATCAACAAGTTTATATTATTTACCTTTTATGTGCTGAATTTCAAAATCATACTCACTTAAGAAAGCTAACCACCTAGCTTGTCTGACATTTAAGTTAGGCTCATCTATCAGATACTTCAATCCTTTATTATCAGTCATTAAAATAAATTTTCTGCTAATTAGGTGATGTCACCACATCTTTAGAGCATGTATAATAGCGGCTAATTCCAGATCATAAGTGGCATAATTATTTTCATGAATTTTTAATTTTCTTGACTCATGGGAAATAACATGCTCTTCTTGAGTCAGAACACCACCTAAGCCATCATTGCAGGTGTCAGTGCACACTATAAACCCTTTATTACGATCAACTAATTCTTAAAATAAGTGCATTGTTAAATAAAGTTTTTAACTTTTTAAAGCTTTCCTCACATTTCTGGTTCTAGTCAAACTTATTCGCTTTCTTCTGCAAAGAAGTTATCATATTCGCAATCCTTGAAAAACCTTCACTGAAACTCCGGTAGTAACCGGTAATGCACATGAAATATCGAACATCTGTTACATCCTTTAGAACCAACCAATCTTCGATTGCCCTTATATTTTCAGGATCTACTGAAATCCCTTCCTTGGTCACCACATAACCTAAGTACTAAATCTTATCCTTGAAGAAATCACTTTTACTAAACTTTGCAAAGAGTTGATGATCTCGTAACTCTTGCAAAACAATTTTTAAATGTTCTTTGTGTTCTTCTTCAGTTTTTGAATAGATTAAGATGTCATTCATAAACATGAATACAAACTTATCTAGATACTTATGCATAACATTGTTCGTTAAACACATGAAAATAGTTGGGGCATTAGTAAGCTCGAATGGAAAGACGATAAACTCGTAATGGCCATATCTAGTTCTAAAAGTTGTCTTAAAGATGTCTTCATCTTTAATCCTATCTTGATGATATCCAGACCCTAAATATATTTTTGGAAACACCATGGCTCCACGTAGTTGATCAAATAGATCATCTATGCGTGGCTACGGATATCAATTTTTAATGGTCATCTTATTCAACTGATGGTAATCTATGCAAAGTCACATGGTTCCGTCCTTTTTATTAACGAAGATGATAGGTGCCCCCGAGGGAGACACACTAGTTCAAATATACTTTTTATCAATTAGTTCTTTTAATTGAGAATTTAATTCATTAAGTTCAAGTATGTTCATTCGATAAGGGGCCTTTGTGCTAGGTACTGCACCAGGTACAAGCTCAATGGTGAAATCCAATTCCCTTTTTGGAGATAGTCCCGAAATTTCTTCAGGAAATAAATCAACATATTCTCTTAAGACTGGTATGTCTTCCAGTTTTAACTTATCTATCTTAATTAAACTATCCTCATCAGTTATTGTTACTGCATAAGCTTTACATCCCTTCCTAACAAATCTCTTAAGTTGTAGAGCAGAAATCTACCTTATGGTGGTTTTTCTAGGGATTCCTTTTACACTTACTAGTTTTCCATCATTGTTTAAACATGCGAATGTTTAATCATAACAATTTAAAATTGCTCTATGTTGTTCTAACTAGTCCATACAAATTAGTAAATCATAAGAACCAAGAGGCAGTACATTAAGTTTTACAATAGTTTTAAAATGATCCATAACTACTGCACATTCTTTTACAAAACAAGTGGCTAACTAAACCAACCAAGAATTCTCAAATTTTTCCACAGGTAACTTACATTTTTATACCATTTTAGTTGCAATATAACTGAGACTAGCTCCTAGATCAATCAAAATAGTTACAAGGGTTTGATTTATCATAACTTCTACTTCCACCATGGGTGTTTGATATTCTACTTGTCAATTCTCCAAGGCTGCATTGATTTTGGGCATGGTCCTCGCGAATTCCCCAATGGTCATCTCCTCCTATACGGTATGCATATTGCTAACAGTCTTTTTTCGATTAGGATATACTGAAGCATAGTGTGGTCCATTACACTCTCAGCAGTTTATAAGTTCTTTGCACTCAAATTTCTTGGTAAAATTTTCATGATTATTTGCAAATTGCTTACCCTTAGAATTATTCTGATTGCTGGCTGAATTATTCTTATTTCCTTGGAAGTTCTTATTATTAGGATAAACATTTTCCTTATTGTTCTTACAATTTTTGTTGGGAAAAAAATCCTTCTTCTTTTCTTCATACTGGTTATTATTTTTCTTGGCTTTCTGGTTGGCCAAGCTTTCCTTCTTTTGATTATGTTCAAAACATAAATTAGCTTTCTTCATAGCTTCTTCCAAGGTCTTTGGATTGTCATATTCAATCATGTCCTGAATATGATAAGGTAGATAGTTGAGGAATCAATGTACCTTTGGTTTCTCATTTACAAGTTATGGCACATACCTAAGTAGACTTAAGAACTTGCTATTCAGATCTTTCATTGTCATTGATCCTAATTTAAGCTCATAAAATTATTTTTCTCTCTCTTCATAATATTGGTTAGACAAAAATTTCTTTTTAAAATACCTCTTAAAGGTACTCTAGTTTACATTTTTCTCTTTTATTCCATTAACTCTCTTCAAGTCCTGCCACCAAATGTCAGGATTTTGTGAGAGGTTGTAGATAGCCATTCTAGCCTTTAACCGGTTAGAATAGTTATATATTTGGAAGTACTTCTTCATCCCATATAACCAGGATTCCACTTCCTCCCCCTTCTCAATCTCTCCATTAAAGGTTGGTGGTTTTGTCTTTTTGAATTCCCAGAAATATCCTCATAATGTTTGTATTTCCTCTTTTTAGTGTAATGATTATCATCCCTACTATGACTAGTAGAATGGAAATTTCGTTGTTCACCAAACACCTCAGAAGATGAACTGCTTTCATCTTTAGTATGTTTCATCTTTTTATATTTACGTTTATGACTTGTATCTTTTGATTCAGTTCTTCTACCCCTACCCTTGGTTTGAAACTTTTTAGTTAGGATCTGATTCAACTCCTCCTCATCCCTCAGAATCCTTTCATTCTCTCATTTTACAAACTCCATTTTAGATTTCAGGTCTTTTAGATTTTGTTGCAGTTCCGAGGAATTGGTAATTAAATCCTCTTGTATAGGATCTCTTTTAAGTTTCCTAGTTTAGTAACTGGAGATTCCTCCTCTGCATATTCTTCCAGCCTTTCCATACATGTTTGTTAAACTTCAAAAAACAATTTCTCTGTTGAATAACATTTAAAAGAAAATGCATTAGCATAATAATTCAATTTACTGTTTTATAAGAGCTAGTTGGGCTTCATCAAGGCCTAGTGTTTGAAACTTGTGCTCTGATACCACATGTCAAAACCCCAAATTTTCACAAAAATTTAAAATTTTGAGATAACATAAAATGTTGAAACTATGGTTTACTAACAGCTAAAGATTAGCAATAAAAGAAATAGTGAAATGATTGGTATTACATAATGTCAATTATGTAACTCAACAGTTTCCTGTTTGTAACATGAATAAGGTTTATTTGCGTATGTTTTATTTCAGTTTACTAATGAGTTTTCTTTATGACAAGTAGGTGGAATCTAATCCTGTTCTTACTTAGCATTTATGCTAACACAGAAAGATTACTGGTTCTTATAGGTTTACAGGTATGATCGAATGAGTAACATTTTAATTTCATAAAGTATCTAGAAGTGTTTTTAACAATTAAAAATCTTAGTAAATAAGCTTCTAAATTCCAAACAACTTCTGTGAGGTAAAATCGTTTGCTTTCTTTAGTATTTCTTGTAAACAAAGTTTAGATGGTTTTCTTTCTTTCTTTATCATATGTAGCGATAGTAAAGATACTTACCGTGGCTCTAAACTTGTTATTTTAGTTGCTTAGTAACTTCTACTCTAATAATCATATCTTGCAATGTTTTACTATTTGTACTTTTGGGTCATTATACGTTATCATACTACTTGAGTATCAAACTGCTCGATATTTATCTTCTCCAGGAAAATTTACTGTTTGTATAGTTCTTGACATTACAATTTTGTTTAGTCTAAAAACAATAGAATCTTTTCATAAGGAAACACTGTTTGCATATACTTCTACATCAAACCATGTGGTTCTAATGATTATAGATTTGAGTAGGATCATTCTATTGCAATTCATATTATTTCTATAATACTTTGCTTCTATTAAGTTACTGTCTACACACACTTTCTAAGGTTGATGTTTTCCATAAAGGTCCACCTTCTATCCTATGCTAAGCACCAGTTATTTTGTTTAATCATAAAACCAACTTATTAAAATAAATAGACACGGTGAATTCCTAGTAAATGCCAAGTTGAGAACAACCATAGTCTAATAAAGTGTGACCAATTCGAACTATGTAAAAGAATTCATAAACTGTTCATTTAGTGTAACATCCAACCTCATAGTTTACCATTATTTGATTCGTTGGTTTTTATAAGTCTTATGAACATACATATACTATTTTCTTTGTTAGACATACAAGTTTAGACAATGTTGAATTTGTAAAGCGTTCATGAATCTACTCAATACTACACTATGCAATTTTTATAATTGTCACAACTTGAATTGTTGTAAAACAAGGGCATAACTATGCATAGACCACAATGTATTTAAAATATAGAAACTATAGTTATTTGATGGTTTTACATATTTCAACTAAGACTTTTTATATAATAAATGATCACTATACTTTTCCATAATTAACGTTCATAAAACATGGATAATAAAACACTTATATAGTAATATTAACATTACTATATAATTTTGATGAATTACAAACACCCCAGGATGAATGCTTTAAGGATTGAGAGGTTTATTATATATCCCAAGCATACCCAACAATGATACAAGCATATTCATTTATCTTCATTTTCCAAAGTTTGACGCAAGGATTTCGGGGTTATACAAGACTATATCATTACCAATCTCATGTTAGGTCAATGTTAACTTAATGTTGTATCCCCATGCCAATGATGAGATATCAAACTATACATTAAGCAATATATATTTTATGAGGTGAAAGAAGGGAATACATTATAGTTTATGCGTCGTTGTTAAAAATCATTTGGTAAATAATTGGATATTATTTGGTCGTACATAGCTACTGAAAATCAACCCACTACATGATTGTATTATTTAGGCCATGTGGTTTACTCGTGGCCATGTACTGGTCGTATATAACACCAAGAAAAGCTAACCCTTCGCTTATTCTTCCTCCACATTTTGTGTTGGCCCTTCGGGATGCTCTGCAAGATCCCATGGTGGCCATGAGTGATACTTAGTTTTCAGTGGTTCCAACACCTACATTTGTCATGCTATGGTTCCTTTGAGCTAGGTCCTGTCACCAACTTTCCACCGTGGTTTCTTTTGCTCCGTTAGGGCTGTTGTTCTCCCTGCATTTGGATTTATGTCATGCCTTTAACACCCTTTTTGTCCTTCTATCATGGTCTATCACTGTGTGAGGTTGAGATTTTCTGGATTTCGGATTAGTCTCTGCAAAAAGTGTGATAGCTTTCATTTGCATTAAGTTTGCAACCGAATTGTATCCCAACTTGCCTTTCTTTCGTGGCCAGTGACTACTTGTGTAAAACTAAGGCTTCACTGGTTGTTTAAGAAGCTCCTTCGTGGTGACAAGGTTGGAGATTCATATGCTTACTTGATGTACAGATAGTCTCTCTGCTAGACTATTCGTTGTTTTTATTACGGTAATGTTTAGTGTTATATTAACCTAGAATTAATTTATAGCCGTGTTATTTTTATAGTAGGGTTTACAATGTTCAAGCTTTTTAGAGAAATAAGACTCTGTAATGCAAATTCTATGCAGGAGATTGAAATCATGCTACTGTCCATGACGAAGCAGTTGATGGCTGTCTCCAAAGGCTGCATCTCCAAATGGGTAGGCCCTGCGTTCATCGTTTGGGTTTTTCACCTACTTAAAACAGGGTTGTCGAAGGGAGACTAAGAATTGGAAGCTTGTCTACCTTCATATTTTAGCTATATGATTTGTTTTAAAAAATTTTAAGGGCTCTCTAAAGTTTAAAAACCCTTGCTTCGTCAATGGTAAACTTGGCCACGAGCTGGGTCTTGTACTTAATTTTTAAGTTTAGCCTTCGGGCTCGTTAATGTAATGCAATGTCCTTTAAGATAGTCTGCCTTTAAGCTTAAATTATTTTTCGTCAGTGTATTGTTTGGTGACTCTGCATGAATAAAATAAGTTTACCATCTATTTTGTTTTAAGTTATAAAGTAATTATTTACCTTAAGATGTGACTGTAACTATTTCGTAGAGTAATTAGTACTGAATATTTGTTTGCTCCGAAGATGAGCTAGGATTTTTTGTGTATGTAACCCTATATAAATAAATCTTTTAATTATTTATAAAAAGGCCTTTTACTTTGTTAAATTTGTTTAATTAGTGTTCACATGTATTATGAAGAATTCGAGTTATGATATTTCAATTGTATTTTTACTTCTCCTTAAAGGACTATAATAATTTATAATAGTTTTGTTGATTATTATTAAATAATCAAAGAAATTGGATTATCACTTAAATAGTTGTCATTTGCAATTATATTATTTGTTATTAGGGTTTTGACCGTGTAATTTCTTTTACAAGTATATCTTGCTTGTAAAAGTTAAAAGATATAGTTCTTTTTATAAATATACCTTTATGTATATGTTGGTTTTTATCGTATTCATGTTGTTTATCTATTGAAATGATAAAAGGAATTTTGATAGTTGAACCTAGATATTTTAAATAATTTACTTCTTAATACTATAATTATTTTTCACATACCTTTCCTGAGTTAATAGTTTCTATTAGTGTTAGATTATTATGATTAATAAAATAATATATATACTTATTAATTTATACCTTTGTTTGAACTGAAAGTAAACAAGTAGTTTAGCTGTATTTCTTCTTCCACATAAGCAACATGTTAATAAACAATATACAGAGAAAATATAACTAAAGCATAACACAGTTTTACCCTCCTACATGTTTTAAATTTACTAAGAAGAATAATGTACTGTGTGTAAACATAACCTATTTTCTATTAGGGTATTTTTATAATAAAAAGATCGCTCTACCTGTGCTGAGTTAATGCTATTTCTTTTCCAGTGTACTTGCATACATAAACTGGTTAACAATAAACATATATGAGCTAGTTATTGTTCTTTTTTGATAATAATATACATACAAAAATAAATTGCTTCGATGTTATGGAATGCATAATACATGTATTCATTCCAGACTCCTATGATAACCTTCATCTATTTTAAATACTTTGTCTGTGCTAGAGTGTGGTGTGGTCCTTCCAGGCATGGAAAAACACAAATTAGAATTATTTTCATTTATTCAGATTCATTATTTCACTAATCCAAAAGATTACTAACTCTTAAAAATTTATAACTAAGTACTTGACATTAATTTAACAGTCAGATGAATATTTAACTATCTAACATAGTAAAACCAAACAGATTGTAGAACCTAATTAAGTTGGACAACAACATTGTTAGGAGGCCATTCCTCCCTACCAACTCCTGGAGAGCACTCAGACAGCATCTGTTTAGGATCCCCAATCTTGTTCCTGGTCTCCTTGGTTGAGAACTGGTGGAGAAAGCACACAATAGACTAGTTCAATGATTGAGTAATCACTCTGCAATCAGCAGTAAGATCCTTCAGCTAAAAAGCTGCACTAGATCACTTAGCAGTTAACCCCTCAAACTCCTTCCACAAATTCCCTTGCCATTGAATTCCTATGAAGTACATTCACCTGAATGATCACTTCCCTAGAATGAGCAGCCTTAGATCTCTTCAATTGACATTTTCATAAATATTACCTAGGTATTTTGGGTCAGTTGTCATTAATTGAGCCACCTGCTCTGATCCCACTTTCTTGGGGGATCATGACCCCAAATGTAGGTAGGTTTCCACCTGCAATAGTTGGAAGTGTTTGAGAATGCTGCCACTTGTCTATTTGCTCTCCACCCAGTCTCCTCCAGTAACTTGACCAGAAAACACTCTTTTAACAACTCTCCTAAGATGTTGTCTCCACTTTTATTTATTTATAATTAAAGTATTCATAATTACATTCAATAGTCTGAACTCTACTGAGTCATCACTTGCAACTTAACATAAAATTTAACATACTGTCCTTGAATAAAATCAAATAAAATAATATTGTTTTTCCAAAACTGGGGCATGTGACAGAAGTATTCATCAGTGAACCAAATAGCAATTTTTATTTTCCAAGGGCCAAACCAATCCTATCCACAAAAATTAGAAATCTCGTATGCATATTTTTTCTGCAAGTAAGTCTGTGAATTGATCATCAGTATAGACTCTAGCCTCTGACTACATTTAAAAGGATTGGTAACACATGAGCTTTGAGAAAAAGATACCATACAAAAAATGCCAAAGTTGTAAGTGCATTTCCTTTAGTATTTCATTGCCTAGCTATTACACATTTTTCAGACATTCTAGGACACCGTGATGTATGATGATCAGAGAAATGATGGTGTGAGTACCTTCATTGCTCCTAAAAATACATGACTACAATTATCAATGTAGATATATATCTAGACAAATCTTAGTCTAATAATCCAATATCTTCAACTCTAAAGATGGCTTGAAATTGTAAAAGGAAGAATGAAGGTTGCAAGAGCATTATATTGGAGTAGAAGAGGGAACGTGAGTGGGAGTGCCTAGAGAACCATTTCCCTAAAAACCACAGGAGTGGGGCATCCCAAGGTTAGCTAAACTAGTTGTGAATGTTTTGGCCACTTGGTAGGTTCCACACCCAGTTCGAATCCCCATGGCCGAGGCTATGCTTAGGAACTAAGGTTGTAAGCAATGCAACATTTTATGGAATTTGTGTTTATGTGCAAGAAACACAATTGGCCATAAATTTTTCAACATACATGCCCCCCATGCGCCACATTGTTTTTGCATTCTCGCCAAGTTACACTTTAACTACATTACAAAGTAATGAACAACATTCGTCATTACAAAGCATTGAACGATATTAATTTACATGAGTATTTGGAAAGCATAACACAACTTGTCAACAATATTATGGAAATATTGTTGTGTGATAAGTGTGACAAGGGCTATCACATGTATTTCCTTTTCCCCATTGTTTTCAAAATTCCCATGGAGGAGTGGTTTTGTGACAATTGTTCCCACAAGGATAAAGTGAAAGGTCTGAATTGGCAATCCTTTCAGATCCATTTTTGGGCTTTTCTATTTTTATTTTTATTTTTAAATTTGGGGAATTTACGATGATAATGAGACTGACTATCAGTTTTGTCTACAATGTACAGGATTTCCTTTGGTGTAGAGTAAAATCATTGAGTTTTCTCACATTCAAATAAGCTTTGTGATTGATATTTCATGTAATGATAAAGCTCATTTGGGTTCATTTTGGTTTAATACACATTGCACATTCTTCATTCATTCTTACATTTGGCAAGACAAATTTAGTCAAGGGTTTTATTCAATCTGAGTTAAGGATGATATTTAATTAGGGCTTGAACTCCCCAAAGATCATGGCTTCCTGTGATTCCCTTTGATATTCATTTTTCAACCTATAAAATGTACATGTTGAATTGAATTTTTATCTTCCCACTACTGAATTTTTTTTTCCTGAGAATCTTAACAATCAATTGTTTGTATTAATCACATTTTTTTCATCTGGATTTAGAAATCGGGAAAACCAAGAGACATACTGCAAGCTTTATTCTCACTAAAAATAAGAGAAGGTTTCTTCCATTTGTACCAACCCAAGATCTTGTTAGAATATTGGAGCAGATGGGATCTCTTGCTACAATAGTTACCTCTATTGGAGTGGAGTTTAGTGATCAATTGACCTATAGGCCTAGTATGGCTCCAAGATCGGCTAACAAGGCTATGATGGAAAAGTATAGGATGAAAGTAAAGTCTCATTGGCATATCCAATCTCTGTATTCTCGATGGCATCAAGACCATCAAACAGATATATACTATAGTTGGAACTAAACATAGATATATTACACTGAATCCTTTTTATTAGGGATAATAAACATAGGTCAAAAGAGAATCTAGGGAAATCTCAGTAATGGGTTTCCCATATATGGTACAAACCAATTTGTTGTCCCTCATATACTAAATAACATGTAAATCTATTTTACCTGTAGAGTTTCTAATTCATTTCATAAATTCTGTATACCTGTGGAATCAAAGAAAGATAGGGCTACCCTTGAACTCTTCAAAGCAATGTGTAGAAGGGAAGAGTGGCCTCCATTGTTTGTTGTTCACGACCCTCATGAGGGGTATGGAATATTTCCTAATTGCTTCCCTTTCCATGCTAGTCTAAAATTTATGTTGTAGTACATTTGCGATCTTAGGATTTCATTGATCTGAGAAGCTATATTTTGTCTTATATAGTTTCACAACAGAGGAAAATAACAATATAAAGGATGTTACCATTATCACATAGTATACAGAGGATGTTGATTATTTACGTAAGAGACAAAAAGATGATGGGGACTGTATGATGACTTTTCTTTCCACAAGAGACTTGTCGAAGGATCTTGTCATTTGTCCTGATAAACCTGGAAACATAACGCATTTTATCAATGGGATAAATAACCACACAACATAAGTGATAAACTATTTCATGGAATATTTGACTCACGTTACTTTGAATATTTTGTTTTGATCAAAGTACAAGGAATGCAAGTTAACTTTCATTGTGCTGGTATTTTCTATTTTTTTCACATAAGAGTTTTAGGCTTCTTATCATCTTCTATCAAAATATGATTTTTTTCTTCTATGCTTATATTGATGACCATATTTGAATACATGAAATAGATAAAGAAGAAGAACTTGAACTGTGTTAGATATAATGTTGATGGTGAGTCCAGGGTTGTCGTTGTTGCGATAAAGGATATTGCCAAGGGGGGAAGATTGTACTATGATTACAATGGCTATGAGAAGGAATACCCAAATGAACATTTTTTTATTTTTATTTTGGGTCACTTTGTACAGGAAGATAAGTTCTAAAGTGGTTTAGAACCATATTCATTCAAGTTTTCTACTATGTTCATTCAACTATAACTGAATTCATAATGGTCACTACTTTATAGAACTAATTTATTTGCTTCATGTTTTTCATAAATTCTTGCATTAGGTTTTTAAAGATCAAATTATTCCCTACTTTGAGAAGCTCCCTTGAGGCATTTGGTTCATATAAATATTATGCCCGATCAAGAAATAATAAACATTTAAGGGTTCCATTCATAGCATGGTCTATCTTGTCTAAATTGCTTTAGTTGCAATAGGAATGCGGCTAGTCTGCAAGTCTTGGTTGATTTTGATAGAAGAGCTACCCCTCTACTCAAACCATGTACCTAAGCCAATGAAATTATACCATATCTAGTGCATCCCCTTGTTCTATGTTTTTCAATATATTTCAAACGAAATAAATAATAAAATAGGGGTTCAACTCACAATCCCATCCCAGAGTGACAAAAAAAATGTGAAAAAGGCATATTATTTCAGATCGAAGGGGCACGGGCAGATCCATCCTAGTGTTTTGCTTGGAGTGTTTGTTCTTCTCTAAGAGAACCGAATAAATCGGGAAAAAATAACAAAGAAGGTCTTATTTACCCCTTTTACATGATGATGTTGTGGAGATAAGCTAAATAAGCAGAGAAAATAATGAACACTAAGTACCTTGACAATGATGTGATGATTGCTTTAAGGCCTCTAGAACTTCTTCACATGCTTCTTCACAATATTCCCATTCATCAGAGGGATCACCATTTCCCCCCTCTTTCCCTTTCCCCTCCCCTTTCTCTTTTTGATTCTCCCTCTTTACAACAATCCCGGGACAACTATACTCTTCGACTCTACACCCCTAGTCAAAGAAAAGAAGTGAAAAGGCTTGGTTTTCTATCTCGACATTCAACTTGTGGATTGCAGGTGACAATGACAAGAATGGAGGGGAAGTTAACATTATTCAAGATAGTGCTTGAAAATGGAGCCAACGTTCACACGGGTTTACTCTTTTTCAGTCCAATTAGGAATGGGTAAATGTTCCAACCCAGTAGCCTCAATCAACACATCAATTATACGGACCCCAAAAAACAAAAGGGAAGTTGGCTCTTAATGATGATACAATGGATCGATATGATCGTTAGCTAATGATAGTCTTTGATGCAAAAGAAGTTTTTACTTATAACAAAGAAGGTTTATGGAGGTTGTTGGTAAGAATGACTTGCTATGTTTGTTTTTTTTTGTCTTTTAACTTTATTGTTTTATTTATATAAGACAACCAAAATATAGATAATCACTTTATATCTCTAGGAAATTTTAAAAAACAACATATTTATCTGATCAACAAATTTAACCCTAGAATTTGGAGCTCTTACAAAAAGAGTCACGTCTAATTCCTTTTCGCCTAATCGTCAATCATTCTATCTAAACATTTGTTCTTGCTTAAATAGTGTGTATTTCATCTTTTATTGACATCAAACTCTAGTCTATTGTCTTCATACATTATGCCTACTATGTCAAATGTTGTTGATCCTAGGAACATTTCTTCTACATCCATGGTCAAACTAGTCACAATTAGAATGTTGCGAGTAATTGTAGCTCAATTCAGTTGGAAAGTTCATCAAATAAACATTAATAGTGTTCCTTTAAATGGAGATATTAAGATAGAGGTTTGCATTGAGAAACCTCAAGATTCATTGCAAAGGGTAAAGAAACATGGGTATGTCGGTGAAAGCTCTGTATGACCTGATAAATCCCTTAAACATGGTTTTAACACCAGATTTTCCTTCATAAATTTGAGTAAATGTGAGTGTTACTCAAGTGGATATTATTTGTGACCTCAATTTTAATTCTTAATTCTTAATTATTTCAGGATATTTTAGAGTGGCTCCAACCTCGTCACTTTGACACTTTTGTAGCATGTTACACAAACTCTGCATCATTAAAGAGGATTCATTGCACTAGAGAAGCTTGTATGGTTTTCTTCTCATGATCTATTAAGTTATTAAGAATTTGGAAACTAGAATATAAGATATCCTAATACACCATTTTTAACTGTTCTTGATGGACATACATACCTATTTGCAAAGCTATCGATTTGGCACAAGCTGGAAGAATAATGGTGAATATGCCCAATCAAGTCTCATCCCCCAAAATAGAATTTCACTAAAGAGCTTTAGGGCTTCTCCCAAATGTTCAATTTGTACATATCCTACCATTATCGTAGTCTAGGTAACCACATCTCGTTCAATCATTTTGTCAAACACTTCCTATGCATCCTCCATGCTCCTAAATTTAACATACATATCAACAAGCACACTTCCAACAAATACATTTTGTCGAAACCCACTCCTATTTCTCTCGCCATTCACCTCCTTCCCCTGCTAAAGAGCTCTTAAGTTAGTGATCACTGGGAGAACAGTTGCAAATATTAACTGATACTTCCTATTTACTGCATTTGGTAAATCAGTTCAAGACATCCTCATAGAGTCGATGTCTTGTATAAGCTCCAATCACTGTATTCCATGAAACCATGTTTCGTTCCATTATTTCGTCAAAAACCCGACGACCGTCCTCCAGGTTGTCGAATTCGGCATACATGGAAATAAATTTGTTATTCAAAGACACTTCCATATTAAATCTTGTGTCAATCATTTGGGTGTGGACTATCTTAACCAATTTCACATATTTCATGTTAAGGTATCTCTGCATTATACAATCGTAGGTTTGGGAGTCTGACTGAATTCTTAGGCGATTAATGAGATGCATTACACAGTCATAGGTTTGGGAGTTTGACTGAATTCCTTAACAATTCATGAGATGCAAACTATTAGTCAACTCCTCCAATCAATTATGAGTACATAGTATCTATGATATTCACATTTGGCCTTCGTGTCTGATTTTTTAGTTTTAATGGCATCAACTTGAATGGTGAAGGTGGAAGTGAGAGTTTGCTTAGTGCTATGAAACAATTTATTACATCCCATTGTTGCAATGTCTAGAATCCCAAATCATGTACTTTTTCTATTTAATTGAGTATTTTGTCCTTGGCATCTATGAGGACTTATCTCCACCTCTATGAAGAGTGTAGAGTTATTATTATATGATTTCTTAATACCCTCACATCATTAGCATTTTTCCATTTTTTCTTACTTATGAAGTTAAAAGAAAATGTTACTTTCAAATTTTCAAAAAAAAATGAAAGTAATATCAACGTGCTTCATTGTGTTTAAGTCAACTCCTCTGATCAATTATGAGTACATAGTATCTATGATATTCACATATGGCCTTTGTGTCTGATTTTTTAGTTTTAATGGCATCAACTTTAATGGTGAATGTGGAAGTGAGAGTTACCTTAGCGCTCTAACACAATTTATTACATGCCATTGTTGCAATGGCTAGAATCCTAAATCATGTACTTTTTCTATTTAATTGAGTATTTTGTCCTTGGCCTGTATGAGGACTTATCTCCACCTCTATGAAAAGTGTAGAGTTATTATTATATTCTTTCTTGATACCCTCACATCATTAGCATTTTTTCCATTTTTCCTTACTTATGAAGATAAAAGAAAATGTTACTTTCAAATTTTCAAAAAAAATTGAAAGGAATATCAACGTGCTTCATTGTGTTTAAGTCTTTATGAGTGTTCTTTTCATTAATTTTGGCTTCTACCTTTTATATAACAATGGTTTCTTTTTTAATTATAATTATTTAAAATTATGTAATTTTGGATTGAGATTCTAGTTACTTTGGCATAACAATGTGTTTCCAATAAAGTGAAAAAAATGTATAACACTTCACATTATTAAAAATAGTAAATTGACAATTTGAATCCATTTATTAAAGGCATAAAATCCCTATTCAAACACTTTTAGAATATTTTGAAACCAAGTCATCTTCGTTCATAAAGATAATTACCAGTCCAACAGCATATGGAAACCTGAGCTAGAAATGTGCAAGTTCATGTACATCTGATTTAGGAGAGGCTTTACAGAATTGGTAAAATAGATTACACGAAGTCTCTTGAGGAGGTGTGCAAGAGTTACAATTTCGGTGCACTGGGTGGAGACTAATTCAAAGGAGTTACCCACCTATGAGAGTTTCATTTACACATTGGATATGACACCTAAGACCTACTATACCTCTAAGAAGTAGCGACAAGGAGCCCAGCAGGTTGCGCATACAATTGTATGTGCTGACAAACACCCTACAATTGATGCTTTGTTTCAGAAGGAAAAAAGGGAGTATAGTTGAGGAGGTCCCTAACAAAGAGGATAATTTTCACCAATGCAACGCAACCATTCAGCAATACAATATAACGAGAGACCCAGGAGATAATCCAATTAATATCAACAGGCCAGAAGCAAAGGGCATACGACAAGTAGAAGAAGTTATAATTTCAAACAAGTGCATATTCGAACATCAAAGAACCCAAAATTTTCCAATGTACAAAATTATTCCCAGGCTAAAGTAGTTGTAAAGATCGCAAATATCTCGAAGGAATACCAGACCCTATTCCCTACCAACTGCTGGGAAAAGAAGGGAATAGTGGGATATTAGAGGAGATGAAAATACCCTTCTGACTATAGGCTAAGTCAAGTCAACAGAAAAAAAATGACATGACAAGATCAATATCTTAGGGTTAAGCCATCTAAGGAAGGAAGACTTGTTTTATGGTATGACAACAAATCATTCAAACAACCGGATGCACTAAAGAGACAATGGCTAGGGCCATATAGAATTGTGCACATTACTGAGGAGGGCACATAAAAAATTTAGAAAATAAGATGGTACCCATGTTGCAGATATAGCGAAGGGAATTCCCCCAAATCCATACTACAACATGTATAACATCTTAAAAAAAAATTGAAAGGCCAAAATATGTAACCTTCTCTGTTGCAGGATTGTAGCAAAACCAGCATAATAAGCCAATTCAATGTGCAAGAATCAAGTCGCTATGTGAAATCAAGGAAGGGAAAAGAAACACAGAAAGTGTGACCAAAGAAAAAATCCAATTAAAGCACATGACAAAGCAAGAAGTGCAAAAGGATGCAAAAAGCGGGAATGAAAGGTAGGCTAGCATTAAATAATGAATCCTTGACAAATATGCGCATAGCTGTGACAAATCTGTGACATTAACTTGACACAATATGAGGTGGAGGGTGGTGTACCTTTTCATCCCATCACTTCTCCTTCTAATAACTACCATAACTATCTTGACAGGTACAACCCAAAAAGCCAGTTACAGAAGTTAATGAAGAAAGCGTCAGAAGCAGCAACATGGGAAATTGATTAGACCTTGACCTCCTGTCAAATTATGATTGAATGACATTGAGGACTATGTAAATATTCGGCTTCCCCATCAAGTATTTTTCTACACACAATAAGAACTAGATCCGAGCCATTGTAGAACTAAACCCTTCCATCCATGTTCAATTATGCCGACGCCCATGGTAATTAACATTCCTAGTGAGACTGAGGCATCAGAAGCAACTGCCATCTTGGGTTACCCCATTTATGAGGAAGTGGAAATATATTCATCCAAGGGTTAGCAACCACAGCAGCCACCAGAGATCGACACAATGGAAAGAAAAAGAAAGTAGCAAAGCAGACGGAATGGGCACGCTACCATTCCAACCCCTGTTTCGTGTCCTGTACTGAGCCTAGTTCGGGGACCACAATAAACAGTTGCGGCACGTGATAGAAAGGTGTAGCTACCCAATGAGATGCAACCAGGAGAGGCATCTACATGACCACCACAGAAATAGAGGAAACATAAGGCTCTGAGTGCTCCAGATGAGCAAGGAAATGCACCAACTGGTGAGCAAGCAGAAGATGTCAAAAATGAAGTCTTTCTACAACAGATAGAGATAGAGGTAGAATGGGATGACCTAAATTTCTGATGTTACATTCGTCCAAGGGGAGATAATGCAGTGCAGACAGATCTTCCAAAGAAGGTGGTTACTACTCTGGTAGCACCACATATCCCTTTTGGCATGACGTTACTCAAGGATATCCTTCCCAAGTTTCTTATATTGAAGTTCCAAGACATAGACACTTGACAGTGGGAGGGGCTGTAGATAAATGACTGCATGCGCATGACCTAGTCCACTACAAGTGATGCCAATGTGCTTAATCCAAAGAAATGGGACAACAAAATTTCTAGCTGAGGTCTAACAAACATGTTGTTCATGCCTCACTGTGGCCAAAGCATAGAGATCAATACATTGTGAAGTAGTTACTGGTCTGCTTCAATGAAGGATACTTATGCCTGGATCAGCCATATCCGGTTGACTCTAAGCGAATTTCAAGGATAACTACACTCCCAAGCGAAGGAAAAGATCCTCTATTGTACCTGGGTAAGCATGAAACTAAACCCATCAAGCATAAACATAACCTTCAGCAAGCGGGTTGGGGCTAGTTGATTAGGCCCATCTAGGAAAAAAGTGTGTGTGTTGCTGAAATTATCTTATCCTAAAAGATGTTCCATAAGATGATACCCACACAATGTTCGATAATGGTGGTGGAACTTGCAGATTTATGTACACTAAGAGGAAAATTCAAATAGTCGCGGTACTTGGTAAAAACACTTATCGATGATATGATGCTAGATTAACACAAGGAAGAGCACAAATTCCACTATTCCTGGCTGCTAGTCTTGATTTCTTTCACTGTCTCGGCTGACCCACCAAACTATGTACAAATGGATGTCCCACTATCTTTCCTAGGTGCAAGGTACCAAAATCTATGGGAACATAAGGTGGACAACGATCACCAGAATGATAACAACATTGCATTCTTTATGCATGCATAGGCACTATGAGAGTTGGTCCGGTAGTCCCACAGGATCCACACCGTGACTATGTATAGGTATGCCACATTCATCAAGTTTCAAGTTGATGCACATGCCATAACCCAGTAGCCAACAAAGGACCCGCTACAATAGGTACACCATGCGAGATTCATGATGCCAAACGATAATGTGGATGCAATTGTCAACCTTTGGATGAAGGAGTGGTGCAGCCCACTAGTAGAGATGCTTCCTGAAGGGAAGAACCCATAGGAACCGACAATTCACCAAGTTAATGGTGAAGAGAATGAAGGCGATAATACCCAATAGGATCCATCACAGGAGCACATCAAGGACGATCATGATATGGATGACTCGAACCATCATCAATCAGAGTAGCCACCATGTCGATATCACACATAGACGCAGACCCGTGTACAGGAAGAAGAGGGCCAATTGTCTCAAAAGAAGCATAAAGACGACAGAACGATGAACAAAAAAATATTAACTAAATATGATCTACAGGAACTTGCTGACACAGTTGCTAAATTTGTGCAAGATAACTTCACTAGTCTGAAGATGTGGCAAGTAAACATTGCTACCCAAGTCGAGGTCCATATCAACAAGTTCATCGAGGCCATTCAGGATGTCAAAGCCATAGTAGAGGCTAATACATATGGATTTCATTCCAGTATCCCACTGGTTACACAAAAATTGGTACCACCAAATTTAGAGGCATGCACTAGAGCTAGATGCAGAAACAAGTGCAAGACCCGATGATAACAGTGCATAGATACACTTCTCTAAGCATGATCTGGAGGAAGTATATATCATTTAATAGGCGGCCATGTCCAAAATTTTTCTAAGGGAAAATTTTGTTTCTTACCAAGAAGCAAAGAAGCAAATCAAGGCCAAGTTACATAAGGCCCTGTTAAAGGAAAAAGAGCACAAACTACAAGGAAGTGTCACCATTCTTGCTAAAAAAGAACATGAAATACTAGAATGCAAGCAAAACCACATCACATTGGTGGGCTCTATCAAGCATGCCATTGTAGCATTCCCACCGGGAGCAGGGAAAGAAGATGAAGACTCCCTGGCTAAAGTCTCCAGGCTCGCGAAGATCGCGCAGGATATTCGACAGCAAGTAGAAGATCTGCAAACCAAGAAGATGCCAAGAACACCCCCAGAGGTGTTTGTGGAAAGAAGAAGAGGAACGTCTGAGGCTGCTAAGAAAATCAAAGAAGGTGAAGCACTATGTGCAAAGGTTGCAGATGCTATTGTGATCATTTGGGACATAGCTAATAAAATAAGGAAGTGTGTGTGACAACCAGATGAGAAAATCAGTGATGCAAAGGTGGAATGCGGAACTTGCTTCCCCTCCAACAGAAGGTCATTAAAAATGCAAAGACCAAAAGGATACAACAAGAAGTGCAGACCCTTCGCATATAACAAAAATCTAGGGAAGTTGAGGTTGAGGCATTTGAGTTGAAAGATGAGCAGCTCATAGACCATATTCAGCCAGTATAGAATAAACTTCAAATCATAGTGAAATCAATAGAGGAAAAATTGTTCAAACATTCCCATTCTGACTGTGTGGAGTAGTTGGCTGTGCAAGCAAAGAAAACTGCAGAGGAATTTGCTAAGGCTGAAATAATGGTGCAACCATTTCAAGGCAAGGTCGGTAATTAAAACAGTGTCGATGCCAGCAACTTAAAATAGTGCAATAAAATAAGGCTGAGACACATAGCCAAAGTTGAAATTTTTTTTTTGAAAAATAACAAGGGGGGTGGGAAGATGTTGTGGAATCGAAAGAAGAAGTTGCACGGACATGATGGTGCACTTTAAAACCCCTAGAAAACTAGTTATGAGACAAATGGTATGAGGTCCCAAATAGCTAGCAAGCACTGGCAGACTGTTAAATGCACCAATATTCCAAGATTATTTGGCACTTATGACAGGACAACACTCCAGGCAGATCAAGTGTGGGAAACTATGTGGCAGTGACCGTCCAGCTCATAAATACTTGAGCATGACTATTAGTACGGAGAAGTGATGATGCCGGTAATCATAGAAAATCTGGTACGCCAGATGAAGGTCTTATCCTAATTAGGTACCTGGATAAGCCTACACGGAAGGTGACTTGATGCTCCTCCTGTAAGATCGATTCTCCCATACAGTAAGCATACATCACTTGGAAGTGATGCTTGAGCACCAATTATAGTTACAAATGGGTTGGGGAGTGTCATGGAAAGCATCCTTGCAGGATAAAGCAATTGTTGTAGCCTTCAGTGTGTTGAGTATATCCAAAGAGAGGAATAAGGAAGATAGTAACAGTCTAAAAGTTAATTCGACGCAGCTAAAAGTCTCTGGTGAAGTCATCCTTCGATATTTACAATTCAGTAGGATAGAAGCCCTGGCCAAAACACCCAAAGTCTATAGGATTGGCGAGAAGGCTCATTTTCCAGCAGTGCAGGTGGGATCTCCATGTGCTGTTCTGGTGAAATTTGTCAATTTTTAGCAAATCATTCACCTCCACCACCCTGGTTGGTGGGGATTTTCTTGTTTTCAATATGGACAATTCTTCGGAGTCCATATGTATGGAATAAAGTGTGGTGAAGAGTAATATGAAGAAAAGATGAAATCAAAGAAGAATAATAAGAGAACAAGCTGCAGCAAGCATACACAAAACCCCAGGAGCCTCAGAGTGGTGGAAGAACCAAGGCCACTTGGATTGCTATGTCAGAATGGGACACTAACCACCCTTAGTGAAATTGGATGTGGACTATGATAAGATGATCAAAGAGTCCAAGAGAAAAGACAACATTATTGTTCACTGGTCCCAATAAGAAGCGCATAGCTTACTTGTCTTCCCAAGCAAGCTCAAAACTTGAATCATCCATTATGAGTATTTTGATGGTGCCAAGAAATAAGATGTATTGGTGTGGTAACATTGTAAATAATATAACTATGGAAAGAAGATGCAGTGCAGGAAACTGCCAAAAAGAAAAAAAAAACAAGGAACAAGGTACGCAAGCTAGATGATAGAAGAAATTGCGCAAGAAATTTTCTTTTTGCAAAAGATACCATGCAGGTCATGCCTTTTCATATGCCCCTTGATTTATGGCTTGGGACAAGCCATAGGTGAGTGTTGGGGGCCTGTTGGCCCAGGAAAGGAGCGTAATCACAAAGCTCACGTGTGCAACCAAAGAAGATGCACTGCACTTGTGATGGAATCAAAGGAAGATCGTGAAGGGAGCAAAGGACCCACGTAGGAAGAATAGAGAGGTGCATGAAAAAGGAAAGGAAATCAAAGAAGCACCCAAATTATAACGGACTGAAAGTGACAGGTACAGAATCCAAATCATGGTCATTTAGGGCGACGTAAGCCTATAGCTATGGACGTGTGAGGGGATATTTGTAAGTCAGGTCGATAGTGCCTCATGTCAAGTCATGATCACCATAGTTGTAGAATGAGGTGTAGCTGATGGTGAAGGTTAACAAACTACTGGTATGTACTTGGCCCTACATGGTAATGAAAATAGTATAAAGACGAGGGATGCAATAGTTAGAAGGTTGTCATTTAGTGGCTGTTAGTTTCTTATTATTGATTGTGATTATGTTGTAGGTCAGTTCTACAATAATATTTTTCCTATTTAGTGGTAATCCATGGTGAAGGATGCCACTTTCACTGTAATGTTGTAGAGATCACAGAAGAGGAGACTCAGGAAGAGTCTGGTAGTGATAGAGGGGTTGTTGAGTCATAGATCTGGCTGCTGTGTGCATGTACCACTAGGAGTATATGCAGGGTAGAAGAGAAAAATAGAGAGCATGATAACCATAAGTCTGATTCTTAAATACATATCTTAAGATCAGTCTGCATCCTGCAGAATGCAAGGTGCTATATCCTTTCACATGCGAGATGAAGAGCACCTTGATGGATTTTCCAAGATGGGTTTCCACATGATTTACCCTGGAAATATACACAGTCAAATCTAAGCATTCCACATCCAAAAGTGCTCTCCCAGGGCAAATTACTATTAATGCTGCAATTTTTGTTGGTTATTGTTTTCACTGGGTTATGTGGGTAGTCTTTTGAATTTTCCAGTGTATCTTCTGCCTCAGTGGTAAAGGATGTGATGAGATGACTTGCCATTGAGGGATGGGTGCGCTAATGTCCTTACTGCCTCTTCGTCCTAATATCTTAGATATTATAGAGGCATCAGTGTATCTTTCATTTGCAGGGGTTTATTGGAGGTGTTATGTATATGACTGAGTGTTATGCCTCTGTCTTGGACTTGTCTCTAGGTGTGTTTTTGGAGCAGCTCTTGCCAAGATTCTTATTGGCAAGTTGTCCAAAGTGAAAGTGAAGATTTAAACATAGAGGGCCAACTTATGTTCATGTTGTGTTTTCAACTTTTCCATGGTTTATGGTTTTGGTTGTGTTTTTTAGGGTATTTAATTCCTTCATGACACTTTGTAGGGCTAGCAGCACTGACATGGCGCTGAAACAGAGCTCAAAACTGTTGGGAATAGAGGTGTTCCTTCTGTTCCCTGGTCTATGTCTTTCGGCCAAGCTTTGAACCCATCTTTTTTAACACTTAGTACGTCAATAGTTAATTGTTCACTAAATCTCCTTGACCTCACGCACAACACAACTACAATAATAATATTAAATGGACAATGCCAGCATATCTAAAAGGTAAAATGTATTGACAATTATATATGACAAATGTAGACCACATAAAAAAGAGGGTTAATGCATTATTTCCTAGGTCTGGAAGTATGGCAAAGTTCAAAAGAAATCTTTCTCAACTAGGGAAAGTATCCAGTAGAGATATTGAAGAGATTCAATATGTTGGAATGCAAATTCATGGCCACACCCATGGACTCCAACCTGAAGCTATTAGCTGATGACTCATCACAGTTAGTGGATATGACTCATTACAGACAAATCATTGGGTCATTGATGTACTTAAAAATAGCAGACCAGACATTTGTTTTTCTATGAACACCTTAAGTCAATTTCTTGTTCAACCAAGACGGGTTCACCAAGTAACTACAAAACATGTGATGAGATATCTAAAAGGGACTATAGACATTGGTTTATATTATGATGATAGCCATGAGTTTAGATTGTATGGCTACATAGATGCAGATTGGGATGGAAGTATCTCAGATAGGAAAAGCACATTAGGTAGATGCTTTTGGGGCCTAATACGAGTTCATGGTTTAGCAGGAAACAATCCAATGTTTCTCATAGCATGGCTGAAGCAAGATACATAGCAGATTGCTCTGCCAAGTTGTGAAGCCATATGGATTTGGAAGCTGATATCAGGTCTTTTTGAACTGAAGATGGATACTACAATGATTCTATGTGATAACCAGAGTTGTGATGACAAAGAACCCTGTGTTCTGTCGTAACACATAGAAATACTGTATTTCTACATACGAGATAAGATGCAGATGATGGTGTTTAAGTATTCCCATACTGAAGATATAGATGATGTTTCAGTATTTACATATTGTAGATGCAAATGATGGTGATTCCATATTTCTATACTGAATATAGAGATGATGATTCTTTTAGTATTTCCATACTGAATATGTAGATGATGATGGTTTGGTTACTGATGTGCTAACGAAGCCTCTGTCTCGAGTAAAGTTCGAACACTTTCGAGACAAGCTTGGTGAGGTTTGGAAGAACCTTCCTCGAAAGGGGGAGTAGTGATGTTGTAGTGGGATTGTATCGTCCCTCGGCATATGCCCTAAAGTGATACGGTGACCTTGGTCCTCGAGAATGAAGAGGGATTGTATCATTCTAGGACATCTGTCCAAAATAGATGTGGTGACTTTGGTCTTCGTGAATGTGGTGGGATTGCATCATCCTTGAACTTCGGTTCAAAATATATCCACAAGTCTCGCCCCCCATGAATGTGGTAGGATTGCATCATCCCTGAAATTCGGTTCAAAATGTATCCATAGGTCTTGGCCCCTGTTAAAGTGGTGGATTGCATCATCCCTGAACCTCGGTTCAAAATGTACCCAAAGATCTCAGTCCCCGTGAATGTGGTAGGATTGTATCATCCTTGAACTTTGGTTTAGAATGGATATGATGACTTCAGTACTCGAGAAAGTGTGTTGATACCTTAATTCCTAGAGGAAGGATTGTCTGAGTTCCACATATGTGTTGATCCCGTAATTCCAAAAGGAAGGATCATTAGTAACTCCGTAAAGACCTAAATCCTGTAATTCCGAAAGGAAGGATCATTGAATTGATCTCATAATTCCAATAGGAAGGATTGTATGAGTTCCACAAATGTGTTGATCCTGTAATTCTGAAAGGAAGGATCGTTAGTAACTCCGTAAAGACCTAAATCCCATAATTCCAAAAGGAAGGATCGTTGGTAGCTCCGTAAAGACTTGATCCCATAATTCCAACAGGAAGGATTTCCTGAGTTCCACAGATGTGTTGATCCCGTAATTCCAATAGGAAGGATTGTCTGAGTTCCACAAATGTGTTGATCCCGTAAATTCGAAAGGAAGGATCGTTAGCATCTCCGTAAAGACCTAAATCCCGTAATTCTGAAAGGAAGGATCGTTAGTAGCTCCATAAAGACTTGATCCTCCGAAAGGAAGGATCATCTAAGCTCCACAGATGTGTTGATCCCATAATTCCGAAAGGAAGGATCCTTAGTAACTCCGTAAAGACCTAAATCCCATAATTCCGACAGGAAGGATCAGCTGAGTACCACAGACATATTGATCCCGTAATTTCAAAAGGAAGGATCATGTTGATGATGATGTTGATGTTTTGATCATGTTGATGTTTTGATGATGATGATATTGATGTTTTGATGATGTTGATGTTTTGATCATAATGATGTTTTGGTGTTGATGATATTTTCATGATGATGTTTCTGATCAAAAGATCAGAGTATGATGATGATGTTGTTGCTGATCAAAAGGCCAAAGTGTTGAAGATGATGTTGTTGATCGAAAGGCCAAAGTGCTGAAGATGATGTTGTTGATCAAAAGGTCAAAGTGCTGAAGATGATGTTGCTGATTGAAAGGTCAAAGTGTTGAAGATGATGTTGGTCATCGAAAGGTCAAAGTGCTGAAGATGATGTTATTGATTGAAAGGTCAAAGTGCTGAAGATGTTGTTGATTGATGCAGTCAAAGTATTAATGATGATGAAGACTGAAGATTGAAGATGAAGACTACATAATGTTGAAAAGCTTTGAATTATTGATAGATGTATTACCCTGATGATGTTGATGATGTCCTCTATCTCTCTGCTACTCTTGTTGTTGTAGAATACCCTTCTCATTAAGGGGGAGTGTTGAAATATTGTAGCTTTGAAGAATATTCTATATGCATATTTTGTGGTCCCCGATGGTCCTACCGGGAGAACCACTTGTATTATCTTGTACCCCGATGCTTCTAATTGGAAGAACTAATAAGATTCATAAGTTTGTCCCCTCTAATTGTAAAGGTGGGTCATTAGAACCCCAGTGTGGTTACTCGAGCCTACATGTGTAACTCGAGCCTACATGATTAACTCAAGCCTATATGTCGGATGAGTTAATTGAAGTGAATGGATGAATATAAATAGAGGTGTAGCTCTCCTCATTTGAGACACACACTCTCGCTTGTGTAGCACATTAGTGGAGAAGAGAAGAGTAGCTGGAGAAGGAGGAGGATCAGGCTTTGATCTCCTTGCTGGTTTTACCTTTTATCTTTTTGGGGCATCTATATTGAGGAAGCTTTTTCTAGGTTTTTCCCAGGATAAATCTTTATGTTCCTTTTGTATGGTTGTGCTTGTCTATCTTTCAATGATCCTGTTTATATGCTTTTGTTATGAAAATGAAATGAAATACTAATGTCTTGGCTAAGCATATGAAAGTTTAATAAAGGCTACTCAGCTCTATGTCTATGGTTTACTATTTGCTAACAAATTGATTTGGTTTTTAATTGACTTGTAATGGAATCTTCATTTACGGTAATATGCCTCTCTGTTTTATCATGTGTTTTCTCTTTAAAATTTATAGTGCCATTGCTCTGCAATGGTACATATGATGTCATGGCTTGATATTTGATGCAAATTGGTGACAAAGTGTGGCGTTTAGATTGATGTATTTTTTTATATGAGAAGGTAGCTCTATTTGTTTATAGTTTGGTGATTTCTGCAGGAAGCGGTTTTGTGGTTGCAATGTAGTGTGTGTATGTAATTTTGGTCATTTCTGCAGGAAGCGGCTTTGCAGTTGCAGTGTAGTGTGTGTATGTAATTTTGTTCTGAAGAGCGTAGCTCTATTCCATAGTTTTATATACTATGTTTTAAATAAAATACAAGAAGCGTACAAAGAAAAACCATGTATGAAAGATACAATCGATAACATCTTGGTATTCTTGTTGTGTACTCACACAATTCGATCCTAGGTTCTTTAATTACTGATTCATAGTTTTGTTTAATATGATTCTTATGGTGATTAAGGTGTTGGTTCTTGGGATTCCACTAACATGATTCGTTTTCGAGATAAACTATTTTAGTTGGGATTTTTGTTTTGTTTCTACTATAAGTTATTAGGTAGGTTTCACTGGTAGAGATTTAATAGTTTAATGATATGTTTTGAAGGAAAATGTGGACAGGTTCTCGACCTTACTCTTTGGGTAAATTATGTTTGTCGTTTTATGATATTCATTTGCAATGTTTTTATGATGTTTTATTTGGTTTATATGCAATGGTGTTTATACGTATTTTATGTTTTGGAAAGATTCCTATGCTCGCAATTTGAAATATACCAACACTATGATTTATTTTTAAGGTTTTCAATTAATGAATTAATGTCTGTTTATTTATAAATATGTAGTTAATAATTATTTTAAAGTTGAACATAGTTTTAAAAGGTGTTTTCTTATTACAAGTTTTTAATTTGTTTTGTTTAAGATTGGTTTTAATTTATAATACGGTCCTAGGCCTATGAAATTTATTTAGGAAAATATATTCACAGTAACATTAAACCTAACATTTATCTAACAAATTTAAGACTCAGTTTCATAACTTAAACAAATATGAATAAGTTAAAGGATGTATTCAAATTTGAAAACCTTCAAACTAGAGCACAAATACTGTAAGTAAAAATATATATATGATTAATAAAGCCAGAGAAGGTAAAAACATCATACCGGCAACTTGCAACTTCTATTCTATTAATGGCTATGAACCCTCCACACTTAAGGAAATAGAGTTAATAACAAATAGATATATTTTTCACCTTATATTTGCTAATCAGATAACTTGGGAACTACCATGTTCCTTCCAACCATGACCTAGAACGGTTACTCATTTTAGTCTAGATCCCCTAAAGTTGGTTCCAACTTGCAAGTAGTCTAGAGATCCTAAAGGTGAGCCTTATCTTATCTCGAACATCAGGTTCTATATAATATTTATTTTCTTTTAGAAATTCTCTCTAAAATTACTTAGGTCCATAATAATGATCAAATCATATTGGGTCCCTAATCCTTTCCTTGGCTTGGGTCTTTATAGACAATCTTTAGAAAAAATGGAAGTTGTTTCGAAACTTCAGTTAGATCAAGAATGTGTCATCTTCTTGAAAATAATATTTAATTGATTTATGTGAAGTTAATAATTAGTATACTTAAGTTATGAACTATTTACTAGTTCCTAAATTGACTTGTTAGAATTAAATATTTATTTAATCATTTTAGTAAATAATAATACATAGATTATTTATTCATTATTTGTAGTTGTTTTTATTTCTTTATACTTGATATATATACTTACTCTTTTATTCATAATATATATATATATATATATATATATATATATTATTTTTAATATTTACTTAGGCATCATATAACATGATCTCATTTACATGGTGCTTTCATTAGCTCATGATCATTTCTTTTATGAAGGATTTTGGGTAGGGTTGTTCAACTAAGTTCGTAAGTTCTAGACCTCCTTACATGTTGGATTACCTTGTGTATCATGGTAGTTATTTAGTACTTGATGAGAAGTAAAAATTCAAAATTTCTTTTAATCAACTTAAAATAAGTAAGATAAGGTCGGTTATTTTCACAGTCATTTTCATTCAAAAAATTAACTTTCACTAAATCCTAGCACTATACACACCCCAAGCTCAACGGTAAGAATTGATAGTTACACTTAGTGAAATTTGAGAGCCTCTCACTCAACACAAATGCTAGGATGTACTTGTATAATAGATCTAGGGATACAATGGCCAAGGATATGATCTTCCAGAGCTTATGCTCGACATCAATTTGGAATGTTGCAAAGCTCATGTCGAACACTTCCAATTCTTATATTTCATGTGTTCCAGAGCTTATGCTCAACGCAATATCTCATAACTCATGTGCTTTAGAGCTTGCACTCAACACAAAATATTATAACTCATTTTCTTCAGATCTTGTGCTCAACACAAAAGATCATCACTCATGTGCTTCAGGTTCCATTCCCAACACATTATAGATCTCAATCGTGCATTTATTTTTATGCACATATTATCAAAAAAATCATCTTAGTATATGCATTTAAGGTAAACCACATAGTACACCAATATCGCCTACTATGACCATACTGTTTGTTAACTTGGGTCCATGCCTAATATATATAATGGCAGTCATGATAATAAAAAAATATGCATCGGCTAATGCACAATATATCTAACAAATAAACATGACTCGTGTGCAGTGCAACATTCTCCCTATCTACAAACATAAAAAATAAAAGTAACTAATGTGCAATGAGACTCATGTCGGTGATGGATAACGTCAAAATTTGGGATATTACATCCCTCCCCAATATGAAAAACACCATCCCCCGATTCTAGGGACTCAAAATGAAGCCATGAAATAAGGTGGGGTAATCCTCTCTCATGGTGGATTTATTCTCCCAAGTAGATTCATCTTCTTCAAAGTGATTCCATTGGACTTTCAACTGGATTATGGTGCTCTTCCTGAGATGTACTTCTCTTTTTTCCAAAATATGAAGGGGTTCATGTACAAATTCCTCTTTCAGGCTCCACCTGTAACAAGGACCAATCAATAGCATGTTTAGTAACATAAACATATTTATTTAATAATATGTGTGGAAAACATTATAAACCCTTTAATGAGAATGTAGAGCTAATTCATATGTTACTCAGTCTCTCTTGGCTAGTATGTAAAAGGGTCTCCAAAATCTTGGTACCAACTTTCTACGTATTCCCAAGATCAATTAGATTCTCTTCGCTTTTACTTTTAAGTAAACATGTTTGTTTATTTGATAATATTAATCTTTTATTTTCTTATCTGTATAGCTCATCTCCTTGTCTTGAGATTATTTTAAGGTTATGTTAAAGATTGGTGACTAATTGTTCCAAGTCCTTTTCTAAATCTGGGTCTAACATGAGCTGGTACACTAGGATATCCCAAGGAACAAGTATTCTACACTTTCGTCCATAGAGCACCTCGAAGGAACTCATCTTGGCGGAGGTATGGTATCCATTGTTATACACGAAATATGCGAGGTGAACATAATCCTCCTAGTTGGTTGGATTGTTTTCAACACACATTCTAATCATGTCTTCCAAAATCTCGGTTACTTGTTCTGTATTCCCATCCTCTTGTGGGTGGTATACAGTGCTAAAGTTTAATTGTGTCTCAAAACTTGAGAATAAGGATCTCCAAAAGCTACAAGTAAAATTTGTGTCTCGATCCAAGATGATTTCCTTTGGTGTACCATGCAATATGAATATCTCCTTTAAGAATATGTCAGCAATGTGAAATGCCTTGTAGGTTGAGTTAACTTGGATAAGGGGTGTTGATTTTGATAACTTGTCAACCACTACAAAGATGGAATCATTTAGCTTATTTTGCTTCGGAAGAACTATAATAAAATCCATAGTAATGATCTCCCACTTTCATTTTGGAATGGGTAGCGGTTGCAGCAATCCCAAAGGATGCTTGTTCTCATCTTTGACTATTTGACATTCTTAACATTTTGCGATAAATAATGCTATGTAGGCCTTTAAAATCGGACATAAAAGGTATTTCTTTACTGCTGGTATCATATTTTGATATATTGGATGCCTCGAGTAGGGTTTCTGATGGAACATTTTTAGGATGTTGGAACTGAAGTCCCCTCCTTTTGAAACAAACAATCTCTCCTTGGTACACAATAGTCCGATGTCATTGACCTTATAATCTTTTTGTTGTTGAAACGAAGTTTTCTCTGGAATATTCTAGAGGATTTCAACATAGAAATGGTCAACTCCACTTGTAGTTCTGATCCTATCATGTAAATCCAAATCGGTTTGGCTTAAAGTTACCCAAAATAACATATGAGCTCATTGACTTAAAGCATCAATACTTTTATTCTCCTTTCCTTTTATATGGTTTAATTCAAAATGGTACTCACTAAGGAAGGCCAACCATCTGATATGTCTATAATTTAGATATGGTTAGTTGAACAAGTATTTTAGGAAATGCCTCCACACCTTAAAGGCATGGATAATGGCTGCTAGATCAAGATAGTGGGTGGGATAATTTTGTTTGTGTTCCTTTAATTTCCATGACTTGTAACATATCATGCAATCATTCTTCCTAAGGACTCCTCCAATTCCTTCCTTGATAGTATCTATGAAAACAATGAAATTCCCACAAGAATCTGCAAATCTTAGTATCAATACAGTAGTCACAAGTTGCTTAAGCTTTTGAAAACCTTCCTCGCCCTAGGTTGTCCATAAAGACTTATTTTCCTTCTTTTGTAAGGTGGTCATGGGATAGACAATCCTTGAAAATTTCTCAATGAACTTTCGATAGTAACCCGTTATTCCCAAAATTACCTAATGTCTATGACACAGGTAAGGGTAGGAAAATCCTCTATGTCTTTATCTTTTCTCGGTCAACAACTATCCCCTTCTCGAAAATGATGTGACCTAGGTACTGTATTTGTGGTTTGTAAAAATCACATTTAGTAAACTTAGAGTAAAGCTAGTGTTCTTGTAACACATGGATTACTATGCAGAGATGCTCCTTGTGTTATTTTTTACTCTTCGAGTAAACTAGTACGTCGTCTATAAACACCCTTACGAATTTATCTAGGTATTTACTAAAGATATTGTTCATCACACACATACAACCTGTTGGTGCATTGGTTAACCCAAAAGGAATTACTACAAACTCATAGTGGTTGGATCGCGTTTAAAAGGTTGTTTTATGTATATCTTGATGTCGGATTCATACATGATGGTATCCAGAAGACACTTCAATCTTTGAAAATGTCTTTAATCCTCCAACTTGATCAAACAATTCATTGATCCTAGGTAGTGGGTAATGGTTCCTAATGGTCATTTTGTTAAGTTGGCGGTAATCGATGCACATCCACATTGTACCATCCTTCTTCTTTACAAATATAATAGGTTCTCCCCAAGGGGATACACTCGATTGGATATAACTCTTCTCAATCAACTCCAGTAACTGCAACTTGAGCTCCACCAATTATGGTGCGCTCATATGGTATGTGTGTATTTTGAAGCTGGTAGTGACCTTGGTGTCACTTCTATGGAAAAGTATAGGTCTCATTTTCTTGGTAATCCTAGTATTTCCTCAAGAAATACATCTTTAAATTCCATGAGAACTAGAAATTCCTTGATGTACTATTCTCCCTTAGCTTCTACATCCTGGATGTTTACTGCAAACAGTTTGCAGCTCTTCCTAATACACTTATTTTTCTGTAAGGAGAATATATGTCTAATGGAAACCTTCTTAAGTATTCCTTGAATCTTTGCTTGATTCCATTTTCTATTCGTGCACAATATTGACTTGTCTAAACAATCGAGCATGACATGGTGTTGTTCCAACCATTCAATGATGTTAAGTACATCGTGATATCCTAAGGGTAAGATATTAAAATCTATTTTAGTGGGAAAATTGTTCATGTTAACCTCATAATCTCTCACTATTTTTGAAACCTTTCTTTTCATACCCATGAATAATTGTACCATCTACAGTTTCTCATGTTTTACTTTGTCTATTTTATAGCTTTCAACAATATTGGGTGATACATAGGGTAATCGAGCACCGAGATCAATCAAAATCGAAATAGAAGTATTTGAAACCTTACCTTCTATTTTACTAGTGGCATGATGGTATGCTTATCGGCCATCAAGTGCTGCATAGATCCTCGGTGTAGTAGCCATGTCCTCTATCGTTGGGCCCTCCACTAGATTGTGCAAGACACCATTTGTCTTTTTTGTATAGTCTATGGCATAATTGGGCCCTTGGAAGTCCAACATTTAATTAGTAGAGGGGAATCATTGCCTCCTCTATTTTTATGGATTTGTTAGTATTTGGTGTGTCCATATTTGGCTTTATACCTGTCTTTCTTAAGTTTCTATTGGATGGAAAACTATTGTTTTGTTTTCTGTGCAGCGGCGGTTTAACACCATGTTTGCGATTGTCTCAAAAGGTCCTCAACCTTTCTCGAATTCTATTTATGTCCACCTACCTTTGTTGTCCATTCTCATAATAAATCCTATATTTGTGTAACATAGTGTCCAAAGTTTTGGGCATGTCAAACTCAATTCTCTCTCAAACATTGGGAGGAAGACATGCCAAAAAATGTTGTATTTTCAATTTTTTGTCCTTTATTTAAGGCATATAGTGTAATAGATCCAAAAATATGTTAATGAAGGAATCAATAATCATAGAGCCCATCCTTAACTCATTAAATTATTTCACTTTCCTGTCAAAGAATCTCTTAGACATGTATTTCTCTTGAAATATTTTGCGAAAGTTACTCCATATGATTTCTTTTACCTCATCTTTTTTGGTATGATTTAGGTATCTCCACCATCTTATTTCATTTTGATTTAAATTATATATTCCTAGATGATATTTCATTTCACTAGAGTAGTTGTGTAATCGAAAGTATTTTCTCATACCTAAATCCATTCTTCAGTTTTCTCCCCAGTATTTATCTCTCCTTTATAGGTTGTGGTATTTATCTTTCAAAATTCTCCTTGGAGGTTGTCATAATTGTTATTCCTCTTTCAGCAAGGAGAAAGTGAATTATCATTGGAAATACTATGATAATCTCCTCATGGAAGCTAAGGTGTGCGCTCTTCTTTTCCCCCTTCCCTTGGCTACTGACCCATTTACGATGATTATTTTATGTAGTATTATTGGTGGAACGGGTAGGTTTCCCCTGAGGGCTTCGTCCTGTCATGTTCCAAAGTAAATATTTGTTGATTTCTTGCTTTTCTTTTCTTTCATTCATATTTTATTATTTGAAGCTTTGCAAGTCTTCTTACACACTCTGTATGGTTTTCATTAGATCAAAATTTAAATCTATGACAAGTTCTTTTCCCCATGTTACGAAATTCATATTTCGTGGCCAACTATTGTCTTCTTCTGTATTGATGGTCTGGACTATTCTCTAAATCCTACAATTAAATCATTTTGCAACAAATATTTTTCTACTAGTTAACAAAATTTCACATACAAATTTGAAATATTTATTTCAGCAATGAATGTTTGGTAGTGTCCATTAGGTCTCTTAGTGTTTGAATCTCGACTATGATACTACTTGTAACGTTTCTAAAATTAATAAAAAATAATTGTAGACTAATAAATACAAGATATTAAATACTTCTTTGTTTTTACCTCAGAATAAAACTTATTTGGAGAACTAAACCTAATTTCTATGTGTTGCTTTCCCTATGTGTGTTTTCTGTATGATTATGATCTCTACATAATGTTCTTCTATATTTTGATATGTTTATAATATTAATTTTCTATTATATATTATTTAGTAACATTGTTGATACTTTGTTTTATGTCTTACTTTCATTCTGCATGTATTTAATTTGTTTATCATTCATTATGAAGAGGATGACTTACCTTCGCATGTCAAAAGGGGGAGTTGTGGGGTTATGTCCCTTAAATGTCCACTCGAAAAGGTAAGGTTCCTATGCTATGGGGTTTACTTAGTTCATCATGAACTAATTCATGTGTTTATAATCCCCTCTACATGTGAATTCAGCAATGAACTAATTCTTGTGATCGTGGAAAAAACAACATCCTAACATCTACAACAATCTACTATAAACAACACTATTCCTATGCTCAAAAGTTAAAAGAGGACAAAGGGTCCTAATTCTATGCTATAACTTATATCTATGGTAAGAAGGGATTATAATATATATGATGTATTTTTCAGAACCCTTAAATGTAATGCCTTATTCTTAACATATAGTGTTGAGGGGTTTATGTTATGGCATATCCTATGGCTTAAATATTAGATATTCATGAAAGTGGAGGGTTAAAGACTAAGGTGATGGGGTTTTAAAACAATTGTGGGTTTTGATTTGCATGGAGGTGGTGGACAGGTTGGCGCATTGAATGTGCCTTAGATTTTGTAGACTGATTGTCGTAAGTATTTCGTTAGGGTTTTCATGTCATCCTTTGGGTATATGTTGTTGTTTGGAGAGGGGTTTCATGCTCCAGGTAATATTTGTGCATCCATGCTCCACAACCAACATGCTTTGAGATCATTGACATGTATGCATTCATTGATGGTTTCCACTTTTGCATGGTTTTATTTGTTTAAAGTTTGGTTGGCATACTTCTTATCGAAAATGATTTCATTGTGAATGTGAGCAGAGAGTGGGTACTCCATGTGGTATAAGCAAGATCTATTGGGTTCCAAGCACAACCAATTACTCATAATCCTCACAATGGAAATGGGCCTTTACACTTGTTGTGTTGTATCAGAGAGTTTCGAAGCTTGGGTATGGGGAATGTATGGTTTAAGCCATTTATTGTTTCAGTTTTGTTAAATTGTTTTGATAATTTTGTATAAATGACTGTGCAAATCCTTTTGATGGCTCTGTCACTTGTAAATTCGATGTTGTGACTGGTTGAAGGCTAATCGACTCTATGTATGGTTTATTATTTGCTAATAAATGGATTTTGTTTTTAATTGAATTGTAATGGAATCTTCATTTTGGGTAATATGGATCTTTGTTTTATAATGCATTTTCTCTTTAAAATTTATAGCGCCATTGCTCTGCAATGGCACATATGGTGCCATGTCTTGATAGTTGATGTGAAGTGGTGAAAACATGTGGTGTTTAGATGGATGTGTTTGTTTAGATGAGAAGGTATATCTATTTGTTTATATTTTCATCATTTCTAAAGGAATCCATAAGCATATATCCTATGATTTGCAGTTACAATGTATACTATGTGGAAATTGTGTTGATGTAATTGTAACTTCGGAATGTATTCACTTGTATATCTTATGTATTGTACCCAGATGTTTATTCTGGGAACTGTTTGTAATGTACTTGAGTCATGTCATGCCCTGATGTTCGTATCGGGAGATTCAATAATGTAAACAAGTCATGTAAAGTCATTGTGGGTAACCCTATTGATCAAAGGTTAAATTCCCCACAGTTATGGGGAACTAGGGTTATTAGACTCTCCTAGAGATGTCAGCTATCATAAGTAATTGTTAAGTGAGGCCAACATGTTGGAGTGGACATTAAGTGAATGAAAGAATATAAATAGAGAGTGAGCCTCTCTATTTATCACACATATGCTCACTCACTGGGGAAGATCAGTGAGAGAGAAGAAGTTGGGATCAGAGAGAGAGAATACTACTATCAGGAGATCATCTTTATGTTTTCAGGTTTTACTTTTGGTGTCGATTCTATCTTTAAGGAAGCTGTGGGGTTTTCTCCTTTATGGTTTCCCCGAGGAAAATTATTTGTTTCTCTTGTCTCTTGTGTTTATTGTTGTGCATGTTATTCTTTTAGATAAGATCGTAAGATAATGCTATCTTGAATGATAAAAATCTAACATGGTATCAGAGCTAACCTAAGAAGAAGACATTGTGCAGCTGCATAAGCTAGGGATTCTTACTTTTTGGGTCTCTCTCCACAATCCATCATTAAAAGTATGCTATGCTGAATCTCCATTGAAAGGTGCATCCTTCTGTCGAAGCAGAATTCGATTCTGGACAATTTTAGTTTTTGGTGCGGGAAATTAGGGCTTCTTACAAAAGAGGAATTTTTGAGTGAGCCGAGCATAGGATTTCTCTCCTAATAAGAATATAAGTTTAGATACTTGTTTTGATATTTTTGGTTAGGTATAACTCTAAGAAATTAAAACCCTAGTTTGACCTGGGCCGAAAAAACCCTAAAATACTAAAGCTGCTAAGTTTTGGTACATTCACTATATATTGAGATGGGAGAAGGAGAAGGAGATGAAACTTTCACAAGCTGAAAATAAAATCCTTATTTACACTGTTTCCAAAATTAAGCCTCAAAGTCACTATATTATAGGAGATATGATCCCTCCAAGTTAGGATTCCATCCTCTTCCAGGATTCATCGCTAAACATTACACCTAGGGAGAATTTCTATATCTTGGTCTACAAAGGTCCAAATGAAATTTTTGAATATGTTATAGAAAAGGAACATACTGTACTTTCTTTGCTAGAAGTTTTAGATTCCAAATATGAAATAGTGACACTTGGAAGTCGGTACAACTTTGATATTCTGAACAGTCCTCAAATAGGTCACTTAGGGAAAATGATCATAAGTACCAATTGGTGAAACCAATTCTAATGAAACCTGTGATGTTGGAACATGGATAGGAGAGCAGACCGCAGTATGAATTTTTAGACACAGAGGGGTAGTAATTTTGGAGATACTACAGAAATACTATCAGACAATTATACATAAGAAATTGGCAAACTAGGGCTTCCTATTCCAGGAGCATCCCTCCACTATTTTTAGAAAATGAGTACATTGGACATCTCACCTTGAAGAGGTCTACCTTTCTATCCAGTCAGATAAAAAGTATTCTGTTTTTTCAAAATTAGTGTTTCTCTGACAAACCCTAGATCAGTGAGCTCTGAAACTAGGACAAACACCTCAAATCTGTAAGATATAATATTTTGTTATTTTCATTTGAGGTTCTCATTTCAAAGTGATCTATCACATTAGCTTGATGATAATCTTGTTGAATTTGAAAAATTCCAAGTGTGGAAGCATATGATATGGACACCTACATAAGTAGAGAGGTTCTAGTTCCACAGGATGATGAGGCTAAAAGCCTTACACCAGAAGAACTTGGTCAAGGACAAGAAGACCATTGTTGATTCAAACATGGATAAAATTATACCACAAGTGTCTTCCCTAAAGACATCGAAAAATATGTTTGACTCCTTGACCAAGATATTTGTAGGGAAGAACATAAATCAGAAGATGACCATAAGAAACAAGATCAAGAATGTGAATATCTACAATGCAAGCCCATACAGTCATACTTTACAAGGGTCTCTCAAATCAAACAACAACTTGAAGTGGTAGAAGAAGAAGTGGAGAATGCAGAAGTGGTGATAACCACGTTGGATGGCATCTTAGGATCATGGGATTCTTTCTGCAAAGTAATGTGTGCTATAACGAAGTGATTACTTTCATCAGACTCTGGGAAGAAGAAGAAGCTCGACTCATGATAAGAGAAGAAAAGATGGGAAAAACTGAAGATCAAGCTCTCACCTTCCAAAGAAGATCCCTCGAGTGATGAGGAATATGGAGGACTCAACTCTTGAATAAACTCTTACCCATCTTATCATTTGGATAAGAAATGATGAATATTCCTTATGAAAATTTTCTAACCATACAAATGCATTTGACTTGTAGGAAAGATCGCATACATAATCGCCTACAAGCAAACAAGGATGAAAGAATCCCATGATCCTGAGATGCCATCCAAGGTGGTTAACACCACTTCTTCATTCTCCACTTCTTCTTCTACCACTTCAAGTTGTTGTTTGATTTGAGAGACCCTTGTAAAGTATGACTATATGGGCTCTACATTCTAGATCTTCACATTCTTGAGCTTGTTTCTTATGGTCATCTTCTAATTTATGTTCTTCCCTACATAATCGCAGGATGAAACTTATCACTTTTTCTGCATTCCTGTTATGTATGCGATTATGTATAAGTGATAACAGTGTAAGATGAAGAATAATATGACAAATGCAGCGACATCATTGATTCAGAACCTTCCAGCCATGAAGAAGTAACCAAGAAGAAAGGGAAGACCAATTCAAGAAGAATGATGTGTCACATGCCCCAATTTTGCAAAATAATATTATCTTATTTTGATTTATTCCAAGACATTATGTTAAATTTAAATTTAAGTTGTAAATGATGACTCAACAAAGTCAAGCATATTGAATGTAATTCTGAATATTTTAACTTTTAATAAATAAAAGTGGAGACAACAGCTTGGGAGAGTTGCTAAAAAGAGTTTTACTGGTCCAATTGCTGGAGGAGAGTGGGTGCACAGAAAATAGACAAGTGGCAGCATTCTCAAACACTTCCAATGTTGTAGGTGGAAACCTCCCTACATTTGGGGTCATGATCCCCCAATAAAGTGGGATCAGAGCAAGTGGTTCAATTAATGACAACTAACCCAAAAAGACCTAGGAAATCTTAATAAAAATCTGATTGAAGAGAGATGAGTCTGCTCATTCCAAGAAGAGAATCATTCAGGTGAATGAAATTCAAAGGATTTATTTGGGAAGGGATTTTGTGGAAGGTGTTTGGGGGGTATATTGTAGGAAGTGATCTAGTACATATTTTTAGCTCAAATATCTTGCTGCTGAGTGCAGAGTTAGTACTGAGTCATTGGACTAGTATTTTGTTGCTTGCTCCACCAGTTCTTGGCTAAGGAGACCAGGAACAGGCTCAGGGGTCTTGATAAGTCACTGTTTGAGCACTCTCCAAGATTTGGTAGGGAGGAACGGCCTCCCAACGCTATTGTCATCTAGCTTTAAACATCTTCTATAGTCTTTATTTACTGTGTTTAAAGTTTATATCTAAGAATGAATGAATAATGAATTATTTATATGTTATGTAGTGAACTGGTAAAGCTTGAAATCTCTTAGTTGTTTGAATGTTGAATCTGTATTTTGATGAAAAATAATCCTACCTATGTTTTTCGCCATCTGGAATAAGGAAGACCATACTCTAGCACAGGTAGTGTGTTTAAAATGGATGAATTATGATATGAATCTAAAATGAATAGAGTGCTTATGTTTTCAGAGTATTGGAATCTCTTCCTTCAGTAGATAGTTTCTTCCAGAAAGAATATTAATCTGTTTAGTTAGGTTATTATTAAAACCAGACTATGTATTAATAAATGCTAGAAAAAGAAAAGGGTCATATTATTTTTCTAATAGGAGTGTGTTCAAGTATGTGAGTTTTTCTTTTACACAGTACTTTCTCTTACAAACTATACATCTACTTGAAATAGAATAAATAGAAATGTCACACTTATAAGGTTTATTTATTTATGTTAAGTAAATGTTTAAATATGGTTCTGTTAGTTTATGTCTCTTCCTAATATTAACAGCAAATTTAACCTGCAACTATTGGAAGCCTAAGTAAGGATTGATAACTTAATTAAATTCTAAAGACAAAGTAATTCAAGATAAGGAATATAATAATAAATAACTTAATAACTCTCACAGTATTCTTTTCCTTAGTATTAAAATAAACTAAAATACATTAGTAACCTATGCTTATGGCATTATTAACAAGGAAATGTTCTTAAACTCTTCCAGACAAATTATATGTAAATGAGTAATGACAGGTTTCAAAATCCTTATTTCTTCTACCAAGCTTACAGAAATAATCCTATTGAATAAACTAACTATTATGGACTCTTCTCAGTATTTATTAATAAAGTGTATGTGCAAATACATACTTAAGAAAATATAGTAAATTTGCAGATAATAATATTAACATAAACAATATCATTTATAAATTAATAATTATTTAAACGAAATGAGGAAATCTTTTGACAATAATCGAACTTAACAAAATAACAATACAAAAATCATTATCATAAAAGTTAAATAGGGTAAAAAACCTAGCTCATATTTCTGAGCAGAAATCAACTAGTATTCTTTATAAGCAAATCCATTACAGTAATAATCTAGGATAAACGATAAGATTAATTCTTTTTAACCATAAAAAGAACAAATTAAATTCATTACACAGAGATAAAGTACAATAATGAACAACATACATAAAATGTATACTTATAAAAAGAATTGTTCTCTTTTTTATTTACAAACACGGTGTACCTGTGAAAGAAAAAGACAAGGTTAAAACCCTTATAATTATTACAATTACAAATGTCAATACATTGAAGTCATAAACCAAATTTATTGGATTATGTAACCATTAGATAACTAGATTATTATAAATTATTTATAGTCCTTTAAGGACAAAAGAAAAGACATTGGTATTTATTATAACTAGAATTTCCACACTACTTTGCAAATACTAGTTAACAGTAAACTAAATAAGTATTAAAAATTGTTAAAAATTAAGTAGAATAATTTATTTTAAAAACGAGGGTTTCAAGAGAATAAACCCTAGCTCATAAATCTAAACAAAAACAAGAAATAATTATAACTAAACTATGACTATATGTATCAATTGTAAAAACATTAATAATAAACTTTAAACAAAGTACAAAACTTAATCTACAGTGGAGAAGGGTAAAACACTGATTACGCCGAGCTTAATGTTAAACATTTGATAAATTGAAAACAAGCTTTAAGACAGAACTATCTTTACAAGAGAACTATTAATCATAAATAAGTCGTAAAGCCAAACATCAAAACTAATTACATTGCTGAGTTAAAACCGAGTCTACCCATCGGCTAGCGAGGGTTTGAACCTGGTTATTTCAACAAATGTCCTATAAAAATAAACCACATAACTTATGGTGAGTCGAGGAAGGGTTCCCCAACCCATGGGTCATTCAAAATGACAACCTTGATACAAGTAGGGTGAAAAACCAACATATGGACCACAGGGCTTACCCGAATTAAGCCAGGAGCCACAGCATTCAAAGAATGACTGCATACTTCATCCACCATGAATACATATAGTGGAGAGCACCTACAATGAGTTTCCAAAGACAGAGGTAAAAAAATAAAGCCCTTATGAATTGTTTATGCTACTGTATCATTGAAACACCTGCTACGAGTTAAATGAACATTAAAAACCATTTTTACCTGCGTTTGAAATGACAAACAATATTGTAGAAGTACTGTCACCAACAAAATTTGCTAAAACATCCTGTAAGACTAAAACTCATGTGACAGTGAGCCTCAAGGACAATGAAAGGAAGCAGGAGAAGACAGTGAGCAATGAGGACAACGAAAGGAAGATGGAGCAGACAACAAGCTAAGGGCAATGATAGAATCAACAAAGCTTGCAGAGTGAGGACTCAGAGACACTAAGAATGGCTTTAAAACCAAACACCAGAGGTAAAGGCAACGATAATCCAAGACTCAAGACAACTAGAGAAGAAGAGGACCAACGGCCGCCATGAAAACCAGGAAAAGTAGACTCAAGGGCCAGCGCAAACTGCGGAGGAGAAATGAAAAGTGTTAGGGTTATGAAGGTTCTTATATCCTCCACGCTTGGCCAGGAGAAGACCACATGGTCAATATTAAATCAAACCATGTAGTGGATCATTTCCTATAGTCGCCTTCATACATAATAACCAATTATTTAATCATTTGGAACGAGGTGTAAACTATATCATAACCAAATTATTGCTTATCAATTAACACACCACTCATCATATGATATACTAGATAAAGGTTAGAATATCAAAATTGCGATTAACGTTAACCTAGCAAAAAGTGACACCTTTAAACTATGGTAAAATCGTTCATGCATAGAACTCATTTCATCGTTAACCTTATGCCTACTATATTGTAACATCACAAATACGATTTGGATGGTAGTAATTATCTTCTCTAAACATTAACCTTGATATGGATAGAGATCATATATTATATGGGAGAGCTCAAGCTAACCACCAAACACTTATAGCTTTCTTATGTAGAAACAATATAGTTTATACATGGTTAATCTTTTGTGAAAATGACTTTTGAAGTTGTAACATTTTATAAGGGGCACAAAGTAGTTTATGTAGAATCATAAACTCTTTTTAAAAGTTGTTTATGACCTTAAACAAATTATAGACTTAAATGTTTATTTAAACAAAATAGTTTATGCATGTCTATAAGTCATATAGAAACTAATAAATCAAACAGTAGCAAAACTATGAAGTTGACAAAGTGTTTTGAAAGAACACTTTTATAAATTGCTTTTACATAGTTTAGAGCAATGAAACTTTGAAAGATTTTGGTTGTGACTCAACCAGGTTCTTACTATTGATTGACCATATCTATTTGTTAGTGAAGTGGTTATAGAATTATACAAAATATCTAGAAAGTCGACCTGTTTCGAAGGCATCAATCTCAGAAAGACTGATTGTAAATAGTAATTTAATACATCAAAAGTATCATAGAAAATTAAGAAGTTGAATAGGAATGATCCTACTTAAGTCCAAATTTATTAGAACCACATGGTTCGACATGAACTTAAAAAGTATAGGCAAACATTGATTTTATGTGAGAAAGCATTATGGTTTATTTTTGTTGTTAGCACAAATCAAACTTGTAATGATAAGAAGGTTAAAGGCTGTAAGTTTCCTTGCAGAAGCGAAATGTGGAACAGTTGTTACATAGATAAGATAATATATTATTGTTTACATACTGACAAAATAACCATTATAACATTGCAAGTTATGCACACTGAAGTAAAAGTACTTTGTAATTGAGATTATAATTTTAGAGTCGCAAACATATCTTTCTGTCACTACGTACTCCTGAACTTTATTACAAGAAAAACTGAAGGAAGCCAAATGGTTTTACCTCACGAAAGATATTTAGAATTCAGCATCTTAATTAATAAGCTTTATAATTGCAAATAAAACACTGCTGGATACTTTAAGAATTTTTAAAATGTACTTGTTCGATCATACTTGTAAACCTGTAAGAACTAGTAATCTTTTGTGTTAGCACAATTGCTAAGTAATCCCTGGATTCAAAATTTAGATTCCACCTACTTGACATGAAGAGACTCATCAGTAAACTGAAATAAAACAATACACAAGTAAATCTTATTCTTGTTACAAATTGAATTGTTGAGTTAACATAATTAAGATTTTGTAAAACTAATCACTTGACTGTTTCTCTTATTGCTAACCTTTAGCTGTTAGTAGACCGCAGGTTTTAGAATTTGTTGTTATCTCAAAATTTTAAATTTTTGTGAAAATTTGGGGTTTTGACATGATGTCTAGGATGCAGTATCGATACATGAAGAGAATTTCGTAGTTCCATCACACAATATATGGACACATCATGGAATATAAGGTAAGATTCGTAGCACAAGGATTCTCACGAAAAGAAGGCATAGAGTATGAAGAGACATTTGCAGCCATTAGAAGTTAAGACACATGATAGGTAGAATCATGCGTGCAAATGAAACAAGGCCTTGTATGAGCTTAGAAGAAACCCATTGGATAACACATACATGTTGAGCTTGATGAAGATATTAACCTTTACTACAAGGTTGAAGATGAAATCCTTTAGAGGATGACAAGCTCACAAATGGGAGCGACAAGAAGTTTTAAAAAGGTTCAAGATAGAGGATCTTGGTATCCAATGACCCTAGTTGGATACATAGAATATTAGTAGGAGAGGAAGCTACCTGTCAATCCGGTACATAATGTTTGAGTGCATAGAGTACAAAAGATAGAGGGAGTATGATGCTCTACTTCAAAGGGAGTGATTGCAGAAATATCCTCAGTTTTGGCATGGTATGATAGGATGGACAACTTACTGATGGCTCTAGGATTTACTAAGAGTAAATAAGATTCCAACCTTTTCCTCAAGGTTGAAGGTGGAAGACAAGTGATTCTCCTATCATATGTTGATGACTTGTTCATGATAGAAAAGAGGAACTCATTGAAGTTGCAAGAAGGAGACTTGTTGCCGAGTTGGAGATGAAGGAATTTGATATGATGCACTATTTTTGAGGCATGGAGGTGTGGCAGAATGGGGATGGAATATTCCTCCGACAAGGGAAGTATGCAGTAGAGATCCTGAAGAGATTTGGGATGATGGACTGCAAGGACATAGCCACACTTATGGCATTGAACCTGAAGCTATTCAGTGATGCTTTATCAAAAGCTGTTGATGCCACAATGTATCATCATATGATTGGGTCGTTGATGTACCTGACGAACACAAGACCAAATATTTTCTTTCCTATGAACACCTTGATCCAGTTCATGACAAATCTAAGACATGTTCACTTGATTGCTACAAAGCATATTCTGAGGTACTTGAGGGGTACAGTTGATTATGGGCTCAAGTATGACGTTAATCAAAAGATCAACCTGAAAGGTTATGTTGACAGATTGGGTGGGAAGTGCCATCGAGAGGAAGAGCACTTTAGGGTGTTGCTTTAGTATGGGTTCAGGTGTGATCTCTTGGTTTAGCAGGAAGCAATCTTGTGTGGCATTGAGTATAGCTAAAGCAGAGTATGTCATAGCTTGTTTAGCTATTTGTGAGGAAGTATGGCTAAGGAAGCTACCATCTAATTTACTTGATCTCCAGTTGGATGCTACTTGTATATATTGTGACAACCAGAGTTGTGTGAATTTGTTGAAGAACCCGGTGTTCCATGACAAGATGAAGCATATCAAGATCAAATATCACTATATCAGGGATATGGTGCAGAAACGAGCAATGAAGCTCTAGTATGTTGTGATGGATGAAAAAATAGCTGATGTGTTGACTAAGCCATTGGCCAGAGTGAATTTTGAGTACTTCAAGGAGAAGCTTGGTGTTCTCCAGACTGAGGTTCCCTCCAAGAGGAAGTGATGAGTCCATGAGCCATTCTGACATGGTGAGAGGATTGGTTCCTTCGAAGGTTAGATGTAAGGGCTGAGCCATTCCATCATGGTGAGATGATTGGTTCCTTCCATGTCAAATGTGAGTACTAAGCCATTCTAAGGTGACTGTGAGATGTGTTCTCACATGATCATATATAAGCGTTGAATTCCATTCTTTGAATGGAGGCACCTGGTTACTTACCAGGAATACTGAGTCTAGGGCTGAGAACCATTCTGACATGGTGAGAGGATTGGTTCCTTCCATGGTCATATGTAAGGGCTGAGCAATTTCGTCATGGTGAGAGGATTGTTTACTTCTATGTCATATATGAGTGTTGAGTAATGCTGATGTGACTATAGGATTGGTTCCTACATGATCATATATAAGTGTTGATTTCCATTCTCTGAATGGAGGTACCTAGTCAGTTACCAAGAATACTCAATCTAGGACTGAGGACCATTTTGATATGAGTGTGGGATGTAGTCTCACATGATCAGATACAAGTGTAGGGCCATTCTGATGTGATTGAGGGATGTGTTCCCATTTGATCAGATATAAGGGATGATGTCATTCTTTGGGAGAATGGAGGCACCTGGTCAGTTACCAGGAATCCTCAGTGTGGGACTAAGAGCCATTCTGACATGGGGAGAGGATTTATTCCTTCCATGGCCAGATGTAAGGGCTAAGCCCTTCTAACATAGGGCTAGGATGGGCCCTCCCATGGTCAGATGTAAAGGCTAATGCCATTTTCTAGGATAATGGAGACACATGGTCAGTTACCAAGAACCCTCAGTCTGGGACTGAGAGAGATTCTGACATGGGGGCAGGATGGGCCCTGCCATAGTGAGATGTAAGGGATAAACCATTCTAACATGGAGGTAGGTTGGGCCCTCCCATGGTCAGACGTAAGGGCTGGTCCATTCTGACATTATGGTGGATGTGTTCCTCTCATGGTCAGATGTGAGTGCTCGGTGTGCCTTTCTGATGAGATGACGTCAGATGTAGGTGCTGTGTGGGCCATTCTAACTTAGGGTCAAATATAAGCACTAAATAAGACCTACATGGAGGCTAGTCCAATAGCCAACATAAAAAAGGGATGGCTCTATAGAACTTCCTGTGACAAGAAGAATCAAGAGATAACACTAGTGATGATAACCCATTAATGATCCAGATCGATTAATGATCCAGATACAGTGATGATGATCCAAATCAAGTGATGATCTAGATCTAGTGATTATGATCTAGCAATGATGGTCTAGATCGAGTGATGATCCAGATGCAGTGATGATGATCCAGTAGTGATGATCTAGATCCAGTGATGATCCATATCCAGTGATGTTGATCCAGTGATGATGATCCAAATCAAGTGATGATATAGATCAAGATGAAGATGAGTTAAATATGAACAATACTTGAAGACGATGAGGACTTGATGATGATCCATATGATACAGGGAAGCAGACTTGTGCTGATAAATTGTGTTGAGAGAATACCTTCCTAGTTAAGACAGAGTGTTGAAGTAATTGTAACTTTGGAATGTATTCACTTGTATATATTATGTATTCATTAGAGGAATTTTGAGGTCTAAAATGGGCCTCCTAAGAAAAATAATAAAATAATAGTTAAAATAATAAAATAATATTTATTAATTTTAGAGGAAAAAAGAAAAAAACTACTTTTTTGTGTTCGTATTTTCGACATATCTCCGTGTGTATTTACCCAAATTTTGATCAGGAGAGCTCGTTGGATGTGTAATTTTATTCCACATCCAACGAGTACCCACAATGCATACTTTTGATGGGCCCCGCTAACCCAAAAACGAGAAATACCTGAACATATGTGATGATGACATCATCATCATGTTTTTTCCGGTATTTCTTGTTTTGGGGGTAGTGGGGCCTATCAAAAGTATGCATTGTGGGTACTCATTGGATGTGGAATCAAATTATGCATCCAACGAACTCTTTCAATCGAAATTTGAGTAAAAACACAGGGAGATATGTCGAAAATATGAACAAAAAATGTATTTTTTTTTATGACAAATATGTCAATTCAACCATTATGGTTGACTTATTTTATTGGAATTCTATTGGTTCTTGAATTCCAACTCACAAGAACTTATTGTTGGCAAATTTTCTTATAAGGCCCATTCTAGACCCCAAATTTCCTCCAATGGTACCCTGATGTTTATTCTTGGAAGTGTCTGTAATGTATTTGAGTCATGTCATGCCCCGATGTTCCTATCCGAAGATTCAATAATGTAAACAAGCCATGTAAAGTCATTATGGGTAACCCTCCTATTGATAAAGGGTTAAAGTCCCCATATTTGTGGGGCACTATGGTTATTATACTCTCCTAGAGATGTTGGCTCTAGTAAGTAATTGTTAAGTGAGGCCGACATGTTGGAGTGGACATTAAGTGAACGAAAGATTACAAATAGAGCGTGAGCCTCTCTATTTATCACACACACACTCACCCATTTGGGTGTATGAGTGGGAGAGAAGAATTTGGGATCAGAGGGAGAGAATACTGCTATCAAGATATCATATTTATGTTTTCGGGTTTTACTTTTGGTGCTGATTCTATCTCTGAGGAAGTTGTGGTGTTTTCTCCTTTATGGTTTCCCCGAGGAAAATTCTTTGTGTCTCTTGTATATTATGTTTATTTCTATGCATGTTATTCTCTCAGATAATATCCTAAGATAATGCTAGCTTGAATGATAAAAATATAACAAATTGAATCCAAGAGATATATCATTTACACTCACAAAATTGCTAATCAAACATGTAAAATTCACACAAAAGGAGACTGAAATTGGAGCATAACTTAATCCTGTATTGAATAAGTTTAAATTATCCAACCATATAAAGTAATAGGATTCCCAAATATATAATTGTATGAGATATTCAAAAGCACTAGGTTGCTATTCGAATTGGTCAAAAAGCAGGCTTACTAAAACAAGTCAAATCCCCCATAGGTGCAAAAAGGACTTTCCAAATCCATGAAGATAACCAGGAATTAGATAAAGCAAGTGGTAAATCTAATAAGTGGTGGAAATACAACTCATTCATGCTTTTGTATGGATAAAATAAAGGATGATGATGTGGTAAAAAAACAAGGCAAGTTCCCCTAGACCAGCGTTTCCTTTATGCCTTTAAAATGTTGTAAAGCAAGGAAACTTTCAGAGAATACAGATATGCATTTTAGAAAACCAAGAATAAATAATACATGCTAAATATGTTTCCAAGATGATTCCAAAGTGCCCCATTACCTAGTTTAGCAAGTATTGACTTCTAGGAAGCTGTAGAAGTCAACTAGCATAGAGAGGGAATCTAAGAATCTAGGAATAAGACAAAAATGATTTAATTAATGTCAAATATGGGTAGCTATGGTTTGATTATTCTAACACCCCCCCTTAATCCTGAATTTATGAGTAAATATCAAAAAATTATAGGGCCTAGAAACAAGGCTTAGTCACCCTTTTAGATATTGCATGTCCATACAACCAAGAAAAGAGGAAAAACCCTAGTTGGAAAATCCTCCCTTAAACAAGGACAAGAAAAAAAATTGGAAATATTGTCATCCATCATTCTTCACCACATGATCCAAAATACTCAGTAGTGATTTGACATTACTAAAGGTCTTCTCACATAATAATTTGGTGGATATATCTACTACTTATTCTGAAGTTGCGAAGTAGAGTAGAGCAATGGTACCATCATGCACAAGCTCCCTAACATAGTGCATATGGATCTCAATGTGCTTGGTTATTTCTATTTGAACTTGATCAGTAGAGATTTTAATGGTGCTTTGATTATCACAATAGATGACTGTTGAACACTTTGATTCGAAACCAGATTATTCAAGTATCCCTTGCAACCATAAGCATTGAGTAGCTGCATTTACAACTCCTCTATACTCTTCCTCTGTAGATGAGAGTGCTATGGAACTCTGCTTCTTACTTGACCAGCGGATTGATTCTTCTGCAAGCATAAACACATATCCTGAAGTAGAGTTTCGATCTATGTTGTCACCTTCCCAATCACTATTAGTAAATCCAACTAGCTCTAAGTCAGATTTTTCTTTGTAGAAAATCCCATAAGTCCTTGTTCCTTGAACAAATTTTAGGATCCTCTTGGCTTCTCTCCAATGGATATCATGAGGCTTATCCATGTATCTTTCAGCCACACTAATTGCATAATATAATTCAGGTCGAGCATGTGTAGGATAAAAAAAACACCCAATCAACTTCCTATAAAGTGTATTATTTACCATAGGAGAAGAACCTGCTTCGGCAAGCTTAAGTCATGAAAGGAAAGGAGTCTTGCTTGGCTTGCAATATTTCATTCTTAACTTGGTGAAAAAATATGAAGCATACATTGACTTATGAACCTTTATTTGATGTTGGTATTGAGCAATTTTGAGACCCAAGAATGGGCTGAACAATCCCAAATCTGTAATAGAAAAGGCATGGCTCATTGCATCCTTCAAGGAGGCAATCTCTTTCTTTGAACTTCCTGTAATTAGTAGGTCATCTATATAGAGAAAAATAATCATTAAAAAACCATGAATCATCTTCAAATATAAATAAATATCAGACATGCATCGAAGAAAACTCAGTGACAATAGAAAGCCATCAATCTTGGCATACAAAGCCCTGGGGGCTTGCTTGAGCCAATATAATGATTTCTTTAACCTACACTCTAAAAATGGATTAGATACAAAAACTTCTGGTGTCTTCCTATAAATATCTTCATTCAGATACCCATTCAAAAAGGAACACTTTACATCCATGTGATGTACACCAATTGCTTCAAAGGTGCATTGGCTAGAGCAAGCCTTATGGAGTCCATCTTTGCCACTGGGGCAAAGGTATCATTGTAATCAATACCATGTACCTGAGATTATCCCTTAGATATGAATATTCCCTTATATTTCAAATCTAAACCATCAGCAGAAAACTTATTTTTAAATACCCACTTACAGTTCCTGAGCTTTCTCCCTGGGGGGAGATCAACAAGTTCCCATGTGTTGTTATTTTAAAGCGAGATGAATTATTATTTCATGGCTGTTTTCCATATTGGATCATTTGATGCATCTTCATATGTCTACGGATCATAATATATCATCAAATAAAACTTCTTATCAAAAAGTGGATCTTTCACACAAAGGCACTCTCAAATTGAGATCTAGTCCTCATAATGTTATTAGGATTTCTAGCTAGTTTCTCAGTTGCATGAATGGTCCTTGCTGCCAAATTTGGTCTTGTAAAACTATCAAGAACTTAAATTAACTTATAATTATCAGATATTTCATATTCAGCAAGCTTATTAGTCTCTTCACTTACAATCATTGGTTGTGGTGGTGAAGAGGACTCTCCAACTTCAATTGTTGCTAAAGGCTCTTCTTCAAACTTAACACTTATTTCAATGAAATATTTGTTAGTCCTCAAGTTTATCAGCTTGTACCCTTTTGAATCTTTATAATACCCAACAAATATGCACTCTTGGCTTTGGGGTTGCAAATCCTTCCTCTTTTCAGTTGGAATTCTAGCCCAAGCCTTTTAGCCAAAAATCCTAAAATGGGTCACATGTGGCTTATGCCCAATCCAAGATTCAAATGGAGTCATACCATCAAGATGCTTATGTGGCACCCTATTTTGGATATAGTATGCACAGTTTATAGCCTTGGCCCAAAATTTTGGTGGAAATGTTCTAGCCTCCACCATGCAAGTTTTCATATCCTTCAGTGATCTGTTCTTTCTCTTAGCGACACCAAGGCATTTACTCTCTCCTTGTCTTCTGAATTTGATGCTCCTTCCCAATTATTTGATAAATTAGGAAGGGAGATTTTGTTCTTCTCTAGGATTTGGGTCAACATGCCTATCTTCCTTTTCATACAAGAGCTCTCACGATGATAGCCCTTACTGCGTTATGCGCACTTTCTCATTTCTCCTTTGTTCTTCTTATTTTGGGGGTTCTTCTTGGAGATTGAGGACTCCCCTTGAGACTTTACCTTGTCTCTCTTTTTATTGGGTGGATTTTTATCCTTTTTTCTTTCTTTTTGAATCCACCTTCAAATCTCTAGCAACCAAGGCTTGGTAATTGGAATTTTTTATGGTGCCCATCATCACCAATTTATCTTTTTCGTGAGTGAGGGATTCCAACTTAGGCATCTTCTAGGTTCAAGCTGTGAATTTAGTGGAATAGAAGGTAGGAAAAAGCACAAAATAGTCAAGACCAAGATTTGAGAGAATAGTCAAAACTATTTGCTTCTCCTTCTTTTCAATCCCATATTGTTTTAACTGCAAAACAAGGGTCTTAAAGTTGGTAAAATAGAGTTGCAATGATTTGAAGCTACTAGGATTCAAGGAGATCAATTCATTCTCCATTTGATGTCCTCTCATCTCATCTATATGTCAAAAAAAATATTCAAGATTCTCCCACACCTCATTAGGACATGTCAATGAATCAAGATGAAAGAGGAGGTCTCTTGAAATACTCAAACACAAAATACCATAGGCCTCATCCCTCCTGTTGTGCCATTTGATTTTATTTGCATATGCATTAGGCTCTGCCTCAATAGCCATGGTAAACCTATAGAGACCTTTCTCTTTAAAAAATATCTTTATCTCATATTTCCATTCGAATAAATTGAATGAAGTCAAGATTATCCTTGGAGATTGGTCGATATCTCAGCTCCTGTGCCCTTCAGTCAGTAAAATGCGCTCCTAGTCAGTGATATCAAACCTACAATAAAAATTTCGAAGGAGGGAAATCAATATACAAAGGTTCTGATACCATTTGAAAATTGAACCCAAGAGATAGATCGATTACACTCACAAAATTGCTTTTTAAACATGCAAAATTCACACAAAAGGAGACTAAAATTGGAGCATAGATTTAAAATGTATTGAATAAGTTTACATTATCCAACCATATGAAGTAATAGGCTGCTCAAATATAAAATTACATGAGATATTATAATGCACTAGGTTTCTATTCGAATTGGTAGAAAAGAAAGCTTACTAAAACAAGTCAAATCCCCCATAAATGCAAAACGGACTTTCGAAATCCATGAAGATCCTCATGAATTAGATAAATCAAGTGGGAAAGATAATAAGTGGTGGAAAGAAGACTCATTCATTCTTTTGTATGGATAAAAGGAAGAAGGATTATGTGGTTAAAAAACAAGGCAAGTTCCCGTAGACTAGCTTTTCCTTAATGCCTTAAAACTGTTGTAAAGCAAGGCAACTTTCAGAAAAAGTAGATATGTGCTTTAAGAAAGAAAAAATAAAGTAGAATATGCTAAATATGTTTCTAGAATTATTACAAAGCACTCCATGACCCAGTTTGGCAAGTATTGACTTCTAGGAACATGTAGAAGTCAACTAGCATATAGAGGGAATCTAGGAATCTAGGAATAAGAGAAAAATTATTTAATTAATGTCAAATGTGGATAACTATGGGTTGATTATTCTAAAATCACGTGTAATTAATTTTTTTGGGAAAAGCATAGCTATGTTCCGTAGTTTTATATACTTTGTTTTAAATAAAATAGGGCCAGCATACAAGGTGGAGCTTTGTGTGAAAGATACAGTCGGTAACGTGTTGGTATTCTTGTTATGTACTCAAAGGATTCGACCTTGGGTTCTTTAATTACTATGACTATGTTTAAATATTTTAATTCCTTATTTTGTTTAATATGATTCTTATAGTAAATAACGTGTTGGTTTTTGGGAATGCACTAACGCAATGCGTTTTGGAGATAGACATTGTTTTAGTTGGGATGTTTGTTTTCTTTTTAATGTAAGTTAATAGGTAGGTTTTGCTGGTAGATATTTATTCAGATTAAATAATAGGACGATAGCCAATATTTACATGATTCGATGGCTGGGCTCAGTGGAATAAGGTTTAGAAGTTTTTAATAGGTTAATGATATGTTTTGAAGGAAAATGTGAGTATGCTCTAGGACTTCACTCCTTGAGTAATTTTGATAGTCCTTTTATGATATTGGTTTGCAATGTTTTCATGAAGTTCTATTTTCTTTATATGTAATGGTGTTTATGAGTATTTTATGTTTTGGAAAGATGCATGTGCTGGCAATATAAAATCTGACATCCTTTTAAGGTTTTGAATTAATGAATTAACATATTTGGTTTTTGGTTTGTTTATTTATAAATGTGTAGTTAATAATTATTTCAATGTTAAGCAGAGTTTTAAAAGGTGTTTTTTTTATTACAGGATTTTAATTCATTTTGTTTAAACTTGATTTTAGTTTATAATAAGGTCCTAGACATGTGAAATCTCTTTAGGAATTTATATTTAGAGTTTAGTTTTAATAAAAGGTTTGGGTAGAGATCTCGTGAATAGTTTATCTAGAAACTAGTGTTTCCAACCTAATTTAAAATGTTGGCATTTGAACTTTCTAAAAATATTTAATTAAAAAGGTAAGATAATTTCCACTAAAAAACCTACTTAAGATTTAAAGACTATGATTTATGTTTAAACAAATAAAATAACCTCTAATATAAACATTAACCCTCACATTTATCTAACAAATTTGAGACTTAGTTTCATAATTTAAAAAAATAGGAATAAGTTAAAGCGCATTAGAGGAAATTTCAACTCAACATGGGCCTCCGAAGGAAAATAATAAAATAATATTTATTAATTTTGAAGGAAGAAAAGAAAAAACTACCTTTTTTGTTCGTATTTTCGACATATCTCTGTGTGTTTCTATATAAATTTTGATCAGGAGAGCTCGTTGGATGAGGAATTAAATTCCTGATCCAACAAGTACCCTCTCTGCATACTTTGGAGAGATGTCGCTACCCCAAAAAAAAGAAATACCTGAAACAACTTGATGATGACATCATCATCACATATTTTCAGGTATTTCTTGTTTTTGGGGTAGCGAGGTCCATCAAAATTATGCAGAGCGAGTACACCATTGATGCGAAATTTAATTCTTCATCCAAGGATCTCCCCCACTCAAAATTTGAGAAAAACGACAGGGAGATATGTCGAAAATATGAACAAAAAAAATAGTTTTTTATGATACCTATCCCCAAATTTATATTAATTTTTTTTAAGACCTAAACAGTATTTCAAAATTGAAGCAATTTCATTGGCTAACACATGATGATATTGAATTTCAATTAGGATACATTTTACCACACATGGTGGATCACAACTTTATGGCCTTCCATGTCCCTCTGCAGACTCTTTAGACCCCATGGACCATTTATGTACCTTTGATGTTTCCAAGATCATCTCTAAAAACATGTATTATTTGCTATATGTGACTTTTAAACCTATTCTCGCATATATACATAGATTTGACCCTTAAACCTGTGTACATCAGGATGTGTGCAAAAGGCTAAATAGTTTTAGAGTTTTCCTTGATGTGGATCCGAGTCACTTGTCTCTTGGCCTTCCATATGCCTTGCGATTGCTCAAATTTGACCTTCCATTACCCCATTGAAGAACTATATAAGGAACCCTTTGGATACATTGAAAGAGGAGGAAATAAAGAGGAAGAAAACTATAGTCCATTGTTTCCAGAGTTTATACTTGAGTCTGCATCCCTTTGTCCCTTGGAGCACTTTGTGTTCTTCTGAAGCTTGCCTTTTCTTGTGAGCTTGCTATCAAGAGATGGAGTATTGAAGTGGTGGAGGCCAAGATGAAGGACTCAATTTCTTCGATTCGTAGACGTGCTAATAGAGGTTGTCACTATTGTAATCTTTGTTTTATATTAATAGAAATATCTTTTCATGTCCAATAATGTGTATTTAAATGAGTATTGAATCCATGGATGCTTTNAGACTACGTAGAACACAATTATATATATAATGCTTGTCTTGTTTGCTGTATGTTGAGGGAACAAGTTACTTATACAACTGAGAGTGGGAAAGCTCAATAAGGATCTACATCAACCATTTGGAATAACGTATGTATCGAGATCATTTAGTGTTAAATGTTTGGTTTCTTTTGAAGATAGAAAATGATTGATTTCTTCGTTTACTCTGTCTATTGTCGTACCCCAAGCCATAGGAAGTTTTCTCCGTAACAGAATTGGTGACCATACTGGGGACATTCCTTGTTTTTCTTTGGGGTTTGGGGGCACAATGTGCTCGATATTCTTGACTTGTTCTTTGTTTCTCCTTGTTTATGTGTTGCATTTTATAGTATGTTCATCCATTGACACTCCCATTTATTGGTTTGACCCTTGGCCTACTTTTTACCACTGCCTTCTCTGTATACACAGGTTTTGGCCAAAATTCACTTACATATGTGGATTTTTGGCCAAAATTCGTGTATACATGCAGTTTTTTGGCCAAAATATGCATATACATGCATCTTTTTAGCCAAAAGTTGCGTATATATGTAGTTGTTCTTTAAATAGTCACGTACACCCTCCCTTCTGGTGAGTTTGATGTTGTGGGAAGTTGTTGGGTGGGTTGTGAGTGTGGTTGGGTCTTCCTTGGGTTTGATGTTGTCTGTTGGATGCTTCTTTTGTGACGAGAGACCACTTTTTCATTGATTTTTATTTGAAATTAGTTTTAGTCATTTATCCTTTTTGTTTTTCCATTAGTCCATTACTATTTTTTATCTCGATGTCTTACTGGGCTTGTGTTTTATACATGCTACAAAGACTGAGAGTTTTAGATGACTTTTATTGCGATTTTAATTCTTTTATTTTGAAAAATACAAGGTAGTTGCATTTTTTGGATATGGATTTGAGGAGGTACTTGCATTGGATTTCTTGGATGAGAGTTTTATTTAGGATTTCATATAGGAAGGAATGCGTGGGAATTCTGAAAGGAATATATATATTTATGCGTCTCATGTAGTGGCATACCCTATTTTTCATTCTACAAGATTGCACTTAGCATTGCTTGTTAGGTGTGCATTTTTATTTCACTGCTGAGTCTTCATATCATTAGTTGCATTACCATTTCCCTTTGAGTAATTACATCCATTAAAATCAATGCATAATTTAAAATGAACCACACATTTTTCTTTCATAGGGTTCACCAACAAGAATAGGGTTTAGGGTCTTAGAATAGTTCATTGTGAGTAAATTCTTCAAGACCACTAAACAAAACAATTAGGTGTTTGTCCAGGTGAGAGAGAAATCCTTGATATAATTAGTGTTTCTCAGGATGCTTCTCTTACACAGGAGTTAAGCATGAGGCAGTGCACATGATTGTGATTGGGATGACCCCTGATCACTTTCTGTGAGCATCGGAGATATTTCCAAGATTGTATTCATATATGGGGGCTCTTTCAAGAGTTTCAGGCTTTTCTACCCTGCCCATACGGTTGATCTCGACTACGACTGTCCTCTTGAGCATTGGTTATATTGAGGTGACCTTAGTTTCCTTACCTAGGTATCACTGGGGGTACTTGCAAAGGTTATTCTGTGAGTGTTCTGTCCAGGTAGAGGTCAGACAGCATAATCTCTTTATGTGTTGAAGCTAAGGGCCACTATAATTGGTTACGTACCTCCACTTGTAATGTATGGGACTTTCGATCCTCTCCTAGGTGAGAGATAATTTATGCATTTGAGAGCTCACATATCGTCTCCTTGGTTTGCTTGTATTTTGGATGTATATTTTCTTAGCAATGTGCTTTTTGTGTGCTAGTTGGCCTTTGGGATCGTGGTTACTTGAGCATATTGATTCTCTCTTGAGTTTGGGTCCTTTTATTTTTGGCATGCCTAGTATCCTATCACTCATCCTCAGTCCTAGTATGGACGTTGGTGTCAGACTTGGGGGCATCATAGCCCCTTACCTTTCTTTTCTTATAGATTTCAGAGTGGTCACATTCTGCCTTTTGCTCCATTTGTGGACGATATTGACTCCCTCCTCTCGGTATTTACACTGGTGGTAACCCTCATGGGGGTGGTAGTGGAGGCGTGAACATTGGGTCTACACCTTACTTTCATTTTTATGTCCCATCGTTCACCGCATTGTTTCATTTGGGTGCAGTTTTCATGATCATTCCTCCCTATATCCTATAGTTTGGATGCTTTATTGACTATTTTGGGTTGCTTTGGAATAACATGGTTGTCATGTAGGGTCCAGTTTCTGTACACTCTCTTTGAGTTCTTGACCCGTTCGTTTCGATCATAAGTATTATGTATGGGTTGACACATAGTTTAGGATTTCATATCCTCTTGCACTTTTGCATTTCCTTATGACTGTTCCATCTTAACCTTAGGTACGAACCCATTCCATGGTATCATGGAACCTTGATGCTATTGTTAGAAGTGGTACTATGTAAATAATAAACCTTTCCTGTACATGGTTGTCCTAGTTAGCTCCCTTTTGCATTTGGTACCCATGCAGTGAGTACTCTATTAGGTATGGGAGTCCCTTTTAGTCTCGCCATGTCCTTGAGCAAGAGATTCATACTCCTCTTGAACTTTGTGCTGGCCATTTCCTTTGAACTCCCTTGTATGTCAAGTTGTAAATGCATTATCATGAGTTTTGCTTGCCTTATTGAGCCTTATGCCAGCTTCCCTGACTTTGATTATCAGCCATATAGCCCAAGCATGTCTCATGTCTAGACATGCAAAGCCATTTTATATATCTTTTATAGCTTGATTCCCCATTTTTACCAGGAGGAGACTTTTCCCCGAGTGTCGTTATCCTACACATGTATCCTTGCATTAAGCATAGGTATGTTCCACTGCTTGGAACTAGCTTATTTTCCCATTGACACTCATCTTCTCCTAGTATGTAACTATAAAGAACTTTTATTCTTTTTCAACATTTTCAAAATATTTCGAAAAGTCTAAAAAAATCAAAAAACCAAAAAGCCAGACAAGAAAAGGTGTTATCTTTGGCAGCACTCGAGTCGTGTCTCCTTCGAACAGAGCATTGTATATCGCATCCGTTGGTTGGGTTAATAGTTTGAATGTAGGAGCTTTACTCATTTCTCTGAGTTTATCTCCACTGACTGGTTAAGCTTCTAGTCTTTATGGAGCTTTTAATGTCCCGACCCTCCAACAGGTGAAGATGACGCTACCATACACCAAACATCTGGGTAACTATCCCCATGAACATGTACATATATATAAAAACCTGAATGCTTGAACATACTACATACTAAGATGCATAATCATTCATATACATAGTGGAATAAAAACATACAATTCGGCATTCAACATGTCCATCATCATAATTTATTGATAGTAAATATGATTACAAAATAGATTAGATAAGAATACTTATCTTATAATAACTGTCCCGCAACCAGCTACGTCACTGCAACGTTCCACCCAACCATAGACCAGCGTGCTCCTTAATCTCTCAGCAACGCTACCACCCCTGATTCGGGCATGATTCCCCAAGGAATAAGGAACAAGAAGGCTTAAACATAGCTAAGGATAAAAAAAACATCAAGGATACACAGTTCATCCAATCCAACACAGTTGGGTTTATCAGGCAAACCACATATAAGCGAAGCCAACACAGTTGGGTTTATCAGGTCGTCCAAGAGATGGGAAAGGCTAAATGCTAAGCTGGTGAGCTAATTGAAGAGATAAGGACACCTACACAAGAACTAGCCTGAATTATAGGACACCCACACACACCCAACATAAGGAAATCAGTCATTTCTCTGCTACATAGTCCCTCAGGACCTGACCTCCCTTCTAGTGCTATTCAGGGGTTGTGGAGAAGAAAGCCAAACCTCTAAATCTATCTGTATGGTTCACCAAACCCACCAGGTTTGTCAAGCAAATCATGCCTTCACCAACCACTGCATGCATGCAGCCAGACAAGTGATTCACAGCATCGATAGGGGAAATCAACACCTGAATTGTTCTTGGCCCTATCATGGCCAAAAAAATTTCACAATAATCATACATTATCTCAAACATGAAAAATACCATAACCAATGAGCAACAATGAGAACCACAACACACGATCAACAATGAAGGGTCTAGACAACTACCCGGTCTGAACAGGAACACAAATGGGAAAAAAAAGAAACATAGTCTTTGCATGAACGGGAGGGGAAACTTGCATACTCAGACCAACAATCGGTGAGAGAATATAGAGCTAAACCCACACATAGAATCTGGAATCATTTTTATCCTAGCTCTATGTGAGGACACACGATGGAGAAGCCCAACGACGCATGAGGAAGTGAAACGTCCTTGCGTGAAATCAATAAACTCAGGAAAGTGGGAGGATGTCCCATGTAGTCATGGAGTGAATGTAATAATGGAGAATCTGCATGCAGTGATGGGGTAGTGGCTTTCATACCATTGTGAGGGTTAACCTGCTGGTGGAGTGTGCATGTGGGAAAGGAATGACAGTCCTACCACACTCCACTCCCCAGCAATAATTTCCCCAACTACCAGCAGTACATTTAATGAGGTAGTTGGATAAGACAAGGGAATATGAAGAAATCAAAAAGAGTCGTGACACATGGTTTTTCCACCATAGCTCAAGGTTTAACATTCCCCCTCCTTATCCACAGGAATATCATTCCCTTTTCATTATGGTTGCAGTGAACATAGCTGGTTGGGGTTTATTTAATTAAAAGCATAATTACATGATACCAAAACTATTATGTGTTGTATATCATGATATACTATTGACAACGATTCAAATCACTAAAATATAATGCAACTAAATCGATGTTGGGGATTTTTCCTTTAGCTCCACACCATGATTCATTACAATATATACATCGCATACATTTAATGCAAACAGGGTCAAAACCATGGTGTTACATTCCCCTCCCCCTTCAATAGCACTGTCCTCAGTGCTTTACAAAATTTGAACAAAATGCTACACTGGTACCACCTCAGTGTTCTGCAAAATTGAACAAAAATGGATGTGCCAATCGCATGGCATCCTCTAGCTCCCACGTAGCCTCTTCAGGTCCATAGTGCTCCCATTTCACCTTTACCTAACCTATGGCCCTATTCTGGAGCATTGATACCTTTCTGTCGAGGATGTACATTGGCTCAATTTGGAACTCTCCCTTAGGTTCCACCTGAATCACATCCCAATTTATCACATGGTTAGGATCATGTAAATATTTATTAAGCAAATAAATATGAAAAACATTATGAGCTCTGGTACTATTAGGCAATGCATGTCTATATGGAATTGGACCTATTCTCTCAAGCACTTCAACCGGCCCACAATATCTTGGTGACAACTTGGCACAACTTCCAAGCCTCAAGGAACTCTTCTTTTCGCTCACTCTAAGGTAAACATGATCCCTAAAACTGACCTCTCTGTTCACCCTACGCTTGTTTGCATAGATTTTCTATCTGTCCTGTGCTTCTTTAAGATTCTGCCTGATCTTTACAACCTTTTGCTCCATTTCCCTGAGCAATTCTGGTCCAAGCACAACCCTGTTCACTGGGTTATCCCAAGTCACTGGTGTCGTACACCTTCTTCCATACAAAGCTTCATACGGACTCATCCCAAAGAATGTCTACTGTCCATTGTTATAAGCAAACTCTACCGTGTGTAAGTAATCTTCCCACTTGGTTCATTTTTCCATCATGTACATGCAAAGCATATCTTCAAGCACCTAATCAACTCTCTCTATCTACCCATCGGTTTGAGGATGGTATGCAATGCTGAAGTTTAGATTTGTACCCAAATCTGCAGACAACCCCTTCAAAAAGATGGATGTGAACTTGACATCTCTGTGAGGGACTATTGCCTTCGGTAATCCATGCAATTTGAAAATATCCTTCATGAATATCTTTCCAATGTCATCAGTCTTATGCATAGAATTCACCGGTATAAAATGTGCTTCCTTAGTCAACTTTTCTACCATAGCCATGATGGAATCATGTTGTCTCCATATCATCGGCAATCTTGTAATAAAATCCATGGAGATAATTTTCCGTTTCCATTCTAAAACTGGCAAAGGCTGCAACAAACCTGGAGGGTGTTGATGCTCAACCTTTACCTGTTGACATTTCATGCACCTTGAAATGTATTCAACCATGTCCTTTTTCATTCCTGGCCAAAGGTACTTCTTTCTGGTGGTAGCAATTGTCTTCTCGTATTCTAGGTGATGAGAATATAGAGTTTGATGGATTTCATCCATAAGAACTCTCCTCAAATATGCTACATTCAGAATATAAATTCTTCCTTTATAAGTAAGAAGTCCATCTTCTTCCAATTTATATCCCTCATACTTCTTCTCAAGAATTTTCTGCTACAATTTTTCTTTTACCAGCTCATACCATTCATCTCGAACAGCATGATTAATAGTCAGCTGCCTCAAATCTGATTGGACAATACAAGGAGATGCCACATGCATTTCCTACACCTTCCTGCTGAGTGCATCAGCTACCTTATTCTCTTTCCCCTTTATGTGCTTGATTTCAAAATCAAACTCACATAAAAACTCCAGCCATCTCACTTACCTAGCATTCATAGTAGGCTGATCAAATAGATACTTTAGACCACAATGGTCTATCATAAGCTCAAATCTTCTACCCATCAAGTAATGTCTCCACATCTTGAGAGCATGTACTATGGCTGCAAGCTATAGATCATGAGTGGCATAGTTTTTCTCATGCTCCTTCATCTTTCTCGACTCATAACATATCACATGGTTGTTCTGCATACGGACTCCTCCAAGCCCTTCTCCGGCATGCATCGATACATACCAAAAAATCTTTCTCTCGATCTGCAACCTTCAACACTGGTGCACTAGTGAGAATTTTCTTCTACTACTGGAAGCTTTCTTCACACCTCAATGTCCATTCAAACTTTATCCCCTTCTTTTGCAAAGAAATGATGGCATGCGCAACCTTGGAAAATTCCTCAATGAATCTCTTGTAGTATCCTGCAAGTTCCATAAAAGATCTTACATCTGTCACATTTCTTGGAGTAGACCAATTCATAATGGATTCAATCTTTTTAGAGTCCACAGATATACCCTCCTCTGATATAATGTGACCCAAATACTAAATTCTATCTCTTCAGAAATCACACTTGCTCAGTTTTGCATACAACTGGTGTTCCCTAAGCATTTGCAATGTCAATCTCAAATGCTCTTCATGTTCTTCCTCATTCATAGAATAAAAAAGAATGTCATCAAGGAAAACAAGAACAAACTTGTCCAAATACCTGCTGAAGACATTGTTCATAAGGTACATAAATGTATCTGGTGCATTTGTGAGGCCAAATGGTACCACTACAGACTCATAATGCCCATACCTTGTTCTAAAGGCTACCTTATGAATGTATTCATCCTTGATTCTCACCTGATGATAACCAGACCTCAAGTCAATCTTGGAAAATACCTTTTCTCTTCTCATTTGATCAAAGAGGTCATCAATCCTAGGAAAAGGGTATTTATTCTTCATAGTAACCTTGTTCAATTGAATGTAATCAATACATAACCTGAGTGTACCATCTTTCTTCTTTACAAATAGAACTGGTGCTCCCCAAGGAGACACACTCGACATGATGTACTTCTTTTCCAACAACTTTTGCAGTTGCATCTTCAGCTCTACCATCTCCGGTGTACTCATCTTGTAGGGTGTCTTGGATAGTAATGCTATTCTTGGCACAAGTTCAATGGTGAAATCAATGTCCCTCTTCGGAGGAAGTCTAGGGATCTCATCAGGAAACACATCCTTGAATTCCCATAACACTTGATAGTCCTCCAATCTAGGAGTTTCATCTCCTGTTGGCTTCAAAATATGAGCTGCATACAATTGGCAACCTTTCCTACAGAACTTCTTTAACTGCATTGCTGAAACCTGCTTTACTGAAATCACCTTTGGAATTCTTTTCACAACTACTGGGTTTCCCTCTTCATTCATACATTCAAAATTCTTGTTGTAATAGTCAAGCTTCACTCTGTGAGCTTATAACTAATCCATTCCAATGAGAACATCATAGGGACCAAGTGGCAGAACATTCAGATCTACATAAGTGATCAACCCATCCATGAACAATGGACATTTCTCTACCACTTCACTTACCTTTCTCTTAGTCCTAGTGGCTAGTTGAACTAACCAATATTTCCTATGCTTTGATTTATTTAAATAACAAATCTCCACTACTCTAGGAGTAATGTAACTGTGAGTAGAACCAGGGTTAATCAAAATATAAATAGTTTGTTCAACAATCTTACCTGCTACTTCAACCATAGTTGACTGGTGATCTGCCTGGTGGTGCTCCAATGCTACATAAATTCAAGGGACTGTCCTTGCTACTTGTCCCACTATTTCTGCTTCTTGCATGTTGTAATATGGCCTTGCACTCTCGTTCTCAAGTGGACAATATCTGCGCAAGTGGGGTCCTTCACATTTCAAACATTCGAGTGCTCCTTTATTTTGTTGTGGATCATTAGGCTTTCCACATGTCACTCCAACTGGATTACTTGCAGCTTGGGATGGATACTTTTGCTGATTCCTTAATATAGAAGGTTTGCAACCTTTTTTTCTTTGGTCAAACTTCTCATTTTTCTTGTCCTTCCATGCCTTATGGTAATCAGGTTTACCCTTGCTTTTCTCATAGCAATACTTAGCCTTCCCTATTGCTTCTTCAAGAGTTCTAAGTTCATAAAACTCAATTATGTCTTTGTAAGACTGAGACAATCCACTCAAAAACAGTTGGGCCTTCACTTTTTCATCTCTGATGTACCAGACATACCTTGGCAATTCGAAGAACTTATTTGCATACTCATCCATATTTTGCTGTCACAATCTTAGCTCATGGAATTCTTTGATCTTGTCATCATAATACCTTTCAGAGAGGTATTTCTGCTTGAAATACTTCTTGAATTATTTCCACTTCAATCTCCTTTCACTGATCTTCTTTAATTTCTTGAAGTGTTCCCACCAAATTGATGCTCTTCCAGTCAGATTGAATATGGAAATTCTTGCTTTCATGTTTCCTAAATAATCCTGCACTTGAAAGTACTTATTTATCCGAAGAAGTGAATCTTCAGCCTCTTGTCCAGTATTTACCTCACCATCAAATGTATGAGGTTTATCGTTCTTAAATTCATCCCAAGAGCAATTCCTATGGTGTCTCCTTCTTTTCCTTTTACGAGAAGATGAGCTTGTATTCCCACTGGATTCTTCAGAGTCGCATGATACACTAGAAATCCTCCTCCTTCTCCTAGTACTACTATTACTTCCTTCTGGTCTTGTTGTGCCTCGTCCAAATTCTATCTTCCTTTGTACGCCTATCAAACTCTGCAACATGGCAGCATTCAACTGGTGCTTCTCTTCTTGGGATTTAATCAAGCTTCTCACAGTGGCTAGAAGATCTGACGGTGTCTCTTGGAATCTCCTTCCATTAGACTCTATGTCATAATTTCCATTACAGACATTCTCTCCCATAGCATCTCTCACACGCTCAAAGGAATCTCGAGCATCATATCCATCATGGGTTCTCATGACTGAACCACCACTTTTCTTACCACACTACTCTACCTGGAATACTGCTCTTGAAGGTGGCTATGATTCTACAAACATGTTAGTAACACAGAACTTTTAGAAGCACATATTGATATAAATCAGAACTACTTACATTCTCCTAGAAAATGATAAAATAACCATTTTGATAAAACACAAAATCTTTCTCCTTGTCAGTCCTGTAATTCATTGACAATCTGTTGAAAACCTACTGAAAAATAGTTGAAAAACTGCTTGAAAAAAAATGTACTAGAAAAACCCAAATTTCCTTGTCTAAAATCAAGTCTCATCCCAACTAACATTCCAACATTTCGACGGTCATAATAAATAATTTCCTCTGTTGTTCATCGGTGGTCTGTTCATCTATTTCTCTTCAGCACATCGGATCCATAGTTGTCGAGGTTTTCGAACTATAACGGCGATGCCAAGGACTGTTCATCAGGCGGCTAGTTCTCTAGGATTCTACAACGACGACCAACGAACTCTCTATGTTTTTTGTGGCCATAACCCTGTCAATGGATCAGAGAAATTGACCACTATGTTTCAGTGATCCAAAACTGAACGGCTCCATCATGTCAGTGACCCAAACAACTAAATTTTCTGACATTGCAGTGATCTAAATAGTAAATTTTCCTCTGTGGTGTCAGCGAATTCAACGACTAAGGTTTTTCAATGGTGGCATATCAGAAATCGGAAGCACTGATTATTATGGCATCGATGATCGAATGCGCTGTCCATCGGATGGATAGTCTCTTAGATTTCTGCAATGGTGGGTTCACAAACCTCTAACATTTTCCAATCAACGGTCTGATCCTCTATAATGTTTTGATCAGCTGTCTGAAGCACTAACCACTGTGGCATCAATAGTTGAAACCTCTATTAGTCGAAAGGGTAGTCCACTAGCCAGCCGCAATGACGGACGCATGAACAACTAAATGTTTCCAAAGTTCATTGGTAGTTTGATCTTCTAATATTTTTTGATGACATCCTTCAGTAGTCTCATTGTCTATATTTCTCCGATGGTTTTGACTAGGTGAGCCGGTGTTTTGGTGGTTCCGTCAACTAAATTCTACCCATCGCCAATGTCTCAACACTTAGACAATATTTTTCAAAAATTTTCTTCTTTGCATCGGATCTTCCTTCAACTAATAATCACCGATCCACTTCACCAGAATTTGGCAACTTCATCCTCTATGTGTTGGGGATCCCATCTTCTAGTCATTGGTGATCCCAATAGCTAAACTTTTCTGATCCCCGATGGTCTCATGACTTAGAAAAAATTTGGGAATTTTCTTCTCTGTCTTTCACCGCATCGGCTGTCGGAACAACTATCCGCTACGGCATTGGTGGTTGGGGCCTCTATCTGTTAGGTGTGTAATCCATTAAACAAACGCAACGGTAGATGCATAATCAACTAATTTATTCCTATGTATTTCATCGATGGTTCCATCGTCTAATAATCGACAATGCAATCAACTAAATTCTGTCAATCGCTGATGGTCTAACTCAGAAAACAATTTCGAAAATTTTCTCTCCTTTGTCTTTTCTCCACTGCCATTTTGGTGATCTCTTCGTTTATCCTTCGTCGATCTTCGACGGTCTACATCAAGTGGTATTCAGCCTATAAGGTCCGCTGTATCAGATGATCTTCTCACTTAGTCCTCCGATAAGCCGAGGGCCTAAAACTTAGAAACACATTTTCTTCAAAGTTTTGTTGTCATTCATTTTCTTCTAGGCAAAGGGAAACCTGCCTCTGCTAATTGGTTTCTCATGGCCTTCTGAGGCCCAATGCTACAATGATGGCTCTATCACTGCATCTTCATAGCCCATTTAGGCCCATGTTGCAACATAGGCTCTGATACCACACTGTAACATCGCCGACCCTCTAACCGGCAAAGACGACACTACCATACACCAAAATTCTAGGTAACTCGCCCAATGAACATGTAAATATATATAAAACCATGAATGCTTGAACATACTACATACTAAGATGCATAATCATTCATATACATAGGGGAATCAAAACATACAATTCATCATTCAACATGTCCATCATCATAATTTATTGACAGTAAATATGATTACAAAACAGATTAGTTAAGAATACTTATCTTATAAGAACTGTCCTGCAACCAGCTACGTCACTGCAATGTTCCATCCAACCATAGTCCACCGTGATCCTTAATCTCTTAGAAACGCTACCACCCCCATGTCGGGAATGATTCCCCAAGGAATAAGGAACAAACAGGCTTACACATAGCCAAGGATAAACAAAACATCAAGGATAGACAGTTCATCCAAGCCAACACAGTTGGTTTTATTAGGAAAACCACAGATCAGCCAAGCCAACATAGTTGGGTTTATCAGGCCGTCCAGGAGCTAGGAGAGGCTAAATTCTAAGCTGGTAAGGATGCCTACACCAGAACTATCTTGACTTCTAGGACACCCACACACACCTAACACAAGGAAATCAGTCCTTTCTCCACTACACAGTCCCTCAGGCCCTAACCTCCCTTCCATTGCTATTCAGGGGTTGTGGAGAAGAAATCTAGCCCTCTAACTCTGTCTATGTGGTCCCCAAACCCACTAGGTTTGTCAAGCAAATCAGGCCTTCATCACCACCCCATATAGTTGAATACCAACCACTGCATGCATGCAGCCAGATAAGCAATTCACAGCTTGGACAGGGGAAATCAACACCTAAACCATTCTTTGCCCTATCACGGCCAAAAATATTCCACAATAATCATACAACAACTCAAACATGAAAAATGCCATAGCCAATGAGCAACAATGAGAACCACAACTCACGATGAACAATGAAGGGTCTTGACAACGACCCAGTCCGAACAGGAACGTAAATAGGAAAAAAAAGAAACATACTCTCTACGTGAATGGGAGGGGAAAAATGCATACTCAGATAAACAATTGGTGAGAGAAGAAAGAGAGAACCCCACACATAGAATTGGGAATTGCTTTTATCCCAGTTCTGCGTGCCACGATGGAGAAGCCCAACGACGCATGAGGAAGCGAAACATCCCTGCGTGAGATGAACAAACTCGGGAGAGTGGGAGGATGTCCCATGCAGTCATGGAGCAAATGGGATAGTGGAGAATATGCATGGAGTGATGGGGTAGTGGTTTTCCTACCATCAAGGGGGTTAATGTGCTGGTGGAGTGTGTGTATGGGCAAGGACTAATAGTCCTACCACACTCCACTCCCCAGCAATAACTACCCCAACTAATAGCAGAACTTTTAATGAGGTAGTTGGATAAGACAAGGGAAGATGAACAAATCAAAAAGAGCTGTGACACATGGATTTTCCCCCAGGGCTCAAGGTTTAACATTCCCCTTCCTTATCCTTAGGAATATCATGCCCTTTTCAATATGGTTGTTGTGAACATAGTTGGTTGGGGTTTATTTAATTAAAAGAATAATTACATGATGCCAAAACTATTATGTGTCGTATATCATGATATAACCAATCGCCAAAACATAATGCAACTAAATCGATGGTGGGGCTTTCTCCTTTAGCTCCACACCACGATTCATTACAATCTATACATTGCATACATTTAATGCGAACGGGGTCAAAACTGGGGTGTTACAGAGCCTCTATTAATGCCTCCTATGTCATAGAGATGTCCCAATTTTGTATATCAAGTCTATGCTACCTATATTGAGTCACCATTCACCTTTATGGTCTTGTTCAAAAGAAGTTGAAACCTAAGTCGGCCATTCCTCTATTCTCTTGACTTTGCATGCAAGGATTTCCCAGTACTGATATTGGTTCATGCGCTTTATGATCGAGTCCTTCCACATTATATAGCTTTGTTGAGTACCTCATGTTTGATAATGAGGGATGAATTAATTCCCTCCTTCCAGCAGATTTGATCCCGTTGACTTTAGATCATTTATTCAGGGATAGGAATCTAGAGTAATTTTTGAGTGCCTTGATACTTGCAGTCATTAGTGGTAGGTTCTCTTGCCATCAACATTTTTTTGGGAATACATCAATGTCCCCTAATTGATGGATCCTTTCAATTGTTTGAGCTCAACACATTTATTCACACTTGTTAGTTTGCACTCTAGTACTTTGATTCCCATTTTCATCATCAGTGGGTGATCTCGCCTCTGTTAATGGTATACATCAATGATCGGTAATTAGACAATGGAATACTATGTTCAACCTCGACACCTCTATGCACATAGTAGGACATCTACTCGTAGCGAATTGTGTAGAATACCTTCTAGATTGGTGGCATTTCATATATGCTACCTCCTTGACTGTGCTAGTCTTCATGAGATTTCAGCTCTCATGACTTGACTCCAATATATGTCAGATGTTTCTAGCCATTATGGAGATCTTGATCTATTATATATCTTCATCTTTCATGGAGATCATGATCCTTTGTATATCTTAATCATGGAGATTCTAATCTATCTATATTGTACCTGGCAATGACAACACATGTCATATTTTGTATCATGCCTATTCATGGCCATTGTATAGTTATGTGTAGAGTTTCATTATTGTATTGTACTTTTAGATAGACGGTTCTTCCACTTGGTTCTTCATCGCTTCACTTCTAGGATGGACTTATAATGTATTTCGGCCATCGTATGACCCCTCTGACCTCACACATTAAGGGGAATCTATTACAACTGATTTTACCATGCCTAGTGGATATCACCTTTATGTCCTTCCCTATACCTCTGTAGACTCTTTAGACCCCATGGACCATTTTTGTACCTTTTATGTTTCCAAGATAATCCCTAAAAACATGCATTATTTTCTATATGCAACTTTTAAAACTATTCTCGCATATATACGCGGATTTGACCCTTAAACCCACGTACATCGAGATGTGGGCAAAAGGCCAAATAGTTTTAGAGTTTTCCTTGATGTGGATCTGAGTCACTTGTCTCTTGGACTTCCATATTCCTTGATATCACTTGGATTTGACCTTCCATTACCCCATTGAAGCACTATATAAGGAACCCTTGGGATACGTTGAAAGAGGAGGAATTGAAGAGCAAGAAAACTATAGTCAATTATTCCCAGAGCTTATACGTAAGTCTGCATCTATTTGTCCCTTGGAGCACTTTCTGCTCTTCCCAATCTTGCCTTTGCTTATGAGCTTGCTATTTAGAGATGGAGGGTTGAAGCGGTGGAAGCCCAGGTGGACGACTCAGTTTCTACGATTCGCAAACATGCCGAAAAAGGTTATCACTATTGTAATATTTGTTTTATATTATTAGAAATATCTTTTTTCTGTCCAATAATGTGTATTTAAATGAGTATTAAACCCATGGATGCTTTTAAATTCTTATAGGTTATTGATTACATATGCTAGAGTAGGTCTAACACAATTATATATAGAATGCTTTTCTTGTTTGCTGAATGTTGAGGGAGCAAATTACTTATACAAGCGAGAGTGGAAAAGCTCAACGGGGATCTACATCAACCATCCGAAATAAGGTATGTATCAAGATCCTTTAGTGTTATATGTTTGGTTTCTCTTGCATATAGGAAATGATTGATTGCTACGGTTAGTCTGTCTATTTTGGTACGCCAAGCCGTAGGAAGTTTTCTCCGTAACATTGAGTTTAAATTTCCTCTAATGTGTATTCAAAATTGCAAACCTTTAAGAAAGAGCATAAATAGTATAAGTAAAAATCTATAAATATGATTAATAAAACTCGAGAAGGTGAAAACCGTGTAGAATTGAGCACACAAAATTAATAAAAAGGGAGATATCTCTTACCTTAGATATATTAACCGAATAACTTGGGAACTACCACATTCCTCCCAACCATGACCGAGAACCGTTCATGGTTTTAGTTTGGATCCCCGTGGGCTCGTTCCAACATGCAAGTACTCTAGAGATACTAAAGGTGAGGCTTCTCTTATCTAGAATATTAAGTTCTGTATAAGATTGCTTTGCTTTGGAAATTCTCTCAGAAATTACTTAGAAAAATAATAATGATCAGAACGGATTGGGTCCCTAAGCCTTTCCTTGGATTGGTTCCTTATAGACAATGTTTAGGAAAAAGGGGAGTTGTTTCAAAACATTAGTTATATCAATAGTCCATTATCTTATTAAAAATAATCTTTAACTAGTTTATGTGAAGTTAATAACTATTATACTTAGATTAGCAACTCTTTCACTAGTTCCTAGTTATTATTCATTTTCTATAATTATTATTATTTCTTTATACTTAATATATATACTTACGCTTTTATTCATAATATGTATAAACTATGTGTGTGTGTGTGTGTGTGTGTGTGCGTGTGTGTGTGTGTGTGTGTGTGTGTGTGTTTTNTTATTTAGGCATCATATAACTTTATCTCATTTGCATGGTGCTTTTATTATCTTATAACCATTTCTTTTATCAAGACCTTTTGGTAGGATTGGTCAACTAAGTTTGGAAGCTCCAAACCTTCTTGCATGTTGTAGTAGATCGTGTATCATGGTAGTTGTTCAATACTTGATCAGAAGTAGAAGTTCAAAACTTTATTTATGTAATATCTTGAATTTTGGACATAACACTTATAAGCATGAGCCTATTGATTATGATGTTATCTTGATAGTTTATTTTGATATATTGGGTAAAGGACCCCACTGCATATGAACATGATGATTTGTTTTATATATTGGACCTAATCCAATTATTGATGATATATATATATATACTTGTTTGTGTTGGGCATGGACCATGGAGCACATGTGTAATTAATGTTTTGTGTTGAGCGATAAGATCTCGATCACATGAAAAGATGATTGGAAGTGTTGGGTAGAAGTGCTAGATCCTTCCATGTTGATGTTGATAATAATATCTAAAGAATCAAATCCTTATCCATTGTAGGGCCTGGGTGTATCATACAAGTACATCCTAGCATTAGTGTTGAGCGAAGAGCTTTGGGATTGCACTAACTTCCTGTTTAAGCATTGAGTATGGGCTCTAGTAAGAGCTAAGGGTTACTGAAAATAATTTAATAACTTCCAAGTGAAAAAGACTCGAGAAAAAGTATTGATCTCATCAGATTTATTTATGAGTGGTTAAATGAAATTTTGAATTTATGTATTCTCATCAAGTACTGAAGAACTACCACATTATACGAGGGAATCCAGCATTAAAATATGTTTAGAGTTTCCTAGCCTAGTAGAACTAACCATCTACCTATTTTAATCGTAAGGAAGAAGTCTCATTAAGTCTAGGGATCATGGTATATGATTCCCGATGACAAACATTAACAAATGTTATATTATTATGTATTTTATACATTGTATATATAAAGAATAAATATAGTGATAATATTAATGATGAAAGAAAGAAAGGAAATCTACATCCATTATTATTTATTATTAAAAGATAATAAATAGTATAAATACCTACAAAGGTCTAATTAGGAACTAGTTGAAAGTTCTTAAGTTAAATTATTAAAAATTAACCAAATTAAGTAAAAAGGGTTAAATGAAGAAATCAAGGTTTCTTGATTTAACTATCACTTTGACTGAAAAGTTTGTCTATAAAGTCCCAAGCCAAGGAAAGACTTGGGGTTCTTATCTATCTTCTGGAAGTCATTATTCTGGCTATTTTTCTCTCAAGTTAATTCTTGGAGAACAATTTTCCTACAAGGAAAAGGAGGACTAATCCAGAACTGATATACCAGTTAGGAAACCCTACCACGAAAACTCTAAGCTACTTGCATGTTGAAATCGATCTCGGGGGGATCCAAATTGAAAGCAGGAATGGTTTCTGGTCATGTTTGGGTGGAACATGGTAGTTCCCAAGTGATTCAGTCATGTATCACAGAGGTCATATCTACCTATGATCTGTTAATGTAGGTTATTTGAGTGTGCAAGTTCAGTCATTAAAGAATCTCCAAATTACAGGTATGAGATCCTAGATTGTTTATTTCATTTACTAGGATAAATGCTGGCTGAATTAGGAATGTTCACATTATATGTTCTAACCCTATGTGTTGATTTTATGTTCAAAACTTCTAGGGTTTACATTTTTAAAAGTATGAACCTAGGTTGTAATTTATTCCTAGGCTATATTTACTTGGGGTTTATTCATTTAGGGTTACTTCTGCAATTGCAATCCATGAATAAATAATTAACAAGGGTTTGCACCATAGTTTATTTTTGTATTACCTCTACTGTGTTAGAATAATCAAACCATAGTTAGCTACCTTAGACATTAATTAATCCATTTTTGTCTTATTTGCCTAGTTTCCATGTTCCACCTTATGCAAGTTGTCATCTACACATCGATAGTGATCAAACTTGCTAATTTTGATTCATGGAGTGCTTGGGAAACCTCTTGGAATCAAATCTACTTTATTCCTGGCCTCCTAAGCACCCTTTTGGTTTTTCTTCTTTATTTCTTTCTTTTTCAGTGTTTTAAGGCAATTGGGAAAGTTTGACCAGGTGAGGTTTGACTAGTTTTTTGTCGTCCACTTCCTCCACTCTTTTCTCCTATGAAAATAATGTATGAGTTTTCCTTCCATTACCTTTTAGCTTTCCCAAGTGATTTTTCCAATTCGTGAGCTCCTTGACACTTTTGGAAACTGCTTTATGCACATATGGGGGATTTGATTAATTTTAGTAAGCCTCCTTTTGAATGGATTCGAATTGCCTCCTCATGCATTCGAATAACTTATGTAATTATTTATTGTGGCAGCCTATGATGTGACAGGGTTGGCTATTATACACTTATTCAATACAGTTTATTGTTCAGCTCCATATTAAGTCTATTTTGTGAGTGATTTTGCATGTATAATTGATAATTGTTGTCAGTGTAATTATTCTATCACTGGGTTCAATTTACGCATGGTATCAGAGCCTTTGTAATCGATTTCTCTCCTTCCAATTTTTTTTGCAGGTTGGACATCAGTGACTGGGAGCCTTCTACTGACAGTTGGGACAATTTCTGAGCTATGGATCAATCTCAGAAGATCATCTTGACTCCCTTCAACTTATTTGAATGGAAATAAGAGATGGAGATACTATTGAGAGAGAAAGGCCTCTATAGAGTGACTATGGCAATAGAAGTAGAGCCCAATGCAGCTGCAGAGAAGATAAAATGGCACAACATGAGGGATCAGGCCTATGGTCTCTTGTGTCTGAGTATATCCATAGACCTCCTTTTCCATCTTGATGGATTGACATCATTGAATGAAGTATGGGAGAAGCTTGATGATATTTTTGGAAAGACAGATGAGATGAGGGGACATCAAATAAAAAATGAACTGATCTCCCTGAGTCCAAATAGCTTTGAATCCCTGCAACTCTATTTCTCCAAGTTCAAAGCACTTGTTTTGCAGCTAAAACAATGTGGGATTGAAAAGAAGGATGATCAGCTAGTCTTGGCCATACTCTCAAAGCTTGTCCCTAACTATTCAATGTTTCTTTTGACCTTTTATGCCACAAAGTTGATAGCTCGAACCTGGAAGATGCCTAGACTTGTAGATTTCATGGAATCTCTCACATAAGAACAAGACAAACTGGTGATGATGGGCACCATCAAACCATCCAAAGACCAAGCTCTGGTTTCTGGAGATTCAATGGTGGATTCAAAAAGAAAAAAGAAAGCTAAAAATCCACCTGAGCAAAAGAGAGACAAGAACAAGTCTCTGGAGGAACCTCAAGGTTCCAATAAGAACTACGAGAAGAAGAAGAACAAAGGAGAAATGAGCAAGTGCACATACTGCAGTAAGGGCAATCATTTTGAGAGATCCTGCATAAAGAAGCAAATAGACATGCTGACCAAACTCCTGGAGAAGAATGGCATCTCCCTTCCAGAAAGCTCAAAGAAGAGGGAAGGAGGATCAAGTTTAGAAGATAGAGAGACACTTCATGCATTGGTTGCTAGCACATCAAGCTCACCTAGTTTCATCATTGATTCTGGAGCTTAAAGACATATGGTTTTGACCAAGGAGGCATTCACCTCACTTGACATGTCGAAAGGTCCACCAATAGTACTGGGAGATGACTCTCTAACTGAAAGTTTGGGAAAAGGGAGGATTGATCTTGATCATGGTCAGTTCAGAAATGTGTTGTATGTTCCTGGTCTTGCCTCCAACCTCTTATCAGTGTATCAGATGACCCACACTGGGTCTCCAAAGAAGGTCATATTCTCCCCTGATGAATTTGAGATCACAGAGATCTCAAGTGGTAAAGTCATTGCAAAAGGAGTTGCAAATCATACTTTGAAGGTATATATGTTCTCACACTTCCTACCCTACTCAAACCCCTTTGCTCTTCTGATTCATGCTAATGAGGCAAGAAAGCTTTGGCATGAAATATTTCACCACCTAAATTACAAGTATCTTTTTGATCTTAGTGAAAAAGAGATGGTCATAGGGTTACCCAAGATAAAATTTTCCAAAGGACTCTTCCAAGGTTGCATCCTAGGAAAACACCCAGAGCATAAATTTGAGAGAGATAGTCACGAGAGAACCTCTCCACCCCTCGAGTTTATACATAGTGATGTTGCTGGCACATTCCTTCATATGTCCATGAGTCAGGACAAATATGCGTTGACTTTCATAGATGACTTTTCCAGGTATTACTGGGTTTACTTCTTGAAACACAAGTCTGAAGTTTTTGGCCTCTTCAAAGTCTTTAAGGCTTTGGTTGAAAACCAGTATGGGAGGAAACTCGAGGTCCTCAAATCTAACAATGGTGGGGAGTATGTCAAGTATAAGTTTATTCAATATTGTGCAGATGCAGGTATTCATATGTAGCAATCTATCCCTTCCACGCCACAACAGAATGGTGTTGCTAAGAGGAAGAACAGATCACTGAAGGAGATGGCAACATGCATGATGGAGGACAAAACTTTGCCACCAAAGTACTGGGCTGAAGCTATAAATTGTGCAGCCTATATATAGAATAGGGTTCCTAATAAACATCTTTATGGTATGACTCCTTTCGAAGCATGGAGTGGGCACAAGCTAGATGTGACCCATTTCAGGATTTTTGGCTCAAGGGCTTGGGCTAGAATTTCGACAGAAAAGAGAAAGGCTTTGCTGCCCCAAAGAAAAGAGTGTCTATTTGTTGGGTACTCTGAAGATTCAAAAGGGTAAAAGATGATAAATTTGAGCACAAACAAAGCCTTCATTGAAAGGTGTGTTCAGTTTCAAGAAGAACCCCTAGTAGCAGTGGAAGTTGGAGAAGCCTCTTCAACACCAGAACCTCTGAATGTAAGTGAAGAGATTGTTGAACATGCTGATTCTGATATGTTTGAAAATGATGAATTTATTGAAGATCCTAACATCCCTACAAGGCCAAAATGAGCAGCCAATATCATTCATGCAGCAGGAGAGCTAGATGGAAATCCTAATGACCCTAGGAGGACTAGATCTCAATTTGAGAGTGCTCTATGCATGAAGGATCCTATGTTTGATGAGAAATGATATTTGATGGTGGAATTATATCCTCAGACATATGCATATGCAACAAGATATCCAATATCACAAGCAACCTTTAAGGAAGAGTTAAGCTCACTCCAGAACAACAACACTTGGGAGCTGGTTGATCTTCCCCCAGGGAGGAAGCTAGTTCAGTGTAAGTGGGTGTACAAGACCAAATTTTCTGCTGTGGTTCACCTTTGAAGTAAAATTCCATATTGGTATCCAATGGCTACTCACAGGTTCATGGAATAGATTACAATGAGACCTTTGCACCAGTGGCAAAGATGGACTCCATCAGGCTAGCCTTAGCCATTGCAGCTTCAAAGCAATGGGAGGTACATCACATGGATGTAAGGTGTGATTTTATGAATGGATACCTCACTAAATAGATATACATGCAGAAGCCTCAAGTATTTTCTACTAACCCATCTCTTATGTGCAGGCTAAGGAAGTCATTGTATGGGCTAAGGCAAGCCCCTAGGGCTTGGTATGCCAAGATTGATAGCTTCTTGCTATCACTGAATTTTGTTCGATGCAAATCAGATCCAAATGTCTATTTGAATTTAATTAATGGTTCACTAATGATCATTGTGTTATATGTTGATGACCTTCTCATTACAGGAAGCTCAAAGGATGAGATTGCTTCCTTGAAGGGTGCAATGAACCAAGCCTTCTCCATGACAGATTTGGGGCTCTTAAGAGAATTCTTCATCTTGAGATTGCTCAAACAAAAGATGGAATCAAGGTGCACCAGTACAATTATGCCTTGGATTTGCTGAACAAATTCAGAATGAAGGACTGCAAGCCAAGCAAGACTCCTTTCCTTTCAGGAGTGAAGCTTGAAGAAGCTGATTCTTCACCTATGGTAAACAATACACTATATAGGCAATTGATTGGATGTTTGTTGTACCTTACATGTACTAGACACGATATTTCTTATGCAGTAAGTGTGGCTTCTAGATACATGGATCAGCCTCATGAGATCCATTGGAAAGAAGCCAAAAGGATCCTTAACTTTGTTCAGGGAACAATGACAGATGGGATCTTCTATAAAGCTAAATATGATCTTGATTTGATTGGGTTTACTGACAGTGACTGGGCAGGTGATAGCACAAAAATAAACTCCACATAAATATATGTGTTCATGCTTGCAGAAGGGCCAATCAGTTGTTCAAGCAAGAAACAGAGTGCCATTGCACTCTCATCTACAGAAGCATAGTACATAGGAGTTGTAAATGCAGCAACTCAATGTTTATGGTTGCAGGGGTTACTTGGAGAATGTGGCTTCGAATCAGAATACTCAACTACTATCTACTGTGATAACCAGAGTACCATTTGAATCTACAATGATCCAGTTCAGAAGTAGATAACCAAACACATTGATATCTATATGCACTACATCAGAGATCTTGTGCATGATGGCACGATTCACCTACTCTTCTGTTCATCTTCAGAACAAGTAGCTGATATCTTCACCAAAGAATTTTGTGAGAATACCTTCAACAATATCAAATCACTGCTAGGGATTTCTGATCATGTTGTGAAGCATGAGTGATGACAATATTTCCATATTTTGTTTTTCAGTAGGATTTCCCCACTGGGTTTTTGCCTCTTTCCTTGGTTAAACGGACATGCAGTATGTAAAGGGTGACTAAGACTTGTTGCTAGGCCCTATAATTTTCTGATATATTACTCATAAATCAGGATTAAGGGGGGGTTTTAGAATAATCAACCCATAGTTAGCTACCTTAGACATTAATTAATCCATTTTTGTTTTATTTGCCTAGTTTCCATGTTCCACCTTATGCAAGTTGTCATCTACACATCCATATTGGTAAAAATTTCTAATTTTGACTCATGGAGCACTTGGGAAACCTACTGGAATCAAATCTACTTTATTCCTGGCCTCCTAAGCGCCCTTCTGCTTTTTCTGCTTTGTTGCGTGCTTTTTCAGTGTTTTAAGGCAATTGGGAAAGTTTGACTAGGTGAGGTTAACTAGTTTTTTGTCCTCCACATCATCCACTCTTTTATCCTATGAAAAGCATGTATGAGTTGTCCTTCCATTAAATTTTAGCTTGCCTAAGTGGTCCAATTCGTGAGCTCCTTGACGGTTTTGGAAACTGCTTTATGCACCTATGGGGGATTTGCTTAATTTTAGTAAGCTTGCATTTGACTAGATTTGAATTTCCTCCTCATGCATTCAAATCACTTATGTAATTATTTATTGTGGCAGCCTATGCTGTTACAGGGTTGGCTATTGTACACTTATTCAATACAATTTAGTGTTCAGCTCCATATTCAGTCTCTTTTGTGAGTGATTTTGCATGTACAATTGATAATTGTTGTGAGTGTAATTGTTCTATCACTGGGTTCAATTTCCACATACTGCTTAAATTGTGTTTCTTATAAGCTAAATTTTATTTTTAGATCTATTATATAGTTTTTATTTATCCTAATCACTCTAGTGACAGATTACATATGTCAGCAGAGCCATGTTAAATACATAACTAGATCAGATCTAAGGTTTCATTTAAAACCTAAATTAATATTATATAATTTAAAATCAGCATTAAATCTAATCTATCAACACATAATTACAGCTAAGTACAAGTCATATTTACCACATACTAAATCCATGAGAGTAATCAGCAAAGAGCTCCTTCTAGGTCTGTAATAATAAGTTTCATTGTAAAACAAGATACTACCTATATCTAATATATCTATATATATTCAATGTAAACATGAACATTCATAAAAACCATGATATAATTACAAACGGATTAATCATCTAAATAACCAATCCATTATTCCATTTAAACAAATAAAACCATGTAATTACAGTAAGTTCGCAGGAATGAATCCTGTAGAAAATCTTTATCATGTCACATACATAAAATAAGATGCCATTCATTTTTAAGAAATCCACAACCCTAATATTATAAATCTATAATCAAAATCATGTGCATATATCATGAAAAGTACCATATGGTATGGCTCATAATCATCACATAACATTTAACCAACGTAGATATAGATTAATTAAATAAAGAACTCTGTAGGTTACAATAGAGGTCATAGTATGGACCCCAGTGGGAATCCAAACCCAAATTGGAGGATCTAATAAAACCATAATATTAATACCGATAACTAATTTATAATTCTCCACAAAAAAATTTAAAAGTCCCAAGCTTTCTACAAGCAACATCCAAGATTCGATTCCTCTAGAGTCGTTCTATATTTTATTGAGGCCATGCTATACACACAATATGCGCGGGAAAGAAATTTGCTACAGTAAGGGATTAATAACCTTGATTTTAAACCACGTTGTAAGCTCGTCCTTAGCCCCATAAAATAAACACACAGTCAACTAAATGCAAACCCCTAGCCATTGTATGCACTATCAACAAGACAAATAATAGAAACGATAACCATCGTGGTTTTACACCCATGATTATTTTACTTTCCACATTACACGCTAATAAATGAAACAATAAATTATGCAACCATCCAAACTATTGTTGCTTCCTGGGAGAACGCTCATGCCACTCATGGCAGGGCCTCAACCCTTATGCGGTCACCATATTACAGCTAAGTAAATAAATAGAATCATTTATACACAGACAACCAGAGATGCGAATGCCATATAAACCCAAGATTAATAATAACAACACAATACTAAAAACATAGGATAGATTTATACACACGGTCCAATCTAATAACCATTTCAAAAAATTTAAACAAAGTATGTATTCAAGACTTGGTGAATTACCACCTTCACATAATTTACATTGTCATGCTAAGGGCCGTGGCACCATTTCAAGCAATGGTGCTTCCCAGTATTTATGTCTTAAACCAAAATATGATTTTTGTGAAAAAGTACCGAGGCCCCATTTTGGTGCTACAAGCACCATTATTCTTTTACAAACCCAAATCCTTTCCATACCCATGCCTAAAGGAAAATAGAAACCCTAGAGTAAAACCCCAACTACAACAATCTACATCCCAACGTTAAGGTTTAGAGGTGAAAAGCTTACACTTGTGTAATAGGATTCTTGTAACTACAAAGTCATCTTCCATGAACAGGATGTGAAGCTCTGATCCTTGTTTTCTCCTCACCAACCCTATCACCTGCAACCACCGGTGATAAGGGATGAGAAGTATGAAGGCCAAGTAAGCAAACAAACAAACCATAATGCTGGTAAAAGCCAACCTAGACTTACCTTTGTCAACCAGGAAGTCACCTTCATCCATTGCACAGAGCAAAGACCAAACCCTCAACAAGCCAAGCAAAATGACCTAGTCATTCATGGATCCAAACCCTAAGCTTGAGCTGCCCCAAACCCCAAGATGCATTAATAGCTCCAGCCTGGTGTCCACTATCCACCCAAAACCCAAATCTCTATAATTTACAATTGCTTCATTATCGTTGGTCTCCATTCCATGCAAGTTCTTAAACCCCATCATATAACGCATACACTATATGTTATAACTCACTACCCTAAAGCTTAAGGGTAAGATATAGTATATTATAGGTATTGTATATCCTTAGGCTTAATATTTAAACCTTTCTTTTCCTCTCCCTAAGCATTAAGCTTAGAACCATTGCATATGAAATATGCCATGGTAGTATTTTTTATCTATAAAATCAAGGTTTGGTCTTTAGCCAAGAACTTAACCTACCAATAATAACAAAAGATAGGTCAATTCTTTTATTAAAAAAAATATATATATATAAATGGAGAGTGGATCTGTAAATACATAATGAATAATAGGTATCATAGAGATAATTTATCTATGTTATTTAATTAATGATAATAGAAATTACCTTGCTAACAAGCTAAGTCTGTAAGGGACTTTCTTAATAACCAATAGGTGTGTTAATGATCACAACGTTCTACACACTTTAACAAGTCTCCGTCGTTGAGTATAATCTGCATATGAAATGAAAGAGGCTCCTTAGTTCAAATAGAACTAAGTAAGCTTGCTAGACAAGTGAACACTTTACCTCTCAGTAATGTCACATGGGAGAAAGAGTACCGCCACTCTGCCCACTTTGTTTCCAAAAACAAAATTAAGTTATGACTTCGTAAATAACAAGTAAACATATGCATAAATGAACAAAGTATGTAATAAAGTAATGATGCAAACACAACAATGTATACCCATAAGAACAATGTTGTAATAAGAATTATGACCTCTTATGTAAAACACAACAATAAGCATAACTGAAAGTAAGAATATAGAACATAAGAAAAGCTTCCAACCAAACAGTGGTACAATTAGTGTTCGTTATATTCCTCAAGTTAAATAATTTTCTATTTAGGTAGTTTTTACTATCCTAATAATTTTTTTGTTTTTCAATTTTTGGGGACATTACAAGTGGTATCAGAGCCCAGTTTCAATACTAAGAGACCTATGGGCGCACCAAACATTCATTGCAAAGAAAATAAAGTATGTTATTAAATTTTGTTACTGACATAATTTTTTTTTTATTAATTTTTTTTTTTTTTTAATTATAGGAATTTTTATAGAACCGTTCAAGTTATGAATACTGAGGAAGATAACAACCGACAAGGAAATATGAACACCCCCACCCTGGAAGAAGAACTAGTGGTGCAATTAAATTTTTATATTTTGAATACTATACAGAGTCTTCAAGAAGAATTGCAAAGTTTTAGAGAAGATAGTCTGGATGAAGGAAAATAACAACAAGCCATAAATTAAGCACTACTGAGAAATATGATGGGAGGAAGGCCATAGGGAAATCCTACTGATTCCATAAACGAATAAAAAATAGAACCTTACCATAAATGAGACAGCATCCCAAGAGAAGAAGAAAAAGAGGAATGTACCCCTGAAACACCCAAGGGAGACCATCATAGTCCTTCCAATGATGACTTTCTTTCTCCACGCAGAAAGAAGCAGAGAAGCAATAATAGTCTTAAGGGGGAATTTAGAAAAATAAGAGCCCCTACCTATGAAGGTGAAGTAAACACTGGGTAGAAAGCTCAAGAGTGGTTGCTGGGTATGAGCGAATATTTCCAAGTTCATAACTACTCAATTGAGATGAAGGCTTGGCTTTCCATCTATAATTTAAATGGTAAGGACGCAAGATGGTTGATGGATTTGAAACACACCAAGAAAGATGAGGTAAGAGAAATAAGCTAGGATAACTTCTCAAAAATATTCCAAGAAAAGTATATGTCTAAAAGATTCTTTGACCGAAAGGTGAAAGAGTTTCATGAGCTACGTATGGGGTACATGACTACTGACGCTTTTATTAACATATTTCTAGATCTATTACATTATGTACCATAGATTAAGGATGAAAAGGTAGAGATCCAATAGTTTTTAGGATGTCTTCCTCCTAGCTTTCAGGAAAGGATTGAATTCGACATACCAAAAAAATTGGATACCATACTTCACAAGGCAAGGAAAAGTTGAAGAAATTTTTCTGATAATCAGAAACCTGGGCTTAACCCACAGCCATGTAGCAAGAAGAATAACAACTTTCCAGGAAACCAGAACTTGAATAAATCTTATATGAAGCCTTATGTACCGGCTCCTAATTTTAACAAGCCAGTAGAAAGTGGAGCCAATGCTACTCCTTTACCGATCAAGTGCTCGAAATCCATCAGGCCTCATTATGCCTGATATTTTAAGAACAAGACCAATGGGGTCTTACATAAATTACAAGAAGAATGAACCATCTAGGACATAGTAGGAACACCGCGGATCTATGCAACATTGAATGGCCAACAGGAATATGATCAAGCTACCATGGTTGATATAGGAGGTAAGATATTGAACACCTCTATTTCAATACTTATTGATATTGGTTCTTTCCAAAGCTATGTTTCACCTAAATTTGTTGAAGTGTGCAAACTAGAAAACTAAAGCATGATAAACCTTGGCTGGTACAATTAGGCACAGGTATGAAACGAATTTTTTTGAAAATAGTTAAATATTGTGAGGTAAAACTGAATGGTTTTCCTACAAAAGTAAACCTGAACATCCTACCCTTAGGATTGTAGGATATACTTATCATCATGGAGTCATTGGAACAACACCATGTCATGCGCGATTACATACACAAGTCAATATTGTGTATTGATATCCAAGGGAACCAAGTGAAGGTTCAAGCCATTGCCAAGAAAGTTTCCATGAGGAAAGTATCTTCCTTACAAGAATATAAATGTGTGAGGAAAGGCTGCAGGTTTTTTGTAGTAAACATCCCAGACCTAGATTCTGAAAGAGAACAACACATAGAAGAATTCCCTATTCTAATATTGCTCATATCCATCGCATGCCATAAATCAAAATGTCCCATCTAATATTTATCATATCCATCATATAATAATTTAAATCCAAAAGAATTACAATATAAACAATTAAAAACATGTAGATACATTAAGGTTGCACAAACAAATCCTGTAGACAACCTTTTCCATTTTCACTTACAAAATCTACGACAAAAATAATACACAGGAAAAAAAATTATAAACCCCATCATAATGTTACACAGAGTCCAAGTAAATATATAGGAGAGTGCAGGAATCGAATCCTGTTGGAACCTAAGCCACAAATCACAACCACCCACTCATTACAACTCAATGTATCTGTTATCTCCATATTTGTCCCACGAATTTTGGATTCCGTCAAGCATGAATCCAAGAATTTACATCAGAAGAGGGATGCACGAGAGTCAATTGACACTCTTAAATTATACTGTATTCTTGGTGCTTCTACTTATCAGCAAATTGTCTTTCAGCTACTATATACAAATAAAACCTCTTGTGCAACCAACAAAGGACATAATGAATGTAAAAGATGTTCATTACCAATGGCATGAGTTATTCCCAAATGTACCCGGAAACATGGGTGCAGTTATATATCTCTGGGCTCCTGTCATGTTGATCTACTTCATGGATACCCAGATATGGTATGCAATATTCTCTACATTATCTGGTGGTATTTCTGGAGCTGTTCGGCGACTGGGAGAGATTCGGACTCTGAGCATGCTGAGATCAAGATTTCAGTCTTTACCTGGTGCTTTCAATGCTAACTTAGTGCCATGTGAAAGGCCACTATGTAAAGGATTTTCTCTTGCTCGGCGTTTTGAAGAGGGTTCTCCAAACAGGAGGACAGAAGCTGCCAAGTTTGCACAACTGTGGAATGAAGTTATTTCTAGTTTTCGCGAGGAAGACCTTATAAGCAACAGAGAAATGGACCTTTTATTTGTTCCATATTCATCAGATCCAAGCCTGAAGCTAATACAATGGCCACCATTTTTAATTGCCAGCAAGATTACCATAGCATTGGATATGGCAGCTCAATTTAAAGCTAAAGACACAGATCTCTGGAAACGGATATGTGCTGATGAGTACATGAAATGTGCAGTTCTTGAATGTTATGAATCATTAAAACAGGTTCTGAGGGTACTAATTGCTGGTGTAAATGAAGGATCCAATTGAAGGAAGCACTTGTAGAGAACCCACGGGTCCATGGCTATTCCACCGTGTTTATAAATGCATAAAAAATACTTTTCCTCATGCGTGTGGGATATGTATCAGATAAACAATTGGATGGTAAGCAACATGTGCAAAAGGTTACCGAGCCTGAGTTCACTGGTCTTAATTTAAAGTTCTGTGGATGCCAATGAAGGTGGCTCTTCCAAAAGGTAAATTCCGACATCAAAGTATGCAAGTGCGAAATAAGAGAACAGTTCACCATGTGCGATATGTATCAGATAAACAATTGAATGGTAAGCAACATGTGCAAAAGGTTCCCGAGCCTGAGTTCACTGGTCTTAATTTAAAGTTCTGCGGATGCCAATGAAGGTGGCTCTTCCAAAAGGTAAATGCCGACATCAAAGTATGCAAGTGCCAGATAAGAGAACAGTTCACCATTTAAATATTTGGATGATCATCAAACTGTCAAGCTGCAGGATTTTGAGGCAACATTCCGGTGACAGAGTATGATAAGAAGAGATTTCCTGTATGATAAGAAGAGATTTCCTGAGTTTATTTTTTGTATTCTCATTATTGGCAGCACCATTTCTTTATTATTTTCATTTTCCCATTGATAAAGTTATGACAGTTGGTTTGATTTCTTTAGTACCTGGAAGTTTCAGTGATTTCTTTAGATGGTAATTGAAGATCAACTCCAGATTCAAATACAACACTGATTGAATCAGCATTGGTCAAAGGCAGAGGTATTAAGTTTGGAGATGTTAATATCTCGGCTGTGCAAATAAATGAAGATGGAACAGATAGTGGCAAGCTTCCAAATAAGCGTGAGACTGTCCAGACAGAGAACACAAATGCTAACAACAGATAAAGTAAACACCAAGAACAAAGTCCGTGGTTCATTAAGATCGTGCATTACACGTT
>LPNX010236704.1:278668-305915 GCA_001517045.1 Pseudotsuga menziesii
ACGAAACGAGCATGTACTAGTTCGGGCTCATTAAATCCACGGATCAGTGTATCAAGCATTATTTTCCCGTCTCTTCAAGCTTGTTAAAAAATGAAGAGGGAACCAAGTTGGCTTTCCTGGACTCGTTAAAACTTAATAGGGAAGGAAAGGAAGAATTTTTCTCTTGTTTTTAGTAATGGAAGCATGTCATCCTTGAACATAGCACTCTTTTGCCTTCCGATATCCATGTTTCAGTGTACATCTGTGTTTAGCTACCACTTTGAGTCTTTGCTCTTCCTCTTGTCCTTTATACATGGGGAATCTGATCATGTCTCCTACATGACAGATAAGTCTAGTTGTCCTATCTATCTGTTATACGCTGCCTTGGGTCATCTCTGTGTCGTGCTCACTGTTCAAGGATTCTTCTCACTATCTGATTTATCGCCTGATCCAATCACCGTTATATCTGTTATCCTTTTCCTTGTGTCTACCTTCTTTTTCCCAGTTCCTAGTCACTCTTGTGATCCGTTGGAGGATCTATTTCCTTCCCTATCACAGTATGGTTCAGTTTCAGCACTTCCTGATGACAACGACCTAGAGTTTGATGGTAGTACCTCTGGATTCAATTTCATCATTGGTGAACTCCTTTGCTTCAGTTGTCAATTATCATCTATTGGTTGACAAACTATTGAATCCTCTCCATGTTCGACTTCAACTTACCCTTATTCACATGGCTTGGATTCTACTTGGTTCTTTGGGATCTCGTATGAAGACCTTAGTTCCTCACTTATGAACTAAGTTGCGCAAGACTATGTTCCATTTCTATATCCAGCTTCCAGATCTTTGAAGACTCATCATTGTTATATTGTGACTTTGATCCACCTTTGTACATACGTGGTTTTACCCGTATTATATGATGTACTCTCATCTTGTAAAGGAGCTAGTGTTCCAGTAAATTGAACATAGCATCCTCAGATATAGCTTTGTATATGACATTCTTATGTATTGGTTTCAGGTACTCCTTCTGCTCTACTGGACTTCTGAGTTTCTCCAGAGTTAATATTATAATGTATTTTGGCCATCGTTTCCCTCTGACCTCACACATTAGGGGGCATCTGTTATACAGCTGATTGGCACCTCTCCGTCCAAGTGCTGATATCCCTCAGGTCGGCACACAAAAGGACACTTATGGATTGAGGTTTGCCTAGTTTCATTATACCTTGGTTGATGATGAAATACATTACCTATATGCCCAGCTGGTTACTTTTCTATTTTGATATTTTGAGTGCATGCGTGACTATCCCTATTGACATATCGCGCATATGCGCGAGTGTTATGTTCAGCAGGTTGCGCATACATTTATGTGCGGGTTGCTCTTGTACAGAGTCGCGCATGATACGCGGGTTGCTTTACTACATACCCGCGCATATCTTCCTCAAAATTAGTTTTTAAAAAATACGAGTTAATGGGAGATTAGTTGTTTCAATTATCTTAATCCCATTAACTGCTATAACCTCCCTAACCTTCGAGAAATACCTCATTTCCTTCAGATAAATAGAGGCCTTGGGGAGGGTTTTGGATATTCATACTTGGAGAGCAAAGTTATGCTGGTGGATTTTCTACAGAATCTTTGGAGCAGAGAAACTCAGAGTCCTTTGGTGACAGAGGAGTCCCTTGTTCAGACATTGGGTTGTAACCTAAACTCCCTCTATTATTGTTAATAAAGCAGATTACTTCTTCCATATTGTGTTTCATGTGTTGTGGCTTGGTAAATGTTTATATTTCATTATAATATGTGATTTGCCTAACCTGCATCTTTATATATGAATCATACTGTATATTGGAAGAACCTTTGTTAACAGGTTGAAGGAGGAATTATCCTGGAGATTGTAGGAGTGAAGCAAAGAGGAAGGAGTTAGCTTGGATCAACCTTCGTTTATTACAAGTTCCTGCTACTTCCCTATTTCCTATTTGTGCTTTTATAATCAAATTTTCTGCAAGGTCATAGTATGTTGGTAACCCCCAGACCTAGGTTATTAGGTGAATTATCCATTACAACAGACTTGTTCCAAAGAACAAGTGACGACAGTTCAAGATGAAGAATAATATGATGAATGCAGTGACATCATTGATGCAGAATCTTCCAGCTACGAAGAAGTAGCCAAGAAGAAAGGGAAGGAGAGTACTAGTTCAAGAAGAATGATGTCTAGGATGCAGTATCGATACCTAAGGGGAACTTCATAGTTCCATCGTGCAGTAGATGGAAACATCATGGGATACAAGGCAATATTCGTGGTACGAGGCATAGACTATGAAAAGACATTTCCAAGCACTAGAAATACACATGATAGTCAGAATCATGTGTGCAAATGAAAGAAGTCCTTGTACAAGCTTAGAAGGCACCCAGCGGATAACACATACATTACGAGCTTGAATATCACCTAGAGTGATGAATATCTTAACCTTTACTACAAGGTTGAAGATGAAAGCCTATAAACGATGACAAGCTCACAGATGGGTGCGACAAGAACTTTTGAAAAGGTTTAAGATAGAGGATCTTGGTATCAAGTGACCCTAGATGGATACATAGAATATTAGTAGCATAGGAAGTTACTTGTCACTCTGGTACAGAATGTTTCAGTGGATAGAGTATGAAACACAGAGGGAGAATGATGCTCCTCCTCAGAGGGAGTGACTACAGAAGATCCTGAGGTTCGACATGGTATGATAGGATGGACATATTACTAATGACTCTAGGATTTACCTTTGCTTCAAGGTTGAATATGGAAGACCAGTGATGCTCCTGTTATATGTTGATGACTTGTTCCTGACAGAAAAGAGGAACTCATTAAAGTTGCAAGACAGAGAATTACTGCTGAGCTCGAGATGAAGGACTTTGATATGATGCATTATTTTATAGGGATGGACATGTGGCAGAATGCAGATGGAATATCTCTAGGACAGGGGAAGTATACGGTAGAGATCCTGAAGTGGTCCAAGATGATGGACTGGAAGGCCATAACCACACCTATGGCATCAAAGCTAAAGCTATTGATTGATGCTTCATCAGAGATAGTTGACACCATGATGTATCATTGAATGATTTGTTCCTTGATGTACTTCATGAATACGAGATCGAATATTTGATTTGCTGTGAACACATTGAGACATGTTCACCTGATGGTTGCAAAGCATGTAGTGAGGTACCTAAAGGGTACATTTAAGTATGGAATTAAGTATGAATCAAATCAGAAAACTAACCTGGAGGGTTATGTGGATCCAGATTGGGTGGTGGTATTGACAGGAAGAAAACTTTGGGGTGATTCTTCAGTATGAGATCAAAGAGGAGAAGTGAAGCTCTACTATGTGATCTAGATCGATATCTCTCGAAAGAGGGAGTTCTAGCATAGCCAGTGAGACAGGTTGTCTGAGCATAAAATACTGGCGAAGCTCGTAGGTGGCTCACATGTAAATGGTCCTGTAGGCTGTCCTCAGATATAATCGGTCCTCGTGAAGCTCACAAGTTATCCTTGCATGTAATCAGCCCTGATGTGATTCTATGCTAGAAATGGCCAGAGTTAAGTTTGAGTACTACGGGAAGAAGCTTGGTGTTCTCCAGATCAAGGTTCCCTCCAATGGGAGGTGATGAGTCCCTGAGCCTTTTTTACATGGTAGGATTGGTTCCTTCTATGGTCAGATATAAGTGTAGAAGCCATTCTGATGTGACCGAGGGATGTGTTCCCACATGATCAAATGTAATTACAAAGCCATTCTGATGTGACTGCGGGATGTTTTCCCAGATGATTAGATATAAGTGTAGAGCCATTCTGATGTGACTGTGCGATGTTTTCCCACATGATCAGATATAAGTGGAGAGCCATTATGATGTGACTGTGGGATGTGTTCCCACATGATCAGATGTAAGTGCATAGCCATTCTTATGTCACTATGGGATGTGTTCCCACATGATCAGATGTAATTGCAAATCCCTTCTGACATGGATGCGGGATGTGTTCCCAACATGGTCAGATATAAGTGGTGACCCTTTCTAGCATGGATGCATGATGTGTTCCCCACATGGCTAGATACTAATGCTGAGCATTTCTAGAATGGATGTAGGATGTGTTCCCGACATGGCTCGATATAAGTGATGAGACTTTCTGACATGGTTCTTGAATGTGTTCCTCCCATGTTCAGATATAAGTGATGATCCCTTCTGACATGGTTCTAGGATTTGTTCCTCCCATGGTCAGATATAAGTGCTGATCCCTTTTAACATGGTTCTTGGATTTGTTCCTCCCATTGTCAGATATAAGTACTGAGCCTTTCCAACATGGTTCTTAGATGTGTTCCTCCCATGGTTGGATATAAGTGCTGAGCCTTTTTGACATGGTTCTTGGATGTGTCCCTCCCATGGTCGGATGTTAAGACTGGGCCTTTCTGACATGATTCTTGGATGTGTTCCTCCCATGGTCAGATGTGAGTGTTGGGAATTCCTTTTTGACATGGTTGTTGGATGTGTTCCTCCCATGGTTAGATGTAAGTGTTGGGCACACCGTTCTGACTAAGGGTAAGATATAAGTGCTGAAGAAGACCTACATGGAGGTTGGGCCTACAACCAACATGAAAAAGGGTTGGCTCTATAGAAATTCCCGTGACGAGAAGAATGAAGAGATAGCACCATTTGATTGAGATAGCAGAAGCAATGATGATGATGATGATCCAGATGATACAGAGGAGAAAAAATGTACTGATAAATTGTGTCAATAGAATACCTTCCTAGTTATGAGGGAGTCTTGATGTATTTGTAACTTCAGAATGTATTAACTTGTATATTTTATGTATTGTACCCCAATGTTTATTCTAGGAAGTATCTGTAATGCAATTGAGTCATTTCATGCCCCAATGTTTCGATTAGGAGATTCAATTTTGTAAACAAGTTATGTAAATTCATTGAGGTTAACTATCAATTGTAAGTCGAGGCAATAGTCCCCACAATTGAGTCAAGGTTAACCCTCCTTATTGATTAGAGGGAAAAGTCCCATAGTTGTGGGGCACTAGGGTAATTAGAATCTCATAAAGATGTCAGCCCTGGTAAGTAATTTTTAAGTAGGGCCGACTTGTTGGAGTAGACTTTAAGTGAACAAAAGAATATAAATAGAGAGTGAGCCTCTATATTTATCACACACACACTCAGTCATTGGGGTGCATGAGTGAGAGAGGAGAAGCTCTCTTAAGTGAGAGAGAGAGAACAAGCTATTGGAGATAATCTTTATGTTTTTTGTGTTTTACTTCTGCCATTATTGTTAATTCTATCTCGGAGGAAGTTGTGGGGTTTTCTCCTTTATGGTTTCCCCAAGGAAACTTGTTTGTGTCTCTTGTCTCTTGTGATTTTTGTTGTGCATGTTATTCTCTCAGACAAGATCCTAGATGATATTGCCTAAATGATAAAAACCTAACATGGTATCAGAGATAACCTAAGAAGAAGACGTTGTGTAGCTGCAGAAGCTAGGGATTCTTAATTTTTGGGTCTCTCTCCACAATCCATCAAGAAAATAAGGCTAGGATAAATCTCTGTTGAAGGGTGCATATTTTTTTTGAAGCAGGACTTGAAGCCCCAAACGAAAACCACCCACTTATTACAACTCAATGTATCAACAACGAAAAGGATTGAAATCCTGTAGATTTTTTCTACACTCATCAAATCCATGCTATACACAAATTGTATGCAGGCTGTAACATTTAAATAAAATTGCCACCATGAGGTCGCGAGAACCTCAACCGTCTACACACATGCAATAAATCAAAATGAAAATAATTACATAGAGGTCGTAATACCTTTACTAAGCTATGCACAACATTTACATATCCATGGCTTAGAATTAAAATACACAATAAATCTAAATAACAATTCAATTCCTGTCAATGAATCCACCTTCAAAAAAGAATGCTACTTAGGTTTTACACCCATGGCCATCTTAACATTTTAAATTACACTTATATAAGATGAACCAGACAATCTTCCATACATTTCCACTTCATATTACATTAAAAACCGACTGTATGTCTAAAACCCCTTCGCTATCACATTCATTAAGGAGAGTATTGATGCCATGAAAGGCATGGCCCCAAAACCATCTCACTGATAGGGTATGCATCATTCTAATAATTGAAAATAAAATAGAGGCAAATACTATGAAAATAATAACCAAGATCAAAACACAGTAATTTAATAAACCCAAGGCTTAAATAATGGAAGTAAAATGTACGTAAACCGTCTACGAAGCAAGAGGACACTTGAAACCCAAGTTCATTGAAAAATAATGTAGCATAAATCTTTATACACGGTCCAGTTAAATACCATTTTAAAACTTAAACGAACATGTAGTTTTTGTAATCCACAAATATTATTACATTAACATATTTCACACACTCATACTGAGGGCCATAGAACCATTGCAAGCAATGGTGCTACCCAAGCTTAAAATTATTAAATCAAACATGATTTATAAAAAAACACACCGAGCCTGTTAAATGTCCAAAGGCCCCATTGCTACTAACAAAACCATTCATTACAAACCCAATATCTACAAACCCAGGCCAAATAGAAACCCCATATCTTAAAACTCAAAAATAAAACCCAGTTTAAAAGCAAAGAGGTGGTGAGAATCCATTTTGTCAGCAACCTTATCGTAATGGTAATGCCAACCCATGGCTTCGAGTCATGCAACAAATCCCACCTCTTTGATCCAGCCATGTCACCTGCAACCATGAAACACTACAAAGCATGAGAAGTATGAAATCTTCTTGAGCCACAAAGAAAACATCAAACGTAGTTAAACCATAAGCTACCATACCTTCAAGCCCTTGGAGGTTTCCTTCACACCACTGTGAAAATTTGAGACCAAAATAACCAACAACCAGGTGAAATGACAAGCCATCATTGAGCCAAACCCTATGTTGGGGATGCCACAAATTCCAATACTCATTAATGGTACTAGCTAGTGTCTACTATCAAGACAAAATCCCACATCTCCATAGTTTGCAAACAACACAATATCATTGCCACCTTTCCCATTGCATAGTGTTAAAACCCGAATGTATAATGTTTGAACCATGTCATATATTCTACTACCGTATAGTTTAGTGCAGGGTATAGGCATTATATGCACTATGTACATTAGGTGCTAATCCTTTAAACACTTTCTTATCATTTCATCCTATATATATGAGCATCGCATAATTCTTATGCCATGGTATGTTGTTTTTTTATGGGTGTGACTAGCTATGAGTGTAAATACACATGCACGTAAACAAGTTAAGAGTGCCTTAGTTCGAATTGAACTAAGTAAGCCTTCTAGACAAGTAGAAACTTTACCTCTGATTCAGTCAGATGGGAGAACTAGTCCCACCACTCCACCCACTTCATTTATGGAAACAAAGTTAAGTTAGAACAATATAAAAAACAAGTAAGACTATGCAGAAATGAATGAAGCATATAATCAAGGAAGACACATAGAAAACAATTGATAACCATAGGAATAATGTAGTAAACAACATTATGACATCATAATTAAAATACAACAATATTCGTAACTAAAAATAAGATGATAGAATGCAAGAAAAGCTTATGGCCAAACAGTGGTACATTAAGTGTATGTTATATTCCATAAGTTGATTAATGTTCTACATAGGTAGTTTTTACTAGCCTAATAATTTGTTTTTTATTTTCAAAGTTTGGGGACATTACATCGATTATAAAATCCATACTTATGACCTCTCACTTCCATTCCATAATGGGTAATGATTGCAACAATCTCATAAAATGTTGATTCTCAACTTTCACTACATAACATTCCTGACATTTCATGATAAACATCGCAATGTGAACATTTAGGATAGAAAAAAGTGTCTCTTGATGACGAATATCATCTTTTTATATCGTGGGTACCCTGAGTAGGGTTCCTGATGAAATTCCATGAGGATTTTGGATCGAATGTGCCCTCCTTTCAGAATGTACAATATATCCTTAGACCATAGCAATCTGGATTTGTATACCTTGTATTCTTTTTGTTGTTGAAATAGCTTGTCTTCTTGGAATTTCTTAAGGATTTCCACATAGAAGTGGTCAACTTTGTTGGCCCATCTAATCCTCTCATGAAAATATACATCGGTTTGACTTAAATTCACCTCATATAACATGTGAGTTCATTGTCTTAAAGCATCGGCAACCTTGTTCTCTTTTCCCTTAATATGCTTTAGCTCAAAATGGTAATCACTAAGGAAGGCCAACCACTTGGATGGCCTAGCATTCAGATCTAGTTGATCTAATAAATATTTCAGAATCAGATTGTCTCTCCTCAGAAGGAACTTCCTTCTGATGAGGTAGTGCCTCCACATCTTGAAAGTGTGGATGGTGGCGGCTAACTCAAGATCATACGTGGGGTAGTTCTACTCATGCTCTTTTAACTTCTATGATTCATAATAGATTGTGTGATCATTTTTCATGAGGACACCTCCAAGTCCTTCTTTATAGGAATATGTGCAAACAACAAAATCCCCATCGGGATCTGAAATTTGTAATATCAGTGTAGTCATCAAAATATGTTTAATATTTTGAAAACATTCCTCGCACTTGGTTGTCCATAAGAAATTATTTTCTTTCTTTTGTAAAGCGGCCATGGGGAAATAAATTCTCGAGAACTTATCAATGAACTTTCGATAATATCCAGGTAATCCCAAAAATACTCCTAATTTCGGTGACCCTAGTAGGGGTAGGCCAATCCTTTATGTATCTAATGTTTTCAGGGTCCACAACTATCCCTATCTTGGAGATAATGTGATCTAAGTATAGTATCTATGGTTTGTAAAAATCACATTTACTAAACTTAGCATAAATTTAGTGTTCTCACAACAATCGTAGTACTATGCGAAGGTTCTCTTCCTGTTCCTCTTTATTCTTGGAATAAAATAGGATGTCATCTATGCATAGCAAAACAAAATTATCCATATATTTACTGAATATGTTGTTCATCATACACATAAAGTTTGTGGATGCATTGGTTAACCCGAACAACATCACTACAGACTCGTAGTTCCTATACCTCGTACGAAAGGCGGTTTTGTGAATATCCTCATTGTGAATCTGTACCTGATGGTACCTGGATCATAGGTCAAGATTTGAAAATATTTTGGATCTTCCCACCTGATCAAACAATTCATCGATCCTAGGGAGTGGACATCAGTTCTTGATAGTCATTTTGTTCAACAGTCGGTAATCAATGCACATCTATATCGTACCATCCTTCTTCTTTACGAACAGTACCGGTGGTACCCAAGGATACACACTAGGTTAGATACACCCTTTTATATATACTGTAGTTTGAGTTCCATCAAATCACGTGCACTTATGCGGTAAGGGGATTTTATATCCAGAACTAATCTCGGTGTCAGTTCGATGGAAAAGTATAGGTTTCGTTTCAGAGGTAATCTCGGTGTAGTTTGAGGAGACATTATGTTTTAATTTTATTATAAAGTTTTTAATTACTAACCAAGTCGAGTTAAGGATAATTCTATTTAATTACTGAATATTTTATTAATTAAATAATAAAATATGAGACAACAACTTAAGGAGGCTATTAAATGAGTGTTTACTAGCGAATTGGTGGAATAGGATGGGTTGAGAGCAGATTGAAACTTGGTAGCATCCTCAAAATACTTCTAGCTATTTCATGAGGAAACTTCCCTATTTCTTTATGGTCATGTCCCCTAAGAAAGTGGAACAAGAGTAGGTGGCTCATTAAGTGAAAAAGGGACCTAAAATACCTAGGCATGCTTATAAAACTACCAACTGAATTCAATTAAGGCTGCTCATTCTTTACTCATGAAAATTTTGAGTGAAATTGGTGCACAAGCAATCAGATGGAGGGGACAAGAATAAGTGTTTGAGTGGAAAGTGTTGATTTACTAAACTATTGTAGTTATTTTGGGCTGAGTTCTTACTACCACAGGAAAAAGTATACCTATTGATTACTCTATGGAGTTGCAGGGGTTTCTAAACCTATTCACTCACCCAGTGCTTTCAAATAGGTGTACTAGTAGACAATCTCGGGGGTCCTAAGATTTGCAGCTCAGTTGTCTTTAGGAGTTGGTTGGGAGGACGAGCTCCTTAGGTTGTTGTCTCCGCTGTTATATTACTAGGTTCTAAGTGTTATTTCTAATTTCTCCATGCCAGTATAGAAACTTGGAATGTATAAATCTGTGATTGAATCCATCTATATGTCTTGAATTCTTTGTTTAGTGAGTTAAATATTTTATTGTTCAAGGATAGATAATTTCTGGTTAAATATGTATTAGAAATAATGTATTGCGGTTATTTTAAATTTATTAATGAATGAATTACTTGACCATATTTTTCCAGAACTCAGTACTCTAGTACAGTACAGTAGGTGAAATTAAGTTTGATGAATAAATCAAATCAAGAAATGTAGGAATTTGATTATTTACTTGCTACTATTAAATCTTTATTGGAATTTTTAGTAGAAATAATGTTCTATTTCAGGAGTTTCATTAGCTAAAATACATCTGTAAAAATTGTAAATATACACTATCAGAAAATAATGTTTATAAAAAAGATTTGATACATAGTTTGAAAACTATGTTCTTTTAACACACGAAAATAACTAATGCTAAGTTTCAATCTATTATATAGATACATATAACTCTTAGTCAATATATTATAGGAAAATAATGGAAGTAGAGCAACATTGGATTTTAAACAGCAAAAATATTTTTTTGTAACAAATTAGGTTTTATAAATAATATATAAGTGAATTGCAGTATTACTATATAGTTAGTAAATATTATATTATTTAATAGTAAAAACAACTAACAATGCAGAGTATGTTTAAAAATATAATTATGACATTTTTCTAGGTCAAAACCCAAAACAAGTAACCGGTATAGTCACATCCAAAACTTTATTGTTTGTCAAATTTTATAATATATATATATATATATATATATATATATATATATATATATATATATTATTGTACTAAATTATATAAGAGTGAACAATGTGTATTATTATATTTAAAATAAACAATGTTATAATAATAACCTAAAACTAAAACTAAAACTAATTTATTATAATAATAACCTAGTCCAGGTCATGAGGTCGAATCCTACAACCAAGAGAAAGTTATCCTCTGATTGTTCTTAAACAAAATATTTTACAATTAAGAAACCTCAAAGGAAAACTCAGAAATTAGCTTTTACATTAAAATTCTACATAATAACCTCATCTTAACAAAAATAAAAAATTATGGACTTTTACAAACATTGAAACCCTTGCATTATAGTTTATCAAATTATTCATCGAATACAGGTAAATAACAACAAGGTTTTTTAAAATGTCATTAATTTAAGTTTAAACAAACTAAAATATCCAACACAGAAAACCCTACAATCCAAGCCTTTCATAGACTTCCTTCAAACAGAACTCGATGCCAAAGTGGTGTTTTCAATATAGTCAAGTTTTTATAGAAATAAATAAAGAACTTATAAGATTTCAATCCCTATTTTATACATATTTTAATTTCCAACAAAAGAGAGCTACGACCAAATATCCTTTACAAGTAATTATTCAAAACATTCAATTCATGACCACACAACCTTCCCAAACAAAGCATTGTTCAAACGCAACCACGACAAGGGAGTTCGAATCTCAGTGAGATAGTATCATCCAAACCCCACACATCAGCAGAGAAGAAACCACAGGCATGAAACCGATGCTTACCAGGTTGTATGAGGAGTGTGGATCCCTTCTCTGATTGTATCCTGCATCTTCCAGCTCACATTATAGCGAAGTTGAAGTATGTACAAGAAATAAAAAATAAATATATTAAGCTCTTTCTTAAAACAAATTGTTACAGTAAAGAATCTATGTGGCATTGCATAAAGAATTTCAAATGAGTTGCATGGTGATATTTTTTTGTCCTTGGTTGTGAATTTTTAGTTTGCTCAACAACCCTAGCCAAGGAAAACTTCATGCCCTAGCATTTGGGTAGGAGAAACACATCCTAAAAGCCTCAACGAGAATAGGAAAACAAACAGTAAATGACACAATGAACTAAATATTCCCTTGTCAACAAAATCCACAAAGTAAACTACAAATTTTAGAACCAGAAACCACACTGCTATAATTCTGAGGATTCAGCTTGGGTAATGAATGGGATAAGTCTCTCTTAGAGATAGACATTGGAAACGAAGGACATCACCCATAGAGCTAATCAATGCAATCAAAGACCCAAGGGGCCATAAGCGTGGTGGTGCTTCTCATAGCAGCTAAATGGAGGGCAAAAAATGTGAGAATTTAGGGTTTGAACATTTATGTAGTAGGGTTTACCAACACCAAAACCCTAGCCACTAACCGATAGCCACATGGTTTCCACTTTAACTTTGATTTTTTTGGGTGTTTCTCTATAGTTCAAGAGCTTGAGTGAAGGCTACAAAAAGGTTTTATATAACCTTTGTTAATATTGTTTGAAAGCAATAAATACAAGATTTCAAGTATAGAGATGTTTTAGCATAATTATGGGAAATGTATTATAGTTTAGTTTTGCATAGGTAGGGTGATAATTTTTATATAAAAACATTATAGTGAGTATTAGGTATGCAAAGGTCTTTGGTTTATGTCTATTCTATAGGTAATGAAGTTTCAATCCCATAAAACAAAGCATTAATACTACACCTATAGTCATATAATGTATTATTTTGCATTTTCACATGGTAAATACCTAGGAAGTTAGTAAAACTATACTTTGCATAAAATCGTTAGTTTCATATATATAAATGTCATTTATTTTATACCTCATGACAATGCCTAGACTTATGTAATACTTTTGTATGTAACATTCAAATATATGTTGATACAAGTGAATATAAATTACCTTGGTAACAAGTAATAATGTATGGCAAGATTTAGTTTGTAGAATTTATCACTCTCTAGAGTTGCATAAAGGATTAAGGTTTAACATAACAACAAAAGGATAAATATACGATGTACAAGTTATATTAAAAGTTAGGTGTAAAGCATCTACCTCTATTTTTGTTTGGATTTCTTAGTGCTTATGCTTATAAATAAATAAGAAGTAAATATATAGGAAAACACTATCTCCGTAAACAAAGAATAAGAAACTTAATAACTTAGACCTCAAACATTGTGTAACAACTTAACAATTTCAAGGTTTGGAAAAGTAACAGGTTTGACAATACCTTATTTTCTCAAATTTGTAAATTAAAAAAATATTCCATCATTTTACTTTTGCAAGTTGAGATAATTAATCTTGATCCTGAAGTTGGGATACAAAACGTTTTACATGTAAAAATACCTGTACAAGAATCATCATTTCACTACATTAGCTTCAAGAGCTAAGTAATCCTCGGGCGTGTACGGAAGTTAATTCATTTAAGGAGGAGACAAACTTTAGTACATAGTAAACAAATAGTTGTTTTCAGCTCATACTGCTTCAGATCATTTACTTACTAAATCAATATTTCACACTAAATTTTGAAGGCAGTTAGTGAAGAATGCAAATTATTGAAATTGATAAATGAGTTTGTTTTAGTATCTAGATTAGACCTTAGTATGTTAGCTGTTAGTAGTTAAGTGACTCTCTTAAGAGATGATTGTAAACATTCATTGTCGCGGGAAAAATTTTAAATTTTTATTAAATTTTTGGGGTATTACATGTGGTATCATAGCACATGTTCAGACACTAGGTCTGAATGTGGCTCAACCTGCATAGCCAACGAGTAAATATAATGCACGCATAACTAATTTAGTATTTTTCTTTTGAAATGTTGTTATCAGAAAAAAAATTTAAGCTAGAACTGCAGGTATGGAAAGACTAAAGGAATATGCAGACGAACGGTCCCCGTTAAATGAACAAAGTAATTTTAGAAGATAACTGATTAAGGAAGAAATAACTAACAATTATTTAGAATTATTACAAATTATTAAAAAATTAAGAACTGAAATGGAAATAGTTAAAAAAGATAATGAAATAATTCTAAGAGCTCAAGACGAGTTGAACAAGATACTAATGAAAAAATTTCAGAGTGAAGGGAAAGATAAACAGATAGGATCTGAAAATACGTCCTACCAACATAAAAGTATGAATTCCAAATAGTTTAAAATTGAAACTAGTTCATCCTCTGAAATTTATGGTGACTCACATAGGAAGAATCACCAGTAGTCTAGTGATAACAATGAGGATAATTACCATTCTAGAAAAAGAAAATTTAAGACTTATAAGAAAATTTTGGGAGAATCTAAGAAGAAAAAACCACCAACTTTCAATGGTGAAACCAAGAAAGTGGAGGAAGTCGAAGCATGGCTATGTGGAATGAAGAAGTATTTCCAAGCCTATTATTATTCCAACCAACTAAAAGCAAGAATGGCCATTTACAACCTAAATGGAAAGGAAGGTACTTGGTGGTAGGATTTAAAACAAGTAAAAGGTAATAAGAAAAAGAACATTAACTGGAGTACCTCTAAAAAATACTTTAAAAAGAATTTTATGTCAAAACAATATTGTGATGAGTGAGCTAAAGAATTCTATGAACTAAAGTTGGAAACTATGAACATGAAGGAATTAAACAGTAAATTTTTAAGTTCATTGCTTTACGTGCCTTACATTGTGGATGAGAAGCGTAAGGTGCATCGGTTTCTAAGTTTTATTTACCTTTTCACATTAAATACATAATTGAATACAATAATCCAAAAACCATTGAGGAGGCTATGCAAAAGGAAAATTTTTTCTATGAGCAGAACCGAAAAGGGGAAAGCATGCCAAATTGGAAGACTAAGAGGTCTAATAATTTTGAACATAAGAAGAAGGGTTTCATATCTAACCACAATTTTAGTAATAATAACACATGTAACTTGCCAATTAAGAATTTCCAAGGAAATAAAGGTAACTCACAATCAAACCCTAATGGTCCTAGAAATAAAAAACCTACTAATAATCACAGCAACTACGTTAAGAATAATGAACGTAAAGAATCAATAAAGTGTTGGGATTTTAATCGACCTCATTATGCATTTGTATACCCTCATAGAAATAAGAGAGTTAGCAACATTAATATAGTACACGAGGAGATGATTGTTGGTGACTTAGCAAGGGGGATACCTAGGATCAACACGATGCTGAAAAATAGGTAGGCTGATTATCAAACTTCCATTGTAGAAGTAGAAGGGAAGATGAATCAAACACCCATCTCTATATGAATTGACCCATGGGCTAGCCTAAGTTATGTTTCTCCAAAGTTAGTATAAGAATGCAATTTATTAGTAGACAATTTTGCAAATTCATGGCTAATTCAACTATCTACAGGAGCAAAAAGAAAAGTGATTAGCTTTGTAAAAGACTAAACTGTAATTATGAATCAGTTTGAAACTTCTATGAAGCTAAATGTAGTTCCTTTAGGCTCTTATGACATGTTAATTGGTATGGACTCGTTAGAACAACATAGAGTAGTTTTGAACTATTTTGATGAAACTTTTACATGTGTAAATAATGAAGGAGAAATAGTAATCATGATAGGAATTCCTAGGAAAATAGCTATCAGACAAATATCTTCCTTGCAATTAAAGAGAGCTGTTCAGAAGGGATGTAAATCCTTTTATGTAACTGTAACTGAAAAAGAACATATTAATAATGAAAATAAACTAAAACTGGAAGATATTCCAATCATAAGGGGGAATTCAGATGTATTTCCAGAAGAAATTCTGGGACTGCCTTCGAAAAGGGAATTCAATTTCACTCTTGAGCTCGTACCTAGTGCAGTGCCCAGTTGAAAAACCACTTATCGGATGAATATATTGGAACTAAATCAATTAAAATCATAGTTAAAGGAACTTATTGATAAAAGGTATATAATACCAAGCGTGTCTCCTTGGGGAGCACATGTCATATTTGTTAATTAGAAGGACAGTACTCTATGCTTATGCATTGACTACGATCAAATTAATAAAATGACCATTAAAAATAAATACCCATTGCCCTGCATAGATGATCTATTCGATCAACTGCATGGAGCAATTGTATTCTGAAAGATCAATTTATGATCTGGTTACCATCAAGTTTGGATCAAAGATGAAGACATTTTTAAAACAAATTTTAGGACTAGATATGGTCACTATGCATTTGTTATCATGCCATTTGGGCTCACAAATTCTCTGGTTGTCTTCATGTGTTTAATGAATAATGTATTTCATAAGTATCTAGATAAATTTGTAGTGGTTTTCATTGATGACATTCTAATTTATTCTAAGTCTAAAGAAGAACACGAGGAACACTTAAAAATTGTTTTACAAGAGTTGAGATAGCATGAGATTTATGATAAGCTTAGTAAGTGAGATTTATTTAAAGATAAAATACAATACTTAGGCCATGTAATAACTAAAGAGGGGATCTCCATTGATCGAGAAAAGATAACATCAATTGAAAAATGGTTGGTTCCAAAGGATGTGACTGACGTGCGATCATTCATGGGGATTATCGGTTACTATTGAAGATTCATTGAGGGGTTCCCAAGAATCACAAATCCCATAACTTCTTTACAAAAGAAAGGAAAGAAATTCGAGTGGAATCAAAAGTGTGAAGAAATTTTTGAGAAATTAAAAACATTATTAACTACTACACCAATATTAAAAATTATTGATCCTAATAAGGACTTTGTCATATGCACTGATGCATGCAATGATGGTCTAGGTGAGGTCTTAACACAAGAAAGAAATGTAATCGCATATGAGTCCCAGAAGCTTAAAATTCATGACAAAAACTAAGCTACCTATGATTTATAGTTGGCTTCCATCATACATGCCTTGAAGATGTGATGCCATCACTTAGTCGGAATAAAATTTAAGTTAATGGCAGATAATAAGGGTTTAAAATATTTGTTGGATCAAGCAAATTTAAATGCAAGGAAAGCTAGGTGGCTAGCTTTCCTTAGCGAGTAGGATTTTCAGATCCAACATATTAAGAAAAAAGAAAATAAGGTTGTTGATGCTCTAAGCAAAAATACAAGATTGAACTTTGTAGTAGCAATCAACACTTATAAAACAGATTTAGAATATCAGTTGGAGGAAGGAGTAAAATTGGATGAAAATTATCAAAAATTACAAGCTAAAGTGGGAGAAAATTTAACTGAAAGTTTAAGTACATGGTATAATATAAATGAAAAACAATTTTTTCTTTATAAAAACAGGTTGTATATACCTAATGTACCTAAAATTAAGTTGTTGAATTCAAATGAAATACATAAGAATCATTACTCAGGACATCATGGTTACCAAAAGACTATAACCATGTTATGAAAAGATTATTCTTGGCCAAATATGAAGAATGAATTAGCATAATATATTTTCCAGGTGCTTTGAATGTCAAAAGGTTAAGACGTAACACCAACATTGAGCCAGTTTACTATAGCCATTACCCATCCCTAGCTGAAAATAGGAAATAATCAGTCTTGATTTTATTACAAGTCTTCCTAGAAATCAGAATCTGAATGATTTGATAATTGTAGTCATCGATAAACTCAGTAAAGCGGCTCATTTTATACCAATAGAGACCACCTACAAGGCTGCTAATATTTCTGATATATTCATGAAACCAATATTTCATTTACATGGGATAAAAAAAGTTATAATTTCTGACGGAGACCCTAATTTTACAAGTAATTTCTAGAACTTTTTATTTAAAGGCGTGAATACTGATTTAAATTTCAGTACATCTTTTCAGCCCCATATAGATGGACAGGCTGAAAGGGTGAATCAAGTATTGGAAGACATGCTAAGAATGTATGTTAGAGAACTCCTAGGTAAATGGGATAATTACTTACACTTGGTAGAGTTTGCTTATAACAATCACTACCAAGCTTCAACAAGATACAACCCATTTTAAATTCTGTATGAAAGAAAGTGCAATACCACCATGTCATGGAGCAACCCAGTTGACATGTTAGTACTAGGGCTGTAACTATTAAAGGAGATGGATTTAATTCTAAAATAGGTGAAAGGTAACTTAAAGGTTGCACAAGACAGACAAAAAAGTCAAGAAGATCTTAAATAAAATCAGAAAGAGTTCCAGGTGGGTGAACAAGCTTTTATAAAGGTAAGGCCTAAAAGGAGTTCTTTGAAGTTAGGAAGTTGTGCTAAGTTGGAACCCCGATATTTTGGGCCTTTTGAAATACTGTCCAGAATGGGATAGGTGGAATATCAACTTGATTTACCGCCAAATTTAAAGGTTCATAATTTTTTTCATATCTCTGTATTAAAAAAATATGTACATGATGCTACTCATGTTACAAATTTGAATGATGTGCAAGTGGAACCCGAAGGAGATTTTTTGGTGGAACCAAATTGTATCCTTGATAGGAGGGAGATATTGCTTTTGAATCACACCATGGGCAGGTGAAAGTGCAATGGAAGCACCTTATTCCAAAGTATGCCACCTAAGAATTGGAGAGTCACATGCAAGCAACATATCTAATTCTATTCCAGGGAAACACTGAGGATGATGAATAAACTAACATCGAGGATGATGTTATATTTAAGGTGGTGTTCATGTCACATACCCAAATTGCAAAACTATTTTATGATTTAGGAGACATTATGTTTTAATTTTAATACAACATTTATAATTATTGACCAAGTGGGGTCAAGGATAATTGTATTTAATTACTAGTTTTTTATTAATTAAATAATAAAATATGAGACAACAGCTTAAAGAGGATGTTAAATGAGTGATTAATTGACACCTGGTTGAATAGGATGAATTGAGAGTAGATTGACAATTGGTAGCATCCTCAAACTACTTATAGTTGTTGCAAGAGGAAACTTCCCTATTTTTTTGTGCTCATGTTCCCCAAGAAAGTGGAACATGAGCAGGTGGCTCATGAAGTGAAAACTGACCTAAAAGACATAGGCATGCTGATAAAAATACCCATTGAATTCATTTAAGGCTGCTCATTCTTTACTTGTGAAATCTCTCAGTGAAATTGGTGCACAAGAAATTCAATGGAGGGGACAGGCAGAAGTGTTTGAGTGGAAAGTGTTGATTTACTGAACTAGTGTAGTTGTTTTGGGATGAGTTCTTACTGCCATATGCATAATTATTACTACTGATTACTCTGTGGATTTGCAAGGGTTTCTAAACCTATTCACTTGCCCAGTGTTTTCAACCAGGTGGACTAGTAGACATGCTTGGGGGTCCTAATATTTGCAGCTCAGCTATCTTCAGTAGTTGGTTGGGAGGAATGGGCTCATTAGGTTGTTGTCTCCTCTTATATATTACCACATTCTAAATGTTTTTTCTAATTTCTCTATGCAAGTATAGAAACCTTTAATGTATAACTCTAGGAGTTAATGCATTTATATGTTTGAAATTCTTTGTTTAGTGAGTTAAATAATTTATTGTTCAAGGCTAGATAAATTCTAGTTAAATATGTATTAGAAAGAATGTATTAGGGTTAGTTTAAATTTATTGATGAATGAATTACTGGACTGTATTTTTCCACACCTTCAAAAAGGTAGTACTCTAGTACAATAGCTGAAATTAAGTTTGATGATTAAATCAAATCAAGAAATGTAGGAATTTGATTATTGAATTTCTACTGCTAAACCTTTATAGGAATGTTTAACATAAAGAATATTTTATTCGAGGAGTTTCATTATTTAAAATACATCTGTAAAAATTATAAATATAAACTATCACAAAAGAATGTTTATCAAAAAAAATCAATACAAAGTTTTGTAACTCTATTCTTTTAACACCGAAAAATAACTAATTCTAAGTTTCAATCTATTATATAGATACATATAACTCTTAATCAATAAATAATAGGAAAATAATGCAAATAGAGCATCATTGGGCTTTAAATAGTAAAAATAAATTCTGGTAACAAATTAGGTTTTATAAATAATATATAAATGAATTGCAGTAATACTATATAATTAGGAAATATTATATTATTTAATAGTCAAAACAACTAACAATGGACAGTATGTTTAAAAATATAATTACCATATTTTTCTGGCTGAAAACCCAAAACAAGTAACCTGTATAGTTGCATCCAAAACTTTATTGTTTGTCAGATCTTATAATATATAAATATATATATTATATATAATCTATAACTGTACTAAATTATATAAGAGTGAAGAATTTGTTTCACTATATTTAAAATAAACAAGTTATAATAATAATCTAAAACTAAAAGTAAAAGTAATTTATTATAATAATAACCCAACCCATGTCATGAGGTCGAACCCTACAACCAAGAGAAATTTATTCTCTTATTGTTCCTAAACAAAATATTTTCCAATTAAGAAACCTAAAAAGAAAACTTAGAAATTAGCTTTTACATTAAAATTCCACATAATAACCTCATCTTAACAAAAATGAAAAATAGCGAAACCCTTGCATTATATTTTATCAAATTATTGACAAGATACACGTAAATAACCATAAGGTTTTTGAAAATGTCATTAATTTAAGCTTAAACAAAATGAAATATCCAACACAGAAAACACTACAGTCCATGTCTTTCATAGACTTCCTTCAAACACAGCTCGGTGCCAAACTCTTGTTTTTAGTATAGTCGAGTTTTTCTAGAAATAAATTAAAAACTTATAAGATTTCAATCCCTATTTTATACATATTTTACTGTCCAACAAAACAGAGCTATGGATACATATCCTTTACAAGTAATTCTTCAAAACGAGGCCATGACAAGCCAGGTTGAATCTCGATGAGACAGTATCATCCAAACCCCCTCACATCGCCAGAGAAGAAACCTCATGCATGAAACTAAGGCTTACCATGTTGTAAGAGGAGTGTGGAGCCCTTCTCTTGTTGTATCCTACATCTTCCAGCTCACAATAGTGAAATTAAAGTGTGCACAAGAAATATATATATATATATATATATATATATATATCTCTTTGTTAAAAAAGTTTGTTACAGTAAATAATTTATGTGGCATTGCTGAAAGAAGTTAAAATGAGTTACCTCATGATATTTTTTTTGACCTTGGCCACGAAGTTGTGGTTTGCACAATAACCCTAGACAAGGAAAACATCATGTCCTAGAAGCTGGCCAAGGGAAACACATCCTAAAAATATCCACGAGAATAGGAAAACAAATATTAAAACCCACAATGAACTAAATCTTCCCTGGTCAGCAAAATCCACAAAGTAAACTCGGAGTTTTAGAACTAGAAAACACACTGCTAAAAATTCTAAGGATTCAACTTGGCTAATGAATGGGATAAGTCTCTCTTAGACCTAGACATTGGAAACTAAGACCATCACCCACATAGCTAATTGATGGCATCAAAATCCTAAGAGGCCATGAGCCTCATGTTGCTTCTCACAACAACGAAATGGAGGGTAAGCAATGAAAGAATTTAGGGTTTGAACATTTATGTAGTAGGGTTTACCAACACAAAAACCCTATCCACTAACCGATAGCCACTTGGTTTCCACTTTAACTTTGATTTGTGTGGGTGTTACTCTATAGTTCGAGAGCTTGAGTGAATCATGGAAAAAGGTTCTATATAACCTTTGTTAATATTGGCTGAAACAATAGAAATACAAGATTTCAAGTATAGAGATGTTTTATCATAATTATAGAAAAGATATTATCGTTTAGTTTTGCATAGGTAGGGTGATACTTTTTAGATAAACACCTTATATTTAGTATTAGGTATGCAAAGGTTTTTGGTTTATATTTGTTCTCCAGGTAATGAGATTTTCACCCAATAAAACAAAGCATTAATACTACATGTATAGTCATATAATGTATTCTTTTGCACTTTCACATGGTAAATACCTAGGTAGTTAGTAAAACTATACTCTGCATAAAATTGTAAATTTCATATATATGAATGTCATTTCTTTTATACCTCTTGACAATGCCTAGACTTATGTAATACTTTCGTATGTAACATTCAAATATACGTTGATACAAGTGCATATCGATTACATTGGTAACAAGTACTAATGTATGGCAAGATTTAGTTTGCAGAATTTATCACTCTCTAGAGTTGCATACAGGATTAGGATTTAATATAACAACAAAAGGATAAATATAGGATGTACAAGTTCTATTCAAAGTTATGTGCAAGGAATCTACCTCTATTTTTGTTTGGACTTCTAAGTACTTATGCTTCTAAATAAATAAATAAGAAGTAAATATATAGGAAAAAACTATATCATTAAACCAAGAATAAAAATGTTAACAAGTTAGACCTTGAACGTTGTGTAACAACTTAATAATTTCAAGGTTTGGAAAAGTAACAGGTTTGACAATAGCTTTCTTTTCTCAAAGATGTAAACTAAACAAATATTCTATCATTTTACTTTTGCAAGTTAAGATAATTAATCTCGATCTTGAAGCAGGGATACAAAACGTCTTACCTATAAAAAACTTGTACAAGAATCATCATTTCACTACATTAGCTTCAAGAGCTAAGTAAGCCTTGGGGATGTATGGAAGTTCCTCCATTTAAGCAAGAGACAAACTTTAGTAGATAGTAAACAAACATTTGTTTTCAGCTCATACTACTTCAGATCATTCACTTAACAAATCAATCTTTCACACTAAATTTTGATGGCAGTTAGTGAAGAATGGAAATTATTGAAATTGATAAATTAATTTGTATTAGTATATATATTAGACCTTAGTATGTTAGCTGTTACCAATTAAGTGGCTCTCTTAAATAGAAATTGTAAGCATTTATTATTGCAGGAAAAATTTTCATTTTTTTATGAAAATTTGAGGCTATTACAGAGGTGGTATTGGCTCCACTCAATATTGGCTTGTTAACATTGGGATTTGGTACATATGGCTTTGTACCATATTTATTGAAGTTATTTTTCACTGGAAAACTATTGTTTTTTTCCCATATGGCTGTGGGTTAAAACCAGGTTTGTGGTTATCAGAAAAGTTCTTAGACTTGTCTGTGTTTCAGTTCATGTTCTCTTGAGGGCGCTCACACGAAGTTGGTTCCAATATTTAGCACCATTTAATAAATCAGAAACACACTTTCGAAGTGTAAATCAATAACACATATGCATTATTGATGGTACGGTCGGAATAACCCGATCCCAAAGATGAGGCTCAGGTTAGTGAGGCGGTATAACATATGCGATATATGACATATGCATTCTTTAAAAGTAAAGCATTGCATATGCCATATATATCACAAGTAGGATATAGAACACATGTGATAAATATCACATATGTGATATGGAAAACAAAAAAACAAAACAGAGGCTGTGGGCCTTACTTTGTTATTTGCATAGTGAGCGTTTCGGGAGAGCGATAAACTGCACCAACAATTTGTGTTTAAGCCTTTGGAGGTCTATTTGGAGGTGGATGTGGAGGTGGATTGGCTCCAATGGAAGGTAACTACTATTATCAATTACAAAATGTTTTCAATTTCTTTATTTTTTTTTAATTTCATAATTTTTATATTTGTTTTGAACAAATTTAATACAAAAAATTGAATTAAATCAAAGAATGATAAATTAAAGCAATTTGTATTTTATTGTTTAAATATTAAGAGATAACAGAAATGAGCAAAATACTGTGGAAAATGAACCCACTAATAACCAAGAACCAAACCCAAAAATGAACCCAAACCCAAACTTGGAGGCGGAAGAAGACCGAAACTCACCGATTCTGGCGCGTTCCAAAACTCACCGATTCTGGCGCCTTTGGGTGCATTGAGGTGCCTTAGCTTATCTTTTAGAGGGGGGATCATTTGCGACAATATTTAGCCGAGGCATTGGATAGTATTACAAACATAATTTCCAATTCCCAAGGAGATCTATACAACATTATCTTGTACAGAGAATCCAGGAGGCAATACTATTCCAATGGTTTGAGTTATAAAGACATCAAAATCCTAAAGATTACAAAAGGCCAATTATTTTCATTATCCCGGGACCCTAGCATCGGATTGGTTCCACCCACCAGTTGAGCACACATTTCCATAGATTGGTGCATGGAACCAAATATAAAGACCAATTGGATTGATTGATGGTATATGGTCTTCGATGAAGACCCTCATGGGAATAGGGACATCCAATTTTATTTCCTCACAAATTTGTATGCAAAATTCATTCGAGGGGAAACATGTTAACTGTTTCAATATTTTTGGCTTTGAGGGTGTTGTTCATGGGATGCTCCAAGATAGGGAAGGGGCCAGGATGGATCCTAACCGTGTGCCACACCCTCCACTCACATGAAAACCCCCTCAGGTATATCATCCTATCGTTCCTATGATTGAGGATACACATGAGGCCTTATTTGGCTTAGTAGATACATTTCTTCAGCATGGAACTGATTTCCAAGGCAATGTAGGCTAAGGGGTTGGAACATCTAAGGTTGGACCATCGCATAGTAAGGATATATCTACAAATTGAACTGGAGAAGCAGAGCATTCAGAGCATCGTGCTACTCCACACCCTTGCACAACATGTGGAGGCATATGCTATTCCCCTACTTCAGAGGTCCAAGATGATGGATTACTTTGATTTATAATTTAAACTCATTATTTTCATATTATATTTTGTTTTATATCACAATTTATTTTTGTTTAATTATCTAACAAATTATGTGAACAAATATACAACTCGTGTTTCATGCACCCGATATTCGCATAGTCCGTTGATTAATGTTGAGAACATAGATGTTGCTGCCAATATTGCACATAGGTTTGGTTATTCACCATTAGGTGATCAGGATGAGTACATTGAATCCCATCCTAGTCCCTCTCATGTAGAGTTATATTCCTAGATGCAGGTATTATTTTAAATATTCTTTTAATTATGTTTCACTTTCTTTGAAAAAATCATTTTTCATCCATCCTCTATATGTCTTGTTTTCTTTGTATTATATGACATTGACATATTTTAATTTATGCACGCATATATCGAGCCATTGGTGCTTGAATAACACGAAAGCAAGGTTGTTGGCGACCCACCTCTTCCACCCCACCAAGTACATGTATGTTTCGCTTTCTTTGAAAACATCATTTTTCATCCATATAGTATATATGTCGATGATTCTTTTTATTATCTAAATTTTACATATGTTATTTTATGCACACTTTTAGTGAGGCGCCAGTCCTTGAAGAGAACCATATCGATGATCCACCTCTGACGAGCCAGCAGGTATGTTTATGTATCGCTTTCTTTTAATTGTGATTTTAATGATTCAACATGTACTTTTTTAATTTTTTAAAATTGTCTAATTGTATATTTATTCTTTTGTATGTAGGAACGTGAATTTCATGAATATGTTAAAAAATTGAACTTCTTCGCTAATGCAAGTAGAAGTCCTCTTCTCTCGTTGCTAGTTAATCAATGAACTAGTTACACACATCCTCACGTCCCCCAGGTATATTTATATATTGCAACTCTTGCTTATATTTCCTTTTGTAAATGCAAGAATATTTTTCCATGTTTCCCCCATTGATATGTCTCATTTTCTTTGTATTATACGATGAATTGACATATGTTACTTTATACAGGAATCTATTGATCGAGTGGTGCTTGAAGAGAAGAAACGCGAGGTTATTGTCTACCCACCTCTAACGATCCAGTAGGTACGTTTATGTATCGCTTTCTTTGTATGTTTATGTATCAATTTCTTTGATTTAGTGCTTTCTCTTTGTATGGTTTTGTATGTTTATGTATCACTTTGACATATGTTACTTTATGTAGGAATCTATTGAGCCAGTGGTTCTTGAAGAGCACCAAACTGAGGTTGTTGTGGACCCACCTCTGACGAACCAGCATGTACGTTTATGTATCTCTTTGACATATGTTACTTTATGTAGGAATATCTTGAGCCAGTGGTGCTTGAAGAGCACCAAAGCAAGGTTGTTGTCGACCCACCTCTTCCCCCCCACTAGGTACATGTATGTTTCTCTTTCTTTGAAACATCATTTTTCGTCCATGTAGTATATATGTTTATGATTTTTTTTTAATCTGAAATTGACATATGTTACTTTATGCAGGCTTCTAGTGAGACACTGGTGCTTGAAGAGCACCAAATCGGTGACCCACCTCTGACAAGCTATCTGGTATCTTTATCTATCGCTTTCAATGATTTGGTGTTTGACATTGGAATATATATATATATATATATATATATATATATATATATATATATTATGCAGTTTGATAGTGAGAAAGTGATGCTTGAAGAGTACCCAATCAGGATTAGTACTAGTGAGGCACCACAAACAATCATTACTTACTCATATACAATAAGTAAAAATGTTATATTGGTTTGGAATTTGAACAAATGTACATAGAATTTTTATAGGTTGGTAAACTAACTTACAAATTTTGGTTTTGTTGAAGTCTCCATTGATCCGACCTATCCCTCATGTTCAGCAATGGGGATCACCAGTGAGCAGTCAGAAAAGAAAGATAGACTTCTTCGAGAACATTGGCAGTGGCAGCGAAAGGGGGGCTAACTAGAATAAATGTTTAGTGGGGATACATAGATGTAATTTTTTATTTTTATACACACATATGTACATTTTGATCCACTATTTTGTATTATTTCCATGTGGCATGCTAATTTTTGTAACATTATTTGAATACATATATAATATAAAGAAAGGTTCAAATTTATACATATATGGTTGAATTGATCTTGGAACATGATATGTGTAGTTCACTTACATGATCTAATAATATGCGTGGTTCACATGTGTGCTAGTATGAATTTCCAATACTTAAAAGAAGAATTTATGACTCATCAACTTTTTAACATTATGTCTATCCTCAACTTTTTAACATCATAGCCGTACCATACAATACGTAAATTACACTAAATTTACATGTGTTTCTACTTCTAAGTCATGCATGCATTTGTTATATACTATATCATACCCTACAATACCCTATGATACTAACATCATACCATACTAACATACAATAACATACCACAACATAACCATTAATGGAAATTTGGTGTCTAAAATGGGCCTTATAAGAAAACATGCCAAAATAAGTTTTTGTTAGTTGGAATTCAAGAACCAATAGAATTTGAATAAAATAAGTAAACCATGATGATTGAATTGACATATTTGTCATTAAAAAAAACTACTTTTTTTGTTCGTATTTTCAACATATCTCATTGTGTTTTTACTCAAATTTCGATCGGGAGAGCTC
>LPNX010236704.1:306225-316337 GCA_001517045.1 Pseudotsuga menziesii
ATACTAACATCGTACCATATTAACATACCATACCATACTAATACACCATACCATACCCCACAATACTAACAGCATACCCTACAATACCCTATAATAACATAACATGTACCATAAAATCACACCCTACAATACCCTAGTTCCATCTCATAACTTGTCAACCTTAGTGATAGAATTCAATTTGGTGTTCATGAAACCATTGTTGTTTTTCAATATCTACATGTCCATGTCTTTCTAGTGCCAGCTCATAACTTGTAAAGAGGTCACTAAACCCTAGTTCCATCTCATAAGTTGTCAACCCTAGTGATAGTATGCAATTTGGTGTTCATGAAACCATAGTTAGTTTCCAATTTGTACATGTACATGTGTTTCTAGTTCCATCTCATAACTTGTAAAAAGGTTACTAAACCCTAGTTCCATCTCATAGCTTCTCAACCCTAGTGATAGCATTTAATTTGGTGTTAATGGAACCCTATTTGTTTTCCAATTTATAGTACATGTCCATGTGTTTCTAGTTCCATCTCATAACTTGCAAAGAGGTCACTAAACCCTAGTTCCATCTCATAACTTGTCAACCCTAGTGATAACATGCAATTTTGTGTTCATGAAATCCTAGTTGGTTTTCAATATGTACGTGTACATGTGTTTCTAGTTCCATCTCATAAGTTGTAAATAGGTCACTAAACCCTAGTTACATCTCATAACTTGTCAACCCTAGCGATAGCATACAAGTTGGTGTTCATGAAACCCTAGTTGGTTTCCAATTTGTACATGTACATGTGTTTCTAGTTCCATCTCATAACTTGTAAGAGGCACGGTCGATGGTTTTGCAGAGTTGACCCACTAATGAAAGAATTTCATCGAGGGAAATTGAGCAAAAATGTAGTTTACGAAATCAATGCACAATGAAGTCATTGGTCCTTGAAAATAGGAGGGAGAGCACCACCTAGACGTAATTGCATACCAAGACACCAACGGAGTTGATGGTTCTTTGATATGATGTCTGATAGTTATGTCTAGTTGAAATTCACATGATAATGTCATTCAGGGACACGTGGTGAATTCTGGTCCAGGAGTGAAAAACCAAATGGAGAAGTAGAATCGCATGTCGTTGGCTCTTGCAACTATGTATGGGAAAGGACAATATGGGAATCCTACAAACACAACCACGGTTGATGGTTTTCATGCATTTACCCCCAAATGAAATAGTTGCAATAGTTGACCCAATAATGTAATTAAATGTATATTAAACTAAAAACATAAACAAATGTAAATTTCAACAACTCGAGAGCATGTTATTTTATGATTTCTATTTGTTGGTGTTTAAAGACACCATTCTTGGAGCCTCCAATGTGTCATAGATGGTGTTTGTATCCTAGGCACATGAAAGGCTATACATTAGTAACATCATAAGAAAAAAAAGAGAACCCAATGAAAATGTGCAAACATGATTTATAGATAACTCACCTGAGGCTATACGGTCATGTTTATAGTGTCCAGTATCCTATGAATAGTATTATGTATGTGAATGGTATCAGTCATTCACAGGTTTATTACATTGGGAATAAACTAAAGATTAATAATTAAAATTGTTCTTCGACATTCACTTTAAAGGTTAAATAAAGCACCTGACAATTCACTCAGATGAGTAGGCCATTTGGATCATCTTTGGTGCCGATGGTGTCCATCAATCTTTTATTCTCTATATGAGGTATCAAGTATCGTACATGTGACCTATTTTTATGACCAAGTGTGTGCAGCTTGATGTCTATACAAACTACTAGGTTGGTGAAGTGGTATACAATAACTGCTACTCTATAATCATGATATACATGCCCACCCTTCCTTTTATGTTGTGCTACAAGTGTCAAGCACTCCCCTTTTATAACCATCGATCCAGTTGGGAATTTGATATTTTCATCATCTGTAAGAGGTTCAAGAATGGTTTGTTTCCCCTCGAAGTATTGTGCCAACCAATAGTCAGAACCCCATTCATTATTTTTTGGGGCAACCACTGCATATATCTGACCTATGAAAGGAAATCGGTTGAGTTAACAATACATATTTTAAATAAGGTTGTTATACCCAAATCCTGTCACCACCACATGATAAGATCTTTGACTTACATATTTTCCCTTAATCCCAGCACTTAGAGTGGAAGCCTATGTTGTTTGTCAATTCTACATGAAAAAACTCAGCACCACATTTTCCCTATGGCCCATGAGCAGTACCTTGTTCACACCACCTGTATCATGTTTTCCATAAGTGGTGCCACCATGTATCGTCTTTGTTCCATAAGAATTTCTCATCTAAACCACACTTTCATAAGAGAAGAAAAGAGGTACCTTGGGTAAAATGGGAAAAAGAGAAGTTTTTCGAGGCTTCTAGATCATGAGCCTCATGTTGTCCCTTATCCCTATCATTGTGGGTCAGTTGAGCATGATATCCCCCATCGTAGGATCTTAGAGGCCACCTCATCCACAAATATCTCAACTATTACTATCCATTTAACCTTATAAATACAAGCTCATGCCCATGGTTGAGGGGGAGAACTATAGAGGTATTCTTATGCTGTTGGATTGACTACTTAGTCCAAGCCATTGGACAGTATAGAGAACAAAGTTGGAGCTTAGGGGATGAAGTGTTTGTCTTGTGTAGATGCTTGTCAAAACTAAGGAAATGGTTGTAAGCTTCTCCATACATCTTTAATGCAAAGCTGATTTTTGTCCCACATTACTATTGTTTTGATTTCACATGTACATGTTGTTAGATTTCTTAGTCACTAATATGGATAAGTAGATGATCTTCTGGTAACTTTGATGTGTTTTCATGTTTGATATGTTTGGAGATACATAGGTTCACTATCGAAGTAGCATTCTAGGTGTCTACAACATCTAGGGAATTTCTTCATCCTTTTCCATTCACTCATTTGTTCTGGATCTAAACCATTAAGAGTAGAGGAACAGCTTCTGTCCACAGAAGGTGAAATATTCCTGGTTACAAATATGGCGAATCCACTGGGGAATAATGCATATATCAATTGATCTAATCTTTGTCGGTTCTTGAACTCTTATCTAAATCTAGGATCCATCTCCAACTCTCTTCTGTCGGATCTACTATCTGACTCAGTGAATTTTGGTTTGAAACTTTCGGATCTATTCAGATCTGAAGTATTTCAACTTTTTATGCTCTTTTTTACTATATATGCATCTATTTTTTCCTTGATTTATCGTTCTCCTTTGTGTTTTGGATATATACAGGGAATCACTCTTATGCTGTTGATGAGAAGTTGTGCCACCTCCTAAAACTCGTTAGCAGTACGCGGTGCCACTACTTGAGTCTTGTTATCCAGAAACGGTGCTCATCCAGAACCACTCTGTCAAGACCCATCTAGCACGGTGCCAGGTAGGCCTTATTCCAAGACTATTTTATTCTCATTTTTTTCAAATATTTGAGTTGATTTGCTTTCATCCCTACACTATCAGGCTTGTGTGTTAGAATCTTATACTTATGGTTTGAAATTCTATGGTAAAAGATCAGTATGATTGAAGAATTCAAAATCTAGATTAGGCTTATTGATTGTCCATTCTTTTCCGTGCTTATTGGTTGTGTTTGTGAAAGGATTTATTTTTCACAATATTAGGTGTTAGCGAGCTCTCTTTTCATTTTTTTTATATATACTGGAGAAAAACATTTAATTAGCTTCTTAATTTAATTTTTTGTTTCCATAAAAGCCTTCTTTTTGCTTGTTTAAAAAGTTTTTTTTTTACTGAGATTAGGTCATTATCATTATTGAGCATAAGACATTGGATCTCTGATTGGCCTCATAAGCTTTCAGGTTCTCTATTTTCTTTTGTCTCTTTTGCATTAGTACTATCTCATCAAAATAAAAAATATTGTAGTTTTAAGTTAAATTTATCTATGGTTTAAGAAAAATCAAAAAATAGAGTGGATATGCATATAGTGTGCTTCTTGTTTTTCTTTTAGGAAAATAGACTCCTACCCTTTTGATTCCTTTCATAAAAGAGAAAGGAGTTTGGAAAGTGTTGCTTGTCTTTGATTTTGTGTTCAAAATTGTTGTTTGGAAATTTTTCATTTTGAAGCAAAAGGAAATACTCTCTTTCCCTCCCGTAGGTAGGCATACCATGAATGGTAAAGTGAAATATTTTCATATGCATATTGCATGGTTTTACTTTTTCTATCAAAACTCCATGCATTCACCTAACTATACACTTTAAAACTATTGGTAGTTATAGGTTAAAATTTACATAGAAATTTGAGTGATAGGTTAGAGACATGTTCGAGCGTCGTTAAGCATAGGAGTTGTCGTTACTCATCTGCATTACATCCCGAGACTCACGCGGTTCTTCCACGTACCATCGATATATCGAATGGTCTTTCACATAACCTTGAGGTATATAGAAAGGTACTTCACATACTTGATTGTATATCAGAAGGCTCCTTGTATACTGTTGTGCATTAGATAGCACTACTACTGATTTGAGCTCCCACATACCTTGTGTATATCAGGAGACCCCACTAGGATACCTTATCCATTTGAGGAAAGCCCTTTGGCCATGTTGCTTGGAGCCAGACACTGAAAACAACATTTGGGAAGATTACTATGCACGTACCCTTGAGGTATATCATGAGTGGTACCTTCTTGACAATCCTGGTGAGAGACCTGACTATCTGAACTCCTCCTATCATTTAAGTTTGCTTGTTTGACCTATAGCTTAAGTAGGGAAATGTTTGGTGTGTTTTCTAGTTTTTGAGACCATAGGTTAGATAGGTGCTGTACAAACTGGCTGAGCTAAGATAGTCTAGAATAGTTGTTGATGTATATGTAACTTCCAAATGTATTCCTCTATGTATTCTATGTATTGTAACCCGATGTTTATTCCGGGATGTTTTTATTATGTATTTGAGTCATGTGGCCATGCCCCGATGTTCCGATCAAGAGGATTAATAATGTAAACAAGTCATGTCAAGTCATTAGGTAAGTCTGTAATGTTCCAAGTCTGGTGTACAGACCTGAAAGCTCTCCAATTCTGTTAATTGTATTAAAATTTCTGAACTGGAAATAGTTTACGCAATGACTCCTCTAACTAGGAAAATAAAGGGTTTATTCTGGGAAATTTTGCAGACAAAAGGAGTGAGTAGCGGGCAGCAACCAAAGACAATCAGACATTGAATTTCCTCTCCCCTAACAAATTTATATCTGGTTCCATTTAGGGTTCAGAATCCGCACTGCGGAAACGTACTACCACGCTTCTGGGCAGCCAAACCGTGCAACTAAGGAGAGGAGTTCGGTCTGTTTCAACCAGGGGCTTCTGGAAAATTGCAGAGGTTTATTTCAGCATTAATATAGCATGAATAAAGGATTTATACAGTTCATTTATGTTCTCGAAAGTTCTAACAAGTTTCGGTTGAATTTGGGATTTTTGGCAGTTTTGGCCAAGGAGAACCCAGCACAGAGGAGGATGCAAGAGGGTGGTATGACCCAAAAAAAAATGGTTCTGGAGGTTGATATGGAAAATTAGGCTTGTTACTGACCTACAGGAACTCACAGAGCTCAGTTTGAGTTTACAGAACCTATTTTGCATCAGTTTCAATAAAACTAGTTATTAAAAACTAGTAATCTAGCTAGGGTCTAAAACAAGCAGTTAAATCATCTCAAATGCATTTATGTAAAACACGGGAACTTTAAAAAGGGTAAATATCAGTTCATTTAATATGTAAAATCCCTTCAATCACTTCCCCAACCTGACATATTCCTTATAGCACTTATTTTTATTCAATTTCCACCATACATTGTTAGAATAGGCCTTTTAGGCAAAACTGAAGACAAGAATATTTATGGACAGAGATGTTTCGACCTGATACATGTAATTTACAGAATATTTTGTCCCTACAGAACATAAATTACATCACTCACTGACCATTACAAGGATGCTCCAAAATACAGGGGCAGGAGGCCCGAATCTTGACCAGCAAGGGGCTGTGAACAAAGGTGAAGCATGGGCTTCACTGGATTTCGACCTGAAATTTATGGAAGCTGTAATAACTTCCGGAATAATCTTCAATGGCTGACATTAGCGCTCCATAAACCTGCAATAGATAGAAAGGGAGATAGAAGAGAAGGGAGGAGGGGTTTGGGGACCATCACCCAATGTTCTGAGGCACAACACTCAGAGAGTATGCTCACATAGCATAAACACAATATCAAATCATCCAAACTGAATCAATGGGGTCGAATTCACCTTTAATAGATTGTTGAGTTACCTTCTTAGCAGGTGAGGATCCAAGGTGACCTGTGAGAGCAAGTCAACCCTCAACAAACCCTAACCATAGCCACATAGGTGCCTCCTTTGGAACATTTAGCAAGTAGGACCATGTAGAATTATTTCTAAGTTCAATTACTCCTTCATAATTAGAAACTGCGCCCTCTCTAAGTCAAAAGTTTCTTCTTTTGAGTTATGACACCCTTTTTGCTTTTCCAGACTCTTATGGAAACTGTTCTTTCCTTTGAAAACTTTCCTACTTTTCTCTGACTGCTTTTCTGAGTTCCATAAGAGGAAACTGCGCCCTCCTTTTTTAAAAACTTGCCTGCTTTATCCCTGACTGCTTTTTTATCTTCTTTTTTGTACTTTCCTCTTTGTTTCTTATGACAGCTTTTGTCATAGTGTTTCCTCTTTCCTTCCTTGGCTAGTACACTTGTCCAATGCGCCCCACCTGACTAGGCAACTTATTCACACCTCATAAATTAGCAATAATAATTAAAATGGAAAATAAAACGTAGATACATGCCTTACTTAATTAATTATTACAAAATTTCCCTAGGGAGCATGATTAATGTCAAATTGAGCCCCTCCTAGGAGTCCAGTATGGTCAACACTTTAATGGCCACTTTGAGGGGATATGACAGTCCTCCCCTCCCAAATCTGCTTGTCCTCAAGCAGAAGCAAAGCTGGATGCTGTAAGATCTGCTCACCCTCCCAAGTGGCATCTTCACTGGGCAAGCCTTTCCATTGTATCAAATATTCTTTTATTGTTCTGTTCCTTAATTTCTTTTCTCTGCTCATCAGCACTTTCTCCGGCACCAAGACCAAGTGGCCTTCATCATCTAATGGTGGAAGTTCTTCAGAAACCACTACCTGTTGACCCACCACCTTTTTCAGATAAGAGACATGAAACACATTGTGGATTCTGCTGCTTGCTGGCAAATCCAACTCATAAGCTACTTCTCCAATTCTTTTGCTAATTTTGTAGGGACCATAAAATATGGGTTGAAGTTTTTCTGCCCCATTCTTCTTCAAGGAAGATTGTCTATAAGGTTGTAGCCTTAAATACACTAAATCTCCCACCTGAAACACTCTGTCTATTCTGTGCTTATCTGCAAAAATCTTCTGTTGATTCTGGGCCATCTGTAGATTGTCTTTTAGTGCCCTTAGAATGTCTTGATTGTCCTGCAACCAATCTTTAGCTTTCTGTGCCTTACAGTCTCCAAATATTAAGTCTACAAAATTTGGAGCTTCATACCCATATAAAGCCATAAAGGGAGTCATTCTGATAGAAAGATGAAATGTGGTGTTGTAGCAGAACTCACCCAAGTGGAGCCAAGTTGCCCAAGCTCCTTGTTGTCCCGTAACATAGTTACGGAGGTATCCCTCCAGCCACTGGTTCACCCTCTCAGTTTTCCCATCTTTCTGGGGGTGATAGCTTGTACTCATGTTCAGATTTGTCTCAACCAGACCAAACAATGTCTTCCAAAAGGCACTAGTAAACTTACTATCTCTGTCACTGATTATGACCTTGGGCAGCCCATGCAATCTAAAGATATCCTTAAAGAATAGTGCAGCAACCTCACTAGCTGAAATGGTGGATACTATTGCAAATAAATGTGCATACTTTGTAAGCCTGTCAACCACTACAAAAATATTGTCTTTCCCCTGTGACTTTGGCAGCCCCGTGATAAAGTCCATTGATACACTTTCCCATTTTTTATCTGGAATTGGGAGAGGCTGGAGGAGTCCAGCAGGGTGTGAGTGTTCAACTTTGTTCTGCTGACATGCAGAACATTCCTTCACATACATGAGTACATCATTTTTAAGACCCTTCCAAGTAAATCTCTCCCTTACCTTACGGTAAGTCTTCACAAAACCAGGGTGACCAGCCACTGGTGCATCATGTGCAGCTCCTAAGATTTTCCTTTTTAGTGTAGATCCTGGCACTAAGAAAATTCTGTTTTTGTAATAAATGAGGTCCTCATGGACTTTGTACTCCTCATTCTGATTCATTCCATCCATCACATCACATGCAAACCGATCTTTGGAGTCTTCTATAGCCAGCTGGATCTTCCAATCCTTACATATTTGCAGCAAAGAGAATGTGGCCCAATGAGAGAGTGCATCAGCCACAACATTCATTTTCCCCTTTTTATACTCAATGTCAAAATCAAAAGATTGAACTTTACTCACCCATTTTTGCTTCCTGTCATTAAGTTCCTTTTGGGTAAGGAAGTGTCTAAGACTGTTGTGATCAGTCTTCACAATGAACTTACCTCCTACCAGGTATTGCCTGAATTTGGCCAAGGCATGCATGATGGCCAACATCTCCTTGTCATATATAGAGTACAGCCTTTCATGTGGCTGTAATTTTCTGCTCTCAAAAGCAATGGGATGCCTATCTTGCATTAGGACAGCCCCAATTCCTACCCCAGAGGCATCACACTCTAGCACAAAGGGTTTAGAAAAATCTGGTAAAGCAAGTACTAGACAGCTGCTCATTACTTCTTTCATTTTCTGAAAAGACTTTTCAGCCTCCTCACTCAGACTAAATGCACCCTTCTTAGTCAAATCTGTCAAGGGTGCAGTGTACCGGGAGTATCCTTTGACAAATCTGCGGTAGTAGTTACACAAGCCAATGAAACCTCTCAACTCAGTGAGGTTCCTTGGGCTGGCCCATTCCAATATGGCCTTTATTTTTTCTGGATCTACCTTAACCCCTTCTTGGCAGATCACATGGCCCAGATACAATAGTTCTGTCATACCAAATTCACACTTAGACATTTTGGCAAAAAATGACAGATCTGCAAGCATAGTAAGTACATCCTCCAAGTGTTGTAAATGCTCCTCCCATGTCATACTGTAGATCAGAATATCATCAAAAAACACAAGGACATACTTACGTATTTGTTTGCTGAATACCTTATTCATGCAGGACTGGAAAGTTGCTGGTGCATTAGTCAAGCCAAATGGCATGACCAGAAATTCAAAGTGGCCAAAATGACAGCGGAAAGCTGTCTTTTGTATGTCTTCCTCCCTCATTCTGATTTGATGGTACCCTGACCGTAGATCTATTTTGGAGAAAAAATTGGCCCCATGCAGCTCATCCATCAGCTCATCAATTCTGGGAATTGGGTACCTGTTCTTTATTGTCTTTTTATTCAAAGCTTGGTAATCTATACACATTCGGAGTGTCCCATCCTTCTTCTTCACCAGAACCACTGAAGAAGCAAAGGGTCTAGAACTTGGTCTGATGAGGCCCAACTCAAGGAGCTCCTTGATGGACTTCTCAATTTCATCCTTGAGTCTCTTTGGGTGCTTATAGGGGTGTATTTTGATTGGAAGTGTACCAGCTTCCAACTCAATCCTGTGTTCAATGCCACGGTCTGGTGGCCTGCCATGTGGGAGGTCTTCAAAAACCCTCTTATGCTTCTGCAACAATTTTTTTATGTCTTTGGGCTGGGAGGAAACTTTAGCAGTTGTTCCCTCATTGGTTATTTGGCATTCAACAGCCCACTCAATGTCTCCATGCCTCATAACAGATCTCATACTTTTTGCAGAAATTACTTGGCTGGGATAAGTATTCATACCTTTCAATACCACTGATTTTCCTTCAGCATCCTTGAAACTTATTTTTGGTATCTGGTAATTTACAGAGTGCTCTCCAATAGAGTACAAACATTGCACTCCCAACACCATGTTGGTGTCTGCCACATTGACAACATGAAAGTTGTCTTTCACAGTATAGTCACCTATGTTCACTTGTAGATCTGGGATCCATCGATTACACTCCATTGTATGGTTACCAGGAATGACCACAGTGAATCC
>LPNX010236719.1:0-44190 GCA_001517045.1 Pseudotsuga menziesii
GTGCATTCCACAGGTGAGAAAAGTGAAAACCAGGTGGTGCACGTTGATCATGGCAGCAGATCAGAAGTTGTTGGACTTGGCTGGAAGTCTCCTTCAAGTGCTTGCCAAGACCCAAGAGAATCTTGGGGAGATGCTCAAGATACAGAGAAGGCAGAGTGAAATGAACTACCAGATTTTGCAAGACTCTATTGGTTTGCAAAGGGAGGTGAAAAGCCTTCTGGGAGCAATCGACAAAGGAAAGGAAGGTGGATCAGCAATAGGACATTTGTCCAAGCGACCCGATAGGAAACGGTCCAGGCATGAAGACTCAAAGGAAATTGAGCAGGTCAAGATGAAGCATCCAGTGAGATGCTGGAGATGCGGAGGACATCATTTACGCCGGGACTGTCTGATGAGGGAACATAATGAGGGCAATAGCCGCAAAGTTCCAAAACTTCGGGATTAGAAAGAAGCTGAGAACCAGCAGGAAAAGTCCATGGAAGCCGAGAGGCTTGGTCGTGAACGTTCAAAGTAGATGATTGAACGTGGTATACATCTGCAATTTTGAAATTTTGATGTGCAACTATATATGTATTGTATATATGTAATGGAACACCGAGGACGGTGTTATTCTAAGGGGGAGGGGAATGTCATGTCCCCGGTTTCGACCCCGTTTGCATGATGTATATAATGTAAATAATCATGGTGAGGAGCTGAAGGCAAAGGCCCCACCATCGATTTTGTTGTGTATGTTTCGGCAATAGAGGTAATTGCCAGTGGCATCTCGTGCTACAAGGCACATTATAATTCGGCATCATGTAAACCCACACATCAATTAAACTAAACCACAACCAGCTACGGCAGCGCAACGTTGAATGAAAAGGGCATGGTTCCAAAGGATAAGGGGTGGGGATGTCAAACCTTGGTTATGGGGGGAAAACCCATGTTTTATTACCTTGTGGTTTTCTACCTTTGTTATTTGTCTCCCTTTTTGTCTCACCCAACCTTGTCAACCTCTTTAATGCTCAGCTGGTGGTTGAGGAGTTATGGCTGAGGGCATTTATTGCTGAAGTGGTGGTGGTTGTGGGAGGCTGTCAGCCTTACCCAATTGCCCACTCCACCCATGTCTGCCCATTCTTCACCCTCACGCACTCTTCCCTGGTCAGTTGACTCTACCACGATTTTGGTCTGTTGGCTTCTCATGCAGGGGCTCTGGGCGTTTTTGGGTCTCACGCAGGTTTTCTTCCTCTCCCTATGAGTTGCTGAGTACCCACGAACTGCAAAAATCGTGTCCTTCCTGTTGTGTGTGCATCCACGGGCAAAAACAGAGCTGTTTTTCTTCACGCAGGGCCTCTATTGTCTGTTCCTTTTCTTGCTGGGTCGGATTGGTTACCCGTGCCCTGGTATTCTTCTGTTTGGGGCGCACATAGGGAGCTAAGAGCCATGCTCTTGCATCCACGACTGACTGTGAAGGGCCATTCACGTTTTGGCTGTCTCACAGGTTAATTGGGTCGTTTTTCCCTGTTGTGAGTCGTGCTCACTGTTTTTGCTTTGGGGCTGTTGTCTTCCCCACGTTTTTTGTTGGCAGTGGTGTCCAGCTATGTTTTGGGCCACTGGGTTTTTTGTGGTGAGTCGTTTTTCTGCCGTGAGCTGCGTTTGAGTCTCCCATAGCTATGCCGGAGTGCTATTTCTTATCCACTGTGGGCTGTGGACTGTTACCATTGTTTCCATTGTGAAATTGGGATGTTGTTGCTGAGTTGTTTTGGCCACGTTAGGGCCAAAACCAACTCCGTGTTTCCCTGTGGACTTGAGCTGTCCTCTTCTCCTGTTTGGGATTATCCCTGGTTGTCTTGTTTCTTCACAGGGCTGTGAAGGGTGGTTTTGCTGCTGGTATGCAGTGGTTGTCCTCTTGGGATGTGCTGGCTTGGCTGCTGTTGATGGCCTGTTAAACCCAGCAGTGTTTGGGTTGGCTGACTGTGTCCCCTTGGCTATGTGTAAGCCTGCAATTGACCCTTATCCTGAAGGAATCATGCCCATCTCGGGGGTGGCAGCATTGCTGAGAGATTGATGAGCAAGCTGGCCTACGGTTGGGTGGAACGTTGCAGCGACGTAGCTGGTTGCGGGTGAATTCTTCATCCACAGATAAGTCTGCTGTCTACACTGCATCTCTGCAATTTATAATAATGTTAAATGCTGGTTTATGAATATGTTTGCTTCCGCTGTATGATCAAAGATAAATGCATCTGTGTATGCTTGTAATGAACAATTCCAGCATTCGATTTTCTATTTATAATCATGGGGCTATCGCCCGGCTGTGTTTGATGCGTTCGTCGCGTCCTCTTCGCTGGTTGAGGGCTGGGGACGTGACATGATAAATGCTACGTTTTACAATGCCTGAACACGTCACTAACTTACACACAGATACTAAATGATTTTAAACCTAAGATATCATTAATTTTATCTTGATCAGTTAAGTGGATGCATGATGTGTAGACAGGAAATGTAAAAAGAATGCAAATCCTAGCTACATGACAATGCACATTTCTCTTTCAATGAAAACTTCCTAAGGTAAGGAAAGAGTTTTATGTTAAAAAAAGACATAAATCAGAGATCTAAGAAAACCAAGTTCTATTCAAAGGAAACTATGAAGATTTTAAGATCAACATAACATACAATTCTTGAAAAGACCTGTGAATTCATAAACAAGCAAAGGGGCTTCGGGGGTGTGAGCCCTCGAGAAAAGTTTTTTAGATTTTTTTTTTTAATTTGGTTCTCTTATGATTGAGTTTCCTCTTCAAACAAACATGAATCTGAAAAATAAAGAAAAGGATAATTCTCTTCTCAAATCTACAAACAAAAAAATAGAACACCTACAACACTCCATTCATTTAGAAATCAAAAGGAATATGAAAAGCACCCAAACAACTCCAAAACAATCAAGAATTGCTCCAAAACATCCAAAATGCAACCAAAACTCAATGAATGAGGGGAGGAAGGGTTAATGTTGGATCTAGGGGGTGTATAACTACCATATACAGTCTACAAACCATAATTCATCAAACCAAAACCCAAAAATGAAGGAAAATCAAACTAAAAACTAAGTTTCAAAGGGTCGACGCACATATAACACTGCACCAGAGTGTTGTTGGCGCAAATAACACACTGCACCAAAGCGCTTTTGGCACACATACTAAACAACATCAGAGCATTGTCTGCACACATTCTATACAACAAAAGAGCACTGTCAGTGCATCTACTACAGAACAGAAAAGCATTGTCCGCACACCTACTATACTGTACAAAAGCTTCATCGGTGCACTATATCTCAAGGAAAAGAGCGTTGGTTGACACAACACTTATGAAACTGCAAAAAAATACCAATGGCGCTCTGTCTACACAAACTAGGTGCACTGGTAGAGAAATAGACACAGTTGTTATAGCTGATTTTACCACACCAGGTGAATCACACTTGTATGGCCTTCCCCTGTCCCTCTGCAGACTCCTTATACCCTTTGGACCATTTTTTGTCCTTTGATGTTTCCTAGAGCATCCCTATAAACATGAGAAAATTGATATACTCTACTTTTAAAATCCTTATCGCGTATATATGTGGGTTTGACCCTTAAAACCACGTACATCGGGATGTGTACAAAATCCAAATCCTTTTGGAGTTTTCCTTGACATGGATCTGACTCACTTGTCTCCTGGCCTTCCATATGCCTTGAGATCACTCGGATTCGACCTTTCATTACCCCTTTGAAAAGCTATATAAGGAACTCTTTGGATACATTGAAGACATAAGACAATTAAGAGAAAAGAAACTATAGTCCATTGTTGCCAGAACTTGTGCTTGAGTTTGCATCCCTTTGTCCCTTGGAGCACTTTGGAGTTCTTCCCAATATTTCCTTTTGCTTGTGAGCTTGCTATCGAGAGATGGAGGATTGAGGTGGTGGAGGCCCAAGTGGTGGATTCAGTTTCTCCGATTCGCAAACATGCCGACAGAGGTTGTATTCATTGTAATCTCTGATTTTATATTAATAGAAATATCTTATCCTGTCCAATGATGTATGTTCGAATGAATATTTTATCCATGGATGATTTCAAATGCTTATACATTGTTTATTATATATGCTAGAGTAGATATAACATCAATGTATATAGTATGTGTGTCTTGTTTACTTGTTGTTGAGGAAGTGATTCATCAATTCAAGCTAAAGTTGAAAAGCTCAACGGGGATCTACTTCAACCGTCTAGAATAAGGTACGAGGTCTGATCCTTTAGTGTTAGATATTTTATTTCTCTTGCATATTTGAAAGGATTAATTTCTGGATTCAAGCTATCTGTTGTGGTACCCCAAGCCATAGGAATTTCTCTTTGTAACAAAATTGGCGACTCCACTGGAGAGTTCCTAGTAGTTGTCCTTTAGGGTTTTTCTATCGGCATTTAATGACTTTGAATTGCTGCTTTTTTTCTTGTTTCTTTTTTCAATGAGCGGTTATTGATTGGGATGACCCCTAGTCATAACTGAGTAGCACCAGAGATATTTCCAGGATTGTATTCGTATCTGGGGGATCTTTCAAGAGTTTTGGGATTTTCTACCCTACCCATATGGTAATTCCCACCTGCGACTGTCCACCTGAGCATTGATTATATTTAGGTGAACTTAGTGGCCTTACCTAGGATATCGAGGGGGTACTCTGTAGGGGTTATTCTACAGGTGTCATGACCAGGTTGAGATCGGACAGCACAGTCTCTTTACGTGTTGAAGCTGAGGGCCACAACAATTGGTTATATACCTCTGCTTGTTGTGGATGGGAGTCTCAAGCCTCTCCTAGGTGAGACATACTTGCTTCATTCGGGAGCTCACTTATCCTACCCTTGATTGCTTGTGTTTGGATTTATATTTTATTGGTGTATGCTATCTGCAGGATGTTAAATTTTCATATGATTAGCTAAGACATCATTATTTCATTTCATTTTTCATAACAAAAGCATATAAACAGGATCACTAAAAGATAGACAAGCACAACCATACAAAATGAACAACAAAAGCTTCCTCAATATAGATGCCCCAAAAAGATAAAGGGAAAACCCTAAAGGGAAAAACCCAACAAAAGCTTCCTCAATATAGATGCCCCAAAAAGATAAAAGAATAAAACCAGCAAGGAGATCAAAGCCTGATCCTCCTCCTTCTCTAGCTACTTCTCTTCTCCACTAGTGCGCTACACAAGTGAGAGTATGTGTCATAAATGAGGAGCACTACACCTCTATTTATATTCATTCGTTCACTTAAGTTAACTCATCTGTCATGTAGGATCGAGTTAATCATGTAGGCTCAAGTTACACATGTAGGCTCAAGTAACCACACTGGGGTGCTAATGACCCACCTTTACAATTAGAGGGGACTGCCTCATGACTCTTATTAGTTCTTCCGATTAGGAGCATTGGGGTACAAAGTAATACAAGTGGTTCTCCCGGTAGGACCATCGGGGACCACAAAGAAATACATATAGAATATTCTTCGAAGTTACAATCTTTCAACACTCCCCCTTAACGAGAAGTGTATTCTATAACAACATCAACAACAACAATAATAGGAGAGAGATAGAGGACATCATCAACATCATCAGGGTGATACATATATAAATCATTGGAATCTTTTCAACATCATGTAGTCTTCATCTTCAATCTTTAGTCTTCAGTATCATCAATACTTTGACCACTTCGATCAGCAACATCTTCTTCAGCACTTTGACCTTTCGATTAGCAACATCATCTTCAACACTTTGACCTTTCGATCAGCAACATCTTCTTCAGCACTTTGACCTTTCGATTAGCAACATCATCTTCAACACTTTGACCTTTCGATCAGCAACATCTTCTTCAACACTTTGGCCTTTCGATTAGCAACAACATCATCATCATACTCTGATCTTTCGATCAGAAACATCATCATACTTTGATCTTTTGATCAGAAACATCATCATGAAAACATCAACATCATCATCATCAAAATATCAGCATCAAAATATCATCATCATCACATTCTGATCTTTCAATCAAAATCATTATTATCATCAGCCTCTTATCTTTCGATCAGAAACATCATCAACCAAACATCATCATACTCTAACATCAACTCATCATCATATTATGATCTTTCGATCAGTACGTCATCATCATCATACTTTCATAATACGACATCATCATCATCAGGATCTCATCATCATCACATTCTGATCTTTCGATCAGAAACATCATCATCATCATCGCATTCTGATCTTTCGATCAGAAAACATCATCATCAACAACAACATCATAATCATAAGCAACTTCTAATCTTCCAATCAGAAAACATCATCATCGTCATATTCTGATCTTTTGATCAGAGAACATCATCATTAGCAACTTCTGATATATCTATCAGAGAAACATCATCATCATCATATTATGATCTTTCAATCAGAGAACATCATCATCATCAGCAACATCATCATCATCATATTCTAATCTTTCAATTGGAGAACATCATCATCATCAGCAACTTCTGATATTTCAATCAAAGAAACATCATCATCATCATATTCTGATCTTTCGATCAAAGAACATCATCATCATATTCTAATATTTCGATCAAAGAACATCATCATCATATTCTGATCTTTCAATTAGTACATCTTCATCATGATAAAAACATCAACATCATCAAAACATCAACATGATCCTTCCTTTCGGAATTATAGGATTTAGGTCTTTACGGAGTTACCAATGATCCTTCCTTTGAGAATTACGGGATTTAGGTCTTTACTGAGTTACTAATGATCCTTCCTTTAGGAATTACGGGATTTAGGTCTTTACAAAGTTACTAACGATCCTTCCTTTCAGAATTACGGGATCAACACATTTGTGGAACTCAGAAAATCCTTCCTATTGGAGTTACGGGATCAGCACATTTGTGGAACTCAAACAATCCTTCCTATTGGAATTACAGAATCAATTCAATGATCCTTCCTTTTGGAATTATGATATTTAGGTCTTTACGAAGTTACTAACGATCCTTTCTTTCAGAATTACAGTATCAACACAGATGTGGAACTCAGACAATCCTTCCTATTGGAATTACGAGATCAACACATCTGTGGAACTCAGACAATCCTTCCTATTGGAATTACGAGATCAACACATCTGTGGAACTCAGACAATCCTTCCTATTGGAATTACGGGATCAATTCAATGATCCTTCCTTTAGGAATTATGGGATTTAGGTCTTTATGGAGTTACTAATGATCCTTCCTTTCGGAATTATAGGATCAACACATATGTGGAACTCAGAAAATCCTTCCTCTAGGAATTACAGGATCAACACACTTTATCGAGTACCAAAGTCACCGGATCCATTTTGAACCGAAGTTCAAGGATGATACAATCCTACCACATTCACGGGGACCGAGATCTCCGGATACATTTTGAACTGAGGTTCAGGGATGATGCAATCCACCACTTTCATGGGGGCCGAGACCTCTGGATACATTTTGAACCGAAGTTCAGGGATGATGCAATCCTACCGCTTTCATGGGGGCTGAGACCTCCGGATACATTTTGAACCGAAGTTCAGGGATGATGCAATCCCACCACATTCATGGGGCCCGAGACCTCTGAATTTATTTTGAACCGAAGTTCAGGGATGATGCAATCCCACCACATTCACAGGGCCCAAGACCTCCGGATGCATTTTAAACCGAAGTTCAAGGATGATGCAATCCCACCACATTCACAGGGGCCGAGATCTCTGGATACATTTTGAACCAAAGTTCAGGGATGATGCAATTCCACCACATTCATGAAGACTGAAGTCACCGGATCTATTTTGGACAGATGTCCCAGGATGATACAATCCCTCTTCATTCTTGAGGACCGAGGTCACCGGATCACTTTTGGATAGATGTCCTGGGATGATACAATCCCTCTTCATTCTCAAGGATCGAGGTATCTGTATCACTTTAGGGAAAGTGCCCAGGGATGATACAATCCCATTGCAACATCACTACTGCCCCTTTCGAGGAAGGTCTTTTCGAACAACACCAAGCTTGTCTCGAAAGTGTTTGAACTTTACTCGAGACAGAGGCTTCATTAGTACATCATCATTCAAACCATCATCATCTACATCTTTAGTATAGAAATATGGAATAATCATCATCTGCATCTACAGTATGTAAATACTAAAACATAATCATCTACATCTTATCTCGTATGTAGAAATACCGAATTTTTATGTGTTACAATCAGAACACAAGGTTCTCTGTCATCACAAATCTGGTTATCACATAGAATCATTGTAGTATCCATCTTCAAGTCAAAGAGACCTAATATTAGCTTCCGAAGCCATATGACTTCACAACTTAGTAGAGCAATCTGCTATGTATTTTTCTTTAGCCGTGCTACTAGAAACACTGGACTGTTTCCTGCTAAACCATGAACTCATAGCAGACCCCAAACAAAAGCATCTACCTAATGTGCTTTTCCTATCTGAGATATTTCCAGCCCAATCTGCATCTGTGTAACCATACAATCTATACTCATGGCTACCATCATAGTATAGACCAAAGTCTATAGTCCCTTTCAGATATCTCATCACATGTTTTACAGTTACTAGGTGAACCCATCTTAGTTGAACAAGATATTGACTTAATGTGTTCATAGCAAAACAAATGTCTGGTCTGGAATTTGTTCAGTACATTAATGACCCAATGATCTATCTGTAATGAGTCACATCCACTAACTCTGATGAGTCATCAACTAATAGCTTTAGGTTGGAGTCCATGGGCATGGCCATGGATTTGCATTCCAACATATTGAATCTCTTCAATATCTCTACCGCATACTTTCCTTGGTTGAGAAATATTTCTTCTAAAATTTGTCATATTTCCAGACCTAGGAAATAGTGCATTAGCCCAAGGTATTTCATCTCAAATTCTTCTGCTAGTTTCTTCTTGCTTTCCATGATTTGTTTCTCCTTCCCTATCAAGAATAAGTCATCCACATATAATAATAGGATGATAGGTTCATATTCTACAACCTTGAGATAAAGGTTAGGATCAACTTTACTCTTGGTAAAGCCCATAATTGACAGGAAACTATCTATCCTTCCATACCAAGCTCTGGGAGCTTGCTTCATGCCATAGAGGGCCTTCTTCAACTTACATTTATGATTCCATCTATCTTCAACTTCAAATCCTTTCGATGTAAAATTCTTCCCCAATCATACCATTAAGGAAGGATTGTCTTTACTTCATCATGGAAGCAACTACCATCATAGTTCTAAAGGAAGTGTACCTTGCTTCCTAGAGTAAGTGTCTCTTTAGAATTAATTCCCTCTTTCTTATAGAAACCTATAGCCACAAGTCTTTCCTTACTTCTATCAGCGACATATTTTATCTTGCAAATCCATTTGTAAGATACCACATTCTTGCTTTTTGGTTTGAGTACTATATCCCAAACATCATTCTAGTATTATTTTATCATAACATCTTCCATGAGTTCATCTTGTCAAATCATCAACATATCCTAGTCTTCTGCATTCAACTTTGAAGGTTGGAACCCAAAAGTCTCGATCCATCAGGAAGCTATCCATCATGCTGTACCATGTCAAACTTAGATATCTTCTGTAGTCACTCCCCCTGAAGTGGAGTATTATCTTCCTTCTTCATTCTGTACAGGTGGTTCTATGCTTGATATATACTGGTCAATAGAGTATGTCATGTCATATTCTATTCTTTCTGAGGCAAATCATGAACCTTGCTTTGTACACTTGTTCTTGTATATCCATATGGAGGATACTACATACTTTCCTTTATGTATCGAAATCATATCGTATACATCATTCCCCATGATCAACTGTTATTCTTTGATCATAGCTTCTTTCATAGCATTCTTTTCATCATCTTGAGTTATCTCTCATACCCATGGTAGTCTTCATCCTTCGAGGTGGATCTACCGCTCTTTGAAGCTCTTTCTTCCATCATGGTGTCTCTAACCCTGGGAGCTTTAGATTCATGTTTATTGAATTGTCGTCACTTGTTCTTTGGAACAAGTCTCATCCTTATTTTCTTGTAGGAGGTTGTACAGGACCTTTCCTACAATTCAAATGCACTAGTTGCATGGTTATAACTATTTCATAAATCATATGCATAATGACAAATTCTTATGCATCATGCAACTGTTTAGCCAATACAACATTCATCCATATCTCACAGAAACTTTCTAGACTAATCCAATATGTCAACAAAGAGGTTTGATAAGTAGCAATGGAGATTTGTATAGCACCATGAGCTACTTACCCATCACATGCATATTAGTAGTGTACAGTCATTAATGCAAACAATCTATCATGCATAACACATCAACTGAATATAATCAAATGTAAAACAATATCATGAAATGACAATTGAATACTTATCTTTTATTTGTTTCGTGGGTAGACTCCATCTTGATCATTCTACTTTATCATCATTTATTATCCAAATGATAAGATGGATAAGAGGTTCATCAAGAATTGAGTTCTTCATATTCCTCATCGCTTGAGGATCTTCTTTTAATGGTGATAGCTTGATCTTCAATTTGCTCCCATCTTTCTTCTTCTCTTCTTATGAGACAAGCTTCTACTTCTTCCCAAAGTCAACTGAATGTAATCACTTTCTTCTCGCAAACATTCCTCGCATGAATGAATCCCATGATCATGGGAGGCCATTCAAGGTGGCTATCACCACTTCTGCATTCTCTGCTTCTTCTTCTACTGCTTCAAGATGTTATGCATTCTGGATCTTCACATTCTTCAACTGTTTTCTCAAATCCATCTTCTGAATTATGTTCTTATCTTCAAATAGCTTGATCAAGAAATCAAACATCTTCAGTGTCTTTAGGGAATACATTTGTGGTACAAGTTGATCTGTGATTGAATCAACAGTGATCTTCTTGGCCTTGATCAAGTTCTTCTTGTGTAAGGCTTTGAGGCTCATCTCCCTCTAGAATTGGAACCTCTCTACTCATGTAGGTGTCCAATTCATTTTCTTCAGAGAGATAAAATACTTTCATGCTTGGAAGTTTTCAACTTCACCAAGCTTGTCATCAATCTAATGTGATAGATCACTTTGAAATGAGAACCTCAAATGCAAATAGCAAAATATTAGATCTTACCGATTTGAGGTGTACGTCTTGCTTCCGGAGCTGGCTGATCTAGGGTTTGTCAAGGAAACCCTAATTTTCAAAAATTGGAATATTTCAGATATGATTGGATAGAAATATAGATATCTTCAAATGGAGCTGTCCAATGTACTCCTTTTCTGAAAACAGTGGAGGGAAGCTCCTGGAACAGGAAGCCCTAGTTTTCCAATTTCTTCTGCAGAAATTCTTGTTACTATTTTTGTGATATATCTGAAATTATTGCTCCTATTTGTCTAAAATTTCGCACTGAAGTAACCTCACATGTCCATGATCCAACACCATAGTTTTCATCAGATTTGGTTTCACCAATTTGGATTTATGATCATTTTTCCAAGGTTACCTGTTACAGGATTGTTCAAAACAGTGAAGTTGTACGGCATGCCACGTGTTACCGGTTCATTTTCAGGTTCAAAAATTTGGACCACAAAAATTAAAGTCCTTTATATTTATAGAAAATATTTAGGAATTCAATTTGGACCTCTTTAGCCCAAGATATAGCAATTTTCCCTAGGTTTCCTGTTTAGGGATGAATTCTGGAAGAGGCTGGAACCCTAACATGGAGGGATCATATCTCCTAGAATATAGCGAATAAGAGGCAGAATTTTGGACACAATGTTAATCAGGATTTTATCTTTGGTATATATAATTTTCCACTCTTGAGCCTTCGCCAATATTGGGATATGGAAAATATACCAAAACTTAGCAGTTTTAGTATTTAGGGTTTTTCTAGCTCTGGGTCAAACTAGGGTTTGACTTTCTCGGAGTTTCACCCAACCAAAAATCTTGATCCAGGTCTCTAAAATTTGATTTTGATGAGGAGAGAAATCCTATGCTGGGATCACTCAAAAATTCTTCTTCTGCAAGAATCCCTAATTTCCCACACGGAAAACTAAAAATGCTCGGAATCGAATTCTACTTTGGCAGAAAGATGCGCCCTTCAATGGAGAGTCAACCTAGCCTTGTTTTGCTGATCGATTGTGGATGGAGAACCAAAAAGTAAGAAGCACTAGATTTTGTAGCTGCACAATGTATTCTTTTTAGGGTGTCTCTGATACCATGTTAAATTTTCATATGCTTATCTAAGACATCAGTATTTCATTTCATTTTTCATAACAAAAGCATATAAACATGATCACTGAAACATAGACAAGCAAAACCATACAAAAGGAACAAAAATATTTATCCTGGGGAAACCCTAAATGGAAAAACCCAGCAAAATATTCCTCAATATAGATGCCCCAAAAAGATAAAAGATAAAACCAACAAGGAGATCAAATCCTGATCCTCCTCCTTCTCCTCCTCCTTCTCTTCTCCACTAATGCACTACACAAGTGAGAGTATGTGTCATAAATGAGGAGCACTACACCTCTATTTATATTCATCTGTTCACTTAAGTTAACTCATCTGTCATGTAGGCTCGAGTTAATCATGTAGGCTCGAGTTACACATGTAGGCTCAAGTAACCACACTGGGGTGCTAATGACCCACCTTTGCAATTAGAGGGGACTGCCTCATGAATCTTATTAGTTATTCCGATTAGGATCATCGAGGTACAAATTAATACAAGTGGTTCTATCGGTAGGACCATCTGGGACCACAAAGAAATACATATATAATATTCTTTGAAGTTACAATATTTCAACACACGATTAGCTTGCCTAGGGTTTGCGTAGTTAGAGAGTCTTTTATATTTTTTGAGTCATTGTGGATTCAAGTGTGGATCCTTGCCATTCTCATCATTTAGCAGTACTTCTGCCTTCTACATCTACTCCTCCTTTGGGAGAGAGAAATAGACATTATGGGAAGACTACTTCGCACATTGATTCACACACAATGGGAGACCATGTTGAAGGTATTCCTGAACCACCTTCTCCCATTCAAGTGGAAGATGGGGAGTTTACTCCTAACTATGATTCTTCACCTGATTTGACTGAGTTAGGTCCTGTAATTTCTGAGATAGGTACTTTTCATGATAGACCTACTTACTATGGTGTTAATCCCCCATTGACGCATCACCAGTATGGAATGCTGGAAGATGATGAGACTCATTTTGAACCCAGAAGCACTAGTTATGGTAGTTATGATATGTCTGGTTTTCCCACACATGATTTGGCATTTCATGTCAAGTCTGAGTTTGAGCCTAACACTACGGCTGGGGGCACTCTCATTCCTTACCATGCGGAGAGGTTTGGGAGCACAAGTCACAATGCACCTTCCATCTCGGTAGTGGAAGCTACATCACATATTCCTCCTAGGCCTAGGGCTAGTGATCCTATTAGGATACCAGATCCAATATGAGTGACTATAGGGAACAACATGTACATAATTACACAGGTCCCTTCGTCCTTTGTCCCTAGTTCTTCGAATGTTCACCCTCCACCTCATTCACGTGGTCCTTCGGGCTGGAATGTTGCTACGAGTCAGGTCCATACTACTGTTACTCGACCAGTTGTGTCTCAGGTTCAAATACCACCTATTGTTTCAAAAGGTCATGTTCATACTTCTAGAGGTCATGTTACTACTTTGAGAGCATATATTCCTACTTCTGGAATGTATATTCCTACTTCCGGAGCGTATATTCCTACTTACGGAGTGTCTCATGGGACATCTCATGCAATGACTAATGAAGCTTATTATGGGACATAGTATGGATAGGGTTCTTCACCTTATGGGTACAGGTATCAACAACCTACTTACTCTCCAAATTACAGCTTTGTAGCTCCGAATAGTCAAGGTACACCAGACTATGGTGCTTCCATGCCACCCTATATGGGTCAAACGGGAGGAGGGCACTATGGTCAAGGCCATGGTGGTTATGGTAATCAGACCTATGTGAATCGAAACTATCAGGGAGAAATCCATCGACCTAATCATCCTAGGATCCCTTTCCTCGTAATGCTAAATCTTCTTGACTTGTCGATATTGACAAATGATCCTATAGCTCATGACCCGTCTTGGCCGACTGTCCCTACTAAGATTCCCTCAGACATACCCAAATTCAAGGGCAAACCAAGAGAGGATCTAAGCGAACATGTTACTACCTTTCACCTATGGTTCTCTTCAAATTCCTTACACCAAGAATCGATCCATTTAATGCTGTTTCAACGCACCCTTATAGGGCCTACCACGAAATGGTATATAGAGCTACCTAGGGGGGCATTCGCTTTGTTCGATGACCTAGCGATGAATTTTATTAACCACTTCTAGCTACCAGTGAATTATGATGTTAGTACAGAACTCTTGTCAACATTTTGGCAGGATAAAGCCACACATATCTTGGACCATATCCAAGAGTGGCGTAGATGCAAGAGGTTGATTAAAGCCTTTATACCATCGAAATTCCCCCTCGAATGGTTCCTTAAGTCATTATTTCCTTATATAGCGAAGGATGTTTCTACATCCAGAGTGAAAAATGAGGAGCAAGCCATTTTTAGGCCATGGGAACTGGATTTGATTTATGCTCAATCCGGTTTGTTATATAAGATCATTCCCAATGCTCCACATTCTAGTTTCAACTCCAAAGTTAAACCTGGACCACATGCCGATGGCATTGTTCAATGTGCGAGTGCTAAAATTGTAGATTCAGTTGTGAAATAGGTCATTCAATTATCAATGAACCAATATGCTTTGGGACAAGCCACGGCTTCGTCCCAACCCACCCAAATGGCGAGTGTGCTTTTGGTGCAATCGTCGGACCAGAAGGGTAACCAGCAACCTGGAATAAATAAAAAGAAGGGTAAGATCAATTGTAAGGGTGGAAATAGGAATGAAAATGATAATAATAATGACAAGAATGCTCGTAATGCTAGGGGGGACAAGAAAGCTAAATGTAAGGTTAAATTTCCTTGCAAGTTATGTAAGGAAGATCACCTCACTTACTTGTGCCCTCGTATCGATGAAGCCTCGAGATTCTTAGCATAGGGCCCAGCTGTGCTAACTAACCCTTTACCTCACAATCAAAACATGAATTCGAGGACCCATGATCAGTCTGGTGGTGATCAAGATCCGCCGAAGGGTAGTGGTTGTGGGTGCATTAACATTGTGCGTGCTATGAAAGTTGTGACCCGTGTGAAGGACTATGGTTCATCACAACCCAACCCAGGAAAGGAACCTAATCCACCAGGGACTCCTTTGCATATTGAAAAACCTGTGGATAAACTTGAAGTTGCAGCTCACATTCCTAAGGGATTCCTTAAGCATCCGGGGCACAATCCTAATGCCCGAGCCACCCAAAACTATTCTATTATCGAGGATTTGAGCCACAATCCTTGTGCGATGTCTGCACTAGAAGTACTTCATAGTTTTCCTTCACAAAGGAAGGGTTTGATTTCTACCCTTGGTGTGAATGATGATAATTCTTCCTCTGTGATTAAATTTGAAACCATAGGACTTCAGCCTCGCTTGCTTTACTATGTGTCTCTTTTGATTCATGTAGAATGTCTCAACATGACTGTCAAGCGCACTATGAAGGCGCTACTACTTCTATGATGTCTTTATCATGTTGGAATGGTTTAGGTTCCCCTGAGTTTTCTAAATATACTACCATGTTAATTGCGTTTGATGGGAGATCATTTAGGCTGCACGGGATCCTTCCTTCCCTTAAGGTCCATTTGGGAGGGAAGACCATTGCGATAGAGGTCGAGGTGGTTGATGCGCCCCTTGACTACAATCTCTTGCTGGGTAGGAATTGGATGTACAGTATCGAAGCCGTAGCTTCTTCACTATTTTGCGTTGTATGCTTTGCATTTAATGGGAAGATAGTTACGATTGATCACATGTCATTCAAGAATCCATCAGTTACTGCATCTTCAGGAGCTTCAATCTCGATTGTAGAACACTCTTAGCCAGCAACTGGGACTGTGGGTGTGGGCATGTATCCATCCCTCATGGGAAGATTTAGTTATCATGCACCTATCCTTATGATAGGGTCTAGTTCCAATGAGGCTTTGACATCTATGAGATCGGTGTCTTTTCGCACGAGTCATATGAAAGATCCTTGGATTCTTCCTACACTGAATACTTCGAGTGATCCCATCGTGACGAACGTGCCATTGGCTACAACTATGGTAGCTTATCAAGCTAATCTTGAGTGTGTTTCAGAGCCTAGTCCTTCCTCTTTGCGGACGGAGGAGGAGGACCCATATGTGCTGCCTACATGGTGTTGTAATCTCATAGATCACATAAGGTTACCGATAATACATACTAAAACATAAATATAAAACAGAGACAAGAGAAAAGAACAAATAAGTGAATTAATAGATTATATTACATGAATGAGTCCATACAACATAGAGAAATGAACTGAGTTCTCATCTGGCTCAACAGCCTAATATATGTGGTTACAAAACAGTTACAAAATAACTACCTATTGGTTCAGTTAACCGACAAGACCTTAGGTAGCCGACCTAATCTCTAGTTTAGTTGGCCGACCGACTTAGTCGACTGATTGACTAAGTCGGCTATCATTCAAGTCAACTTATCGACTTGCTCGTTCTACATATCCCCCATGAACAAAATGTTTCTTCGTCCTGAAGAAACAAGGAGGTACAAAAATTTCCTCTGGTCTCAATAGTTACTGTGATTTGCCTTGTCTTCATGGGCTGTGAAGTCTGATGGTCGGTTGCTTCTGTACACAGACTTTGACAATGGTTGGTGCTATTACTATGAGATGATGTTGGAAATCTGTCCAACTTTGAAAAATCTTCTGGATGTCGATGGTAAGTGTGGTCAGGCTTGATAGGATCGACATCTTTTCTAAAATGGAGACTTCTGCTATCCTCTCCATGTTGAGACCCAGAAATTGGTCCTTCTCCTCTGCAGTCTTGATAAGTCGTTTCATCTGTGGGCAGATGATGTCTACTTTTTCCAAGTTTAGGATAGCTTGTTACACCCACTGATGTGCTTCCCTCTCTAGTCTCTGCATCTTGGCTGTTTCAAGCACTATTTGTTTTTCTATTATGGTCCTTAATGCTTCCTCAGTGGTTTTCCTACTTTCCAATGCCTGGATCCCTTGTCGGGTCTGCTGAGATTGATGATAGACTTGCCCATAGTATGCAGGCTAGTCTCTCAGTATTTCTTCAGTTATGACAGAATCCTCCATGTGATCTTGTAGCACTTTATAAGCTTCAGTGAAGGCAGTGTGTTGTGCCATTAGGAGTCTAGTAGTTTCTTCTTTTTGTTCCTCCTTTGTTTCCTAAATTTGAGCTTGGAGTGCTGACACCATGGTCTCAAATAGCTGATACACCCTTTCAAGTGGTTTGTCTGTGTTGACTTCTACGGGGCCCAGTAGGACTGAATGGGATAGGTTTCGGCATTTGGTGAGGAACTTGACCTATTTTGCGTTCTTGTCATCGAGTTCCTTATTTCTTTGCTCGCTCCTCATCTTTTCCTCACCTGCTAGGGTCTTTAGGAGTTGTCCTAGCTCTAGGTTAGCCAAGGAGCTTGCATCCTTCAATCTGATCTGGACCTTGGATGGCTGTCCATGATGCTCCTTCTTCGGTTTCTCCTTCCTCTTCTTATGCTTTTATTTTCCTTCTTGTGTCAGCACTTGTGTACCTGCAACAGTTGAGTTGGGATCTTTGGTTTGTGGGATAGTGGTTGATGGTTTCTCTAGTTGGGGAGGTGGGATGACTGCTACTTTTGGTTATTTGGATGCAGTTAGTTGTGGTGGGCCTTGATCTGAGTCAGGGGGGTGGTGTTGGAGATGGTAGTGGTGATGGAGTTGGCGAATGATCGGGGGTGATTGGGTTGGGGGAAGTGTGGGTGAGTGGTGGATTATCGGGGCGGGGAGGTGAGTCTAAGTCAAAGAAAATTTGGTTAATCTGTCGGGCTATGTCCTCCTCATTTTATTCTCGTCTAGTTGGGGCAGTAGCTGGTAGGTCAGCTTGAGGTACGGTCGAAGTGATAGTAGAGGTATAGCGTGCAACCACTTCATCTTCCTTGTCAGGATTTCTCTTGAAAGTTGACATGATGGTTGCAAAGGTTTTGGACTGGGCTTCGTGTCCTGGTTAGTATCCACCGACCTCGAAGAGAGGTTCTTTTGTGGTTATATTCTGGGTCGATGTAAATATCTTAGGCAGTTTCTCATTGAATGCCTACAAATATCTGTCTTTATCGAATTTGGCCTTCACCGCTTCCGACATCACACTTTTGCACAAGTCGATGGGGCTTACTGACTGTTGTGTCGGTACTTGCTTCTTGATTACTTTCGTCGATGATGGGGGTGGAGGCGGAGACACCAAATCAACGACGTTCTTAGGCATCATCGTGGTCTTAGCTTTCTTTGGTCGACTCGCTAGTGCTCCTGCCTTGACGAATATTTGGAACTAGGTTTCGACCGGCACCTTGTTTGCTGCGACATACTCTATTATGTCGAGGGCCGTGGTTTCTAGTTCCTCCTCATCTTATGATGAGTCTGCAAGGATAAGCTTGTGCTTACCTTTTCCTTGTTGTTGTTGTTATGTCTTGAGCTTCTTCTTAGTCGTTGTTGTCTCTTTTGACAATTTTCTAATGATGCCTTTTATGACAGCATACTCTGGGCTTTCTAGCTCTGTTTCTCCCCTTGGCTCCTGGGTCGGGATGACACTTTCTATAGCCGGAGTAATTATATGTTATTCTAGTTGTGGCTCTCCTGTCTGGGGTTCTGCCCTCTATGTGGTCGGAGGTTTGATGGTTATTTGAAGTTGGCCGGTGTGTTCGACCGGTGTCTCCTTCGACACAAAGGTGCTGATATAGAGGTTGAGCTCATAGTCTTCCTCTTTTTCCTAGTCTATGAGTGGCTCCTCGATTGACAAGTCGATTTGCTTTGCTGTTACTGGTACTGGTATTTTGGTTTTAGCCTATTGAGATAGTTCCCAAAAGATCTGGTCGACTGATGGATAGTAGTCGAGGGATTTGGCATTTGAGTTGTCACCCTGCATGTACCACACTGAAGTATGGTCGATTTCTAGCTAGATGTGGGAGTTCGTCGGTAGATTTATTCGGATGTTTTAAGGAACCCTCCATCTAGTTGTGCAGACTTTGAGCTATTGAAGCCATTTATCCAACAATACTTTCCCATTCTCAAGCTCCTGCAAGGTTCCTCTCTAGGAGAATGGTTTGAATCTCCACATGTGGAACCACGATGGTTCCTGAAAGATTGGATTCCCCTCTAGGAATATATGGTACATGACTATCCATAATATTAGGGAGGGGAACTTGATGATTCCCCCCATTTCTTGGCATCTTTCACAGATGGTCTTGACCATGTCGATGACATATTCATCCCATTTGTATATCCTTCCATCTGTCGCAATGGTGTCGACAGTTTCTAGCATGTCTAACTTGAGGTCGCTGCCTCGACCTGCTAGGGTGAAAGTGATTGCTATTATTTTGGCCACAATCTGTGCCGTTCGAGTTGTGATTTGGCTAATCATCATCCCCTTCGAGTTCTTTCCCGAAGTCAACCCAATTAGCTCTTCGACTAGTCCTTCTTTAATACCGACTGGTATTGGGTTTCCTTCGTTTGAGAGACTAGTCATCTTGGAGATGACTTCTCTAAATATGTCGACCGATTGGTCGAAGTAGAACCGACCATTGTGGTACTAGCTTATGATGAATTTTACAGCAGTTTCCTTCATGCCACCGAAGCTGGCCATGAGTGGGGCATTGAAATAGCTGAATATAGTGTTGTATTTGATTTTCTCTACGGCTTGAGTGGCCTTCTTATTGACATAAGCCCATTCTTTCATCTCGGCCCATAGTTTTTTCCATGAGCCTTCTTGTACCTTGGAATTCTTAATGTTTTTCAACCTGTGGACTAAAGATGTATTTGCAGCCTATAGTTCCTTTGCTTTGGTCGAGGCTATAGTTTGTTTGGGTGCCATTGTGTCGGTTTGGTGGTTTATTTCACTAAGGGTTTCTCGACTTTCAGTCGACTAGATGCTCTGATGCTCTCTCTATATAGATTGCGGTGAATGATCCTTCAACGATCCAGTATTTATAGGCGATGCTGTGGATGTGTGCGTCAATGGGTGTATTAATGGCAGACATGATGTTCCAGCTGGAACACTTGAGTGTGCATTAATGGAAAATTTCTTTCGGTGCTCGATGTCATGAATGCGCGATGGGACTATCGAGGTCGTTGGTCGATGTTGGTTATGAGAATGGTCGATGGAAGTGGTCGGTCGATGGTGTTATGTCGATGGGCATGATGTCAGTTGTCAAAATGGTAAGTTCCTGTCATAGTTTTCTATATGTACAGTATTTTTTTGGCTTTTGGCTTTTTAAGTTTTTATAGTTTTTGATTGACGGTTATGGTCATTATATGATTTTTTTTATTTGTATTTTTATTTTTTATTTTTTTATTTTTTTAAAAAATTTTTTTTTAGGTTTATTTCTATTTTATGTAGCCTTTTAGTCGGGCTCCATTAACGATTTTTCGAAATACTATGCCTTGTAACGTCCTTAGTCAGACTGATCCGTTGGTATTTATCTATTTGATAATGTAAGGTCCCATCCATTATGTGTGGAGCTTTTTAGGTTTACCTTTTACTTGAATATTGTATAGTAAAGCAAGGTCTCCTACCGACAAGTTTTTTTTGTTGATGTTTTGGTCGTGCCATGCTTTTTGTTGTTGTTTCTGGATTTCTTGATGTTGTATTGCCATTAGTCAGTGCTCTCCAAGTTTGCTTAGTTGCAATAGTCGGTCCTCTCTTCCTTGTTCAACATCGACATGTAGGATTTATGCGATGATAGGTGTCTGTTGTCGAAAGTGTAGTGGAACTACTGCTTCTTGTCCATAGACTAGTCAAAACGGAGTTTGGTCGGTCGAGCGTTTATATGCTGTTCTGTATGCCCATAATACTGCAGGTATTTTCTTTTCCCAGTCATCCTTATCAGTACTACATAGTTTGGTTAGTCCTCTTGTTAATGTTTTATTGAATGCTTCAATTGCTCCATTCGACTGAGGGTGGTAGGATGTACTTCGACGATGGTCGATTTGGAACTGGTCAGTTAGGGTTTTGATAGTTCTGTTGATAAAGTGTGTTCCCTGGTCGCTAATTAGAGTAAGTGGACATCCAAATCTAGTGATGATATTCTCATAGATAAACTTAGCAGCTATCTCACTAGAACATGTGTCAACTGGTTCAGCCTCTACCCATTTAGTAACATATTCGACTGCAGTTATGATATACCTTGCACTTGTCCTTTCTGCTGGTATAGGAAATGGTCCTATGAAGTCTATGACACAGAATTCAAATGTCAAACTTGGGTTTACTGATATCAAAGGAATTTATGTGTTAGGTAGGGGTCAACCTAGTCGTTGACATCTGTCACATCGACTGAAATTTTTTTTGCAACCTCTATGGAGTGTTGGCCACCATGACCCTGGCTGTTGGATTTTCTTTGCAGTTGTGTCTTCCTAGAAATGTCCTCCTGCAGGTCCATAGTGTGCTTCATGCATAATTTTGTCTCGTTCATGTTCTAGTACATAGCTTCTGAGGATGTCATCTAATCCCATTTTGTATAAGAATCCATTTATAATACTGTATGGTGCAGCCTTCATAGCTAAGATCTGCTTTTTCTTTGTACTCATTCCTTTTGGTGCATGTCCATCTTACAAGAACTGGGCTATTTCTTCTAGTTCTTCTGGGACTGCTTCTATCTGAAATAAATGTGCATCAGGTAAGTCATTGTCGAATCCTGTCGATTCTTCTCTTGTGTCTATTTGGGATAAATGGTCGAGACCGACATTTTACTTGCCTGGTCGGACAACGACTTCGAATTCAAATTCTTGAAAGAGAAGTAGCCATCGACAGATCCGTCCATGATGAAGTGGTTTATTGACGAGATACATTAGGGCCGGATGGTCTGTATAGAATATAAATGGGTTAGCTAAGAGATAATGTCAATATTTTTGTAGTGCAAAGACCATTCCTAATGCTTCTCTTTCTGTTGTCGAATAGTTTCTTTAAGCCTTGTTTAATTTTCTGCTACTGTAAACTATAGGATAATCCATTCCATCATCTCTTGGTTGAGTTAATATTGCGCCTATTACTAGGCCTGATGCATCAATATGGACATGGAATTTGATCAACCAATTTGGAAACTTTAGGATTGGTGCTTCGACTAATTTTCTTTTTAATTTTTCGAATGATATGTGGCACTCCTCTGTCCAGTTGAACTCTTGATCTTCCATTAATAGTTCTTCAAGAGGATAGGTCATATCTAAGTAATATCTTATGAATTTTCTGTAATAGCCTGTGTGGCCAAGCAACACCCTGACTTGTTTTGTGTTTGCTGGTGGTTTTAGGTTGAGGATAATTTTGATCTTTGCAAAGTCAACCTTAATACCTTCCTTACAGACAATGTGCCCTAATAATATCCCTATGGGGGTCACAAATATGCAATTCTTGATGTTCAGGGATAGTTGGATTTGTCGACATCTCTCCAACATAAGTCTGAGCCATTTGAAATGATATTTTAACATGGAGTATATTTTCCAATTATCAAAGTATACTACCATGGTCTTGTAGATATATTCCTGAAATGTTTTGACAACAATTCTAGAAAATACTGCAGGTGCATTTTTTAATCCAAAAGGAATAACCTTGTAAGAAAATGAGCCAAATTCACACACAAAGGTTGTCTTCTTCTGGTCTTCTTTAGCTATTGGCACTTGGTTATACCCTGAGAATACATCTGTAAATGAGTAGCATTCATGTCCTACAACCTCATTTAAGATTTCATCTGCATAAGGAGTTGGAAATGGGTCTGTTAGTGTCACTTTGTTTAGTTCTTTGAAGTCAACACAAATTCTTAGTTTGGTCAGATCATGTTTCTTAGGCTGTACAACCATTGGACTTGCCCATTCTAATTGGTCGATAGGATAGATGATGCTTGTTGCAAGCATGTTATCAATTTCCTTTTTGACTATCTCTTTGTATTTGTGAGCTAGTTTATATGGCCTTTTTTTCACAGGTCGAACATCAGGTTTAGTGTCAATCTTCATTTCTCCCATTTTGTGGACTAATCCTTTGAGGTATTTATAATCTCTAGCAAATAGATCTTGGAACTCCTTTAATAAGTTCACTATCTCTATGGTTTGCTCTTCACTCCAGTAGTCACCAATCTTTGCCTTTTTTGGTCGATCATCATTTGAGATGTCGAATTCTCTAGTTTTGACTTTAGCATCTAGCCATTCTGGTGCTTTGGCTTCATTGAACGGTTGAATTCCTTCTGTAAACTATGAGAATGTGGTATGGAAATTGGCTGCATTCATTTTGTCGGTATCCTATTTGTCGATTGTTTCCACTTTAAGGATTGTACAAATAGGTTTGGTTGTTTTGATATGGTTGGATTTCCATCTAAAGATTTTTCCTTCTGTTTTTTCATTTTCTAACTGTAGTCTTGTTGATTGTGGCTTTGTCCTTGTTTGTGTATTGTTATATTTCATTGTTTGTCGGGTATCTTTTAAGGGTTTGTTTTCAGTTGGCTGTATAAATTCTTTAATTTTTGTTGTTGTTTCGACCAAGTTTTCATTTTGTGGTATAAAGTTGAAATCTTTAATGAAATTTTCCCTCAGTTCATGTGATAAGAATGTTTCACCTCTAGCTTCTTACATCTTATACCATTTGTTTGTTAAATCAGTGAGGGTTGATGGGAAAAAGTGTGGCCATTCTCGTTCATCCTTGTATCCAATTCTTCTCCACTCTTTTTCACAAGTTTTAATATGATCTTCTGGGTTCTGTCCTTGAGAGAATACAAGTATCTAAGCTTGTTGGGTTAACTTCTTTCCTCCAAACCTTTTGACAAAGTAAGTCGAAGTTGTTGTCCAAGTTTGCAGTCTCGTTTGATGGGTATCCCACCATCGAACAACTTGTCCTGTAAAAGTTTCTACTAGGCTTTGAAGTTGGCCATGTTCACCAATATTTTTGGAAACTTGTTCTACATGCATGACTGGTGATTCCCTTTCCTTGTATCTTGGTATTTTTGTAGTATTTACATTGGTAGGTTGTAAGGTAGGGTATTCCCTAATTTTCTTCTCAAATATTTTTGGGACAATGGACACTATGAAGCACTGTTGGGTGGGATTTTTCTGCACTTTTTGAATAGTCTAGCACCCTCTTGCTCATTTTTCGTAGTTCTTGATCTCCCAATTATATAATTCAATGTTTGAATTATAACCAACTGAGTCTAGGTTTACTAAATGAAGTTCTCCATGGATATTTGGTTCTGTATAATCTGCATTGTTTTGAATCTGGTAGAGTTGTCATACATTGACTTCTTCATCGATAGGTTCAGTCTAAGGTTCTCCTTGAGATGGGTGAATAGGTACAATAACCTTTTGTCCATTTCCTTTTAATTTGATTTGCTCCTTGTCCAGGGATATCGATGCTTTCATCTTTCTACCCCAAGGTCCACCGACTAACGCTGGGAAGGAACTGGATCCTTCCTTAGGGTCAATGATTTCGAAGTTGACCTTGGTCGAGATTCCTTTTATAGTTGTGTCAACATTATTCCAAACTCCAATAGGTTCAATTAGGCCCTGGTCATCTAGTTTCAGGTATATGTCTGACTCATAGAGTCGAGGTCTGCCCATTTGTTCCCAAGTGTCACGAGTAATGATGTTTACTTGTGATCTGAAGTCAAGTACTACTTGTCGGACGTGGTATCCTTTGATTTCCAGGTAAACAAGTGGGTCAGCATCACCTTTGTATTTTTTATTTAATCTGCAGATGTTCTTTGTTTGTTTTTCAGAGTTGTTGCATTTTATTTCATACAACAAATCGATGAACTAAGATACTGAGTTGTATTTTTGGACAAGATGGATTAATTCGTTTATTGTGTTATGTCGATTGTTGTGAGCTTGTTCTTGTCGTGCAATTTCTTTGAATACATTGGTTGCTTCTTTGTATGTTTGTTTTTCTTTCAGTGGATTAGGATATACAGTTTTCTCTTTTATTTTGCTGATCCTTGGGTTATCACTGCCTATTTTTATTCCTTGTCGAGTTACAATATGCAAATCTTTTGTATTTATTACATCATTTTTTTGCACACACGACAAGACATTAACATTTTTCTTTGTATTTATTTTTTTCAGCATGGTAGGGAAATCCTCTAGTGAGTGATCCCCTACTCCACAATGAGTACAAATTTGAGTTCAGTTTTGTCTCTATATGGATAGCCTACATACCAATGGCCCTCCTTATAACATGTAAAGCATTGTATGGGTTGATATGGTTGGTTGTCGCAATTCCCAGGGAATCGACCTCTTCCTCCGTAGCCTCCATGTCGATTGTCGTATCGGTGCTTGTATCATCGACCATCATATATTTGACCATTCTAATCATTTGGTAAATTGTTTTTCTCTTTATGTTGTCAAACTGCATTAGTTTGGTAGACTAGATGATAATTTTGTTGGTTCTTCAGGTTCAAATGGCAGTCAGTCATATTATGATTTTTGGTTTCATAGATTGCACACCAGGATGCCTTGCCTTTCTTCATGTTGAATGGGCAGTCTTTTGTCAAGTGGTCCCTATGTTTCTGGCATATGTGACAAAAAGATTTCGTCTACACGAATCGAACATCCTATCTGCTGTATTCCTTGTCGATAGTTGTCTTTGGAGTGTTCGGCCGTCGAGCACTTTGTGCACCAGATCTCCTGATTCTTGAGGTTTAACTCCTTTAAAGACTTTTGTACACTTTCAAGTTGTTCTTCCAATCTATGATCAGTGGGGTAAGCGAGTATGTCCTCGTCCATCTCCACTTGAAGAGATTTTGTTAGCCCATCTTCGTAAGATTTGAATGTTTCCAGACTGATGTGTTGGTGCACTTTCTAAGATAACCCTGCAAGAAACCACTAGATTAGTAACTATTCATCTATAACATAGTCCAACTGGCTCAAAAGGTATTTCCAATGCTTATCATAGTCACAGGCAGTTTCCCCTGGCTTTTGTGATGTTTATTTTAGTTTTTTCGCTGCCAGGTGTTTGGCATCTGTAGTTTTGAAAAATGATAGAAATTGCACCTTGGTCTCAAGTTTGGTTGCTCTAGGTTGTCTTTTCAAAAAGGTCATATACCACGTCAATGCCCTTTTCCTCAAGGCATCGAAAAACTGTGCCATTTGTCTATCTTCATCTGTAACTTGGTTGGCCTCCCAAGTTGACTCATAGACAAACCAGTGTTGTTTGGGGTCCTCATCCCCCTCATATAGAGGAATGTGAGCTGATCCATGACCCATGTCAGAATCACTGTCACTGCTCTCAGAAGGTGGCGGTGGTGGAGGTGGGGGTGAGGGTGGTGGGGTTATTGGTTTATTCATTTATGCGGGACTATGGTCGAAGGAACTTTCATTCCCATCGGTTGTCGATTCTTTGTCGACTGGCAGTCGGTCGATGTTGACTTCATCTGTCAATGGCCCATTGCAACTATTTTTCCATAGTTCTAAATGTTCTGTGTCTTCCAAAGTTGTATTTGGTGGGGGGGGTGCTCCTTCATGTGTCGGTAAGAGTAAGTGGATACTTCGGTTGGAGGGTACCGCTTGAAAGGTAACCCAATTTCCTTCCTCTGGTTGATGGATAATGAGGTGTCGTCCAGTGTATGTTTCATCGTCTAGTCAACTCCATATACCAAAGTCACCAGCTCGTAGTCGAAGGTCCTCTTCAACAATAGTTTGTATCTGAGTATGCAGATTCAACAGAGAGAGGGTTGTTCCTTCATGGGGAGCTTCTAGCTCCTCTATCCACAATTATTCCTCCATAGGGGACGCCTCTTGTTCCATGCCTTCTTCATGTTGGTCATGACCCAAATCTGGTGGATTCTCTTCCTGGTTGGTCACCCTAGGACTCCTTCCTCTATGCAGCACTAAGGCTCTTTCTCTTGTTGCTTCCCTCCTCTGTTGTGTCTCTTCCCTCTCTATTTTCTGAATGTCCGACATACCTTCGTGTGATACTATTCTCTTGAGTTCCCTTTTGGTCAACTTCTCATTACTGGTGAATGGTATCTGTTTCTAGTCGACTACAATTCACTCTACTCTATCTCAACATATGACCAGCTACCCCCCCATAGCCTACCCGATGCTTTTAGAAATCCCAGATAGTTCAATCTATTTTCTTAGGCAGTATTCCCACTCCCTTTCTACAATGAATTTTTCCCACTTCCTTTGCTTCTCCGCCTAGTTAGAGTTTGATAGCAGTTCGTGAAGTGATGGACGTGGTTCGACAATATGTCCCACTCCCTTCTCGATCAGGAATTTGAACAGTAAGGTCAGTAAGGAGCACAGAAATTGCTTGGTGAGATCTGTGTAAACTTTCTCCTTGATGGTTTCCACCGAAGTTCTGTCTTCGACTACTTGCTCCTCACAGAATTTGTCGGTGATTTTCTTGAACCACTCTGACAAGTTTGTTCTACCTCCTTGGATCAGTTTTTCCAGCAACTGTTGTTCTTTAGTCCCTTCTGGCTTTCTCATCCAGGAGTTTCTTCAGAAGTTGGGGCACTGATTCTACAAACTTTTCATGTGTTTCAGTGAAGAATCTTTCTTTTTCTTGTGTGATTGTTAATTTGTTCCTTCGTGCATAATTCTGCAAATAGTTTGCAACTTTACGTTCCCACCAGTCCTTAATCTCCTGCTCTGGTATCATCTGTTTGCATATATTTCAGACATGTAATACCGGCAACAAAACCAATTTTGTAATCTCACAAATCACATAAGGTTACCAATAATACATACTAAAACATACATATAAAACAGAGACAAGAGATAAGAACAAATAGGTGAATTAATAGATTATATTACGTGAATGAGTCTATACAACACAGAGAATTGAACTGAGTTCTCATCTGTCTCAACAGCCTAATATATGTGGTTACAAAATAGTTACAAAATAACTACCTGTCAATTTGGTGAACCAACATGACCTTAGGTGTCCGATCTAATCTCTAGTTTATTTGGTCGACCGACTTAGTTGGTTGATCGACTAAGTCGGCTCATCGACTTAGTCAGCTGATTGACTAAGTCGGCTATCATTCAAGTCAACTTATCAACTTGCTCCTTCTACACATGGGCAGTTCAGTCTTCTCACGCGCATGACTGCCTCGATAGTGTTTTTCCTTCAAACGAAGTGATTATTGAGGCCATGTCAGGGGTTGAGCCACCATGGGAAGAGTTGCATCATAGATCTTACTTTCTTCCCAAGCTTGACTGCTTGGAGTGTGAAGACTTTAGGGAGGTTCTTACTGAGAGAATTGGTAGTCCCATGGTTCCATTAATCTCTCCTGGTCTGATGGCTGATGGGAACATGGCAAATATATCTCCAACGATTCCTATCAATATCTCTCGTGATCCTGGTAGGTTAGGGAATGTCTATATTGGGGCAGAATGTTCCCATGTTGAGATTCAAGAATACACCGAGTTGTTTAAAGAATTTCATGATATCTTTGCTTGGTCTTACAAGGAAATTCCAAGTATCGACCCTCACATTGTTGAACATGAGATTAATACTTATCCCAATGCTAAGCCTGTTCGACAACGCTTGCGTGTAGTGAATCCTAGGAAAGCACCCATGATTAAGGCAGAGATAGAGAAACTATTGAAAGCCAGTTTTATCTATCCCGTTCCCTTGACAAAGTGGGTTTCAAACCCTGTTCTAGTTGATAAGAAGCATGGAGTGATCCGCATATGTACTGATTTCCATGATTTGAATCATGCCTGTCCTAAGGACAATTTCCCCACACCATTTATTGATCAAATTTTGGATGAGTGTGTGAGTAGTGAGGTTTTTTCTTTTATGGACGGCTTTTCTGGATACAATCAGGTACAAATTAAACCTGAGGACCAACATAAGACTACATGTATTTGTCCTTGGGGAACCTTTGCATATCGAAAAATATCTTTTGGCCTTAAGAACGCCGGAGCCACTTTTCAGTGGGCTATGACCTTGATCTTCCATGATCTCAAATCTATTATCAAAGTATTTTTGGATGACCTTGCTGCTCATTCTTGGATGAGAATGCATCATTCTTATCATTTTAGATTAGTATTGGAAAGGTGGCACCATTATTTGGTCAGGTTAAATCCTCACAAGTGCATCTTTTGTGTGAATTCTAGTCGCTTATTAGGATTCATTGTTTCTAAAGAGGGTATAAGAGTTGACCCTTTGAAGGTTGAGGCAATACTTCAGTTGTCTCCCCCAAAAAACATTCATCATCTTCAATGTTTGCAAGGCATGGAAAACTTTTTATGAAGATTCGTTGTCAATTTTTCCAATTTGACTAGAGACTTCATGCATCTTTTGAAGAAGGACACCATATTTTGTTGGGACGAGCGAGCCTAGGAGTTCTTTGATGTGCTTAAGCGAGCCCTAGCATCGGCCCCAGTGATTAGTCCCCCAGACTATAGCCGTGATTTTCTACTTTATGTGGTTGCGTCCATGGAGACGATTGGTATGGTTTTGGTTCAAGAGGATGAGGAGCTCCAAGAGCATGTCATATACTATCTGAGATGGAATCTTATTAACACGAAGATCTGTTATTCCCACGTTAAGAAGCTTGCCTTCGCTACCGTACATGCGGTTCAATGGTTGAGACATTATATTCTCCCTCGCCATACCTTGGTTGTAGCCCATGTCAATCCGTTTCAATTTTTCCTCACTCAAAGGATGATTGGGGAAAAATATAATAAATGGATTTCCATTCTGTAAGAATTCGATCTCAAGTTTGTTTTGGCAAAATCGAAGAAATCGTTAATTTTTACGGAGCTTACATCGGATTTCCCAAGCGAGTCCGAGGAGTTGGTTTGTGAAGATACGTTTATCAATGAGCACATCTTATTAATTTCAACTTTAGACCCATGGTATGGGGATATTATTATATATTTACAAATATTGAAGGTCCCTACTCACCTCTCATGGGATGAACGACGACGGTTACGTCACGTGTCTAAGAAGTACCTCATAGTGGATAACACTTTGTACCGCCGTGGGGTTGATTCCATTTTACGTCGTTGTTTAACTCATGAGGAGGTTGAGTTAGTGCTAAATAATTTCCATGGAGGGGTGTGTGGTGGTCATTTATCTAGGCTTTCTACAGCCCAAAAAATCTTAAGAACGGGTTATTTCTGGCTATCAATATTTAAGGATTGTGTAGATGTGGTCAAGAGGTGCCATCCTTTCCAGGTGTTTGCACGTAATATGCTCTCAAAACCTACCCCATTACATCCCATCATCACCACCGGTCCTTTCACTAAGTGGGGGCTTGATTTTATGGATTGCAACCCAGCTTCAACTGGGGGGCATCATCATATCATAGTGGCTATTGACTACTTCATGAAATGGGTTGAGGCCATGCTTATAGTTAAATCCGACGGTGAGATAGCTGCACACTTCCTATTCAACCAGATTATCACTCGGTTCGGTATTCTGAAAGAGATTGTCACTGACCATGGCTCGCACTTTTAGAATCATATGATGGAAGAGTTGGAATCAAAGTTAGGGTATAAACAAGAGCATTCCTCCTCTTACTACCCTCAAGCAAATGGAAAGGTAGAAGCAGTGAACAAATCACTCAAATTCATTCTCCAATGAACCATCGCACAAAGCAAGAATAATTGGCACATTATGTTATATCCTGCTTTGTGGGCTTATAGAACCGCTGTTAAGACTGCCACGGGTTTTTCTCCATATCAACTTGTACATCGATTGGAGTTGGTATTTCTAGTTGAGTGCAAGATTCCTTCTTTGAAGCTAGCCATAGAGCTCTCACCAGACAGTTCACCATTGGAGGAGCGTTTGGTCCACCTTGAGCAAATTGATGAGCAGCGCCGAGATTCCTTGGTGGCTCTAGAAGTAAATAAGTGTCGCGTAAAGGTCCAGTACGATAAGTCTGTCCATCCAAGGAGGTATAGTGAGGGAGACTTGGTCCTTTTTTTGGATCAACCGAATGAACCCTTGGGGGTAGGAAATTTTAACCCCATTTGGCGTGGTCCTTACATCGTCAAACGTGTGTTAGAGAAGGGCGCTTATGAGTTAGTGGATTATGAGGGAATGACCTTGGGGGATCCTAGAAATGGGCTCTATCTCAAAAATTACTATGCATGATTTTCATCCAAGGATGGTTATTGTATATTATTATATAGTTTTGCATAGGTAGGTCTTTTTCTTATGGTGATCGGGTTTGTGATGAGTTTCTATTTCTTTTGGTAGATGTCAATGGAATCTTCCACCTTCATAGGATTCATGGATGGTGCAAGTCGTCACACTCAACACTCAGCCTCTGCTGCTTGGGTGATTTATACTCCCATGGGTCAGATATTGTCTTCAGGAGGTGTATGTTTACGGCCATTTTTAAACAATGTTGCTGAATATAGTGTCGTTATTGAGCTTCTATAGGATTCCATTTTACATGGCATTCTCTCTCTTGAGGTACGTCTTGATTCAGAGTTAGTAGTTTCATAGCTTAATGGTTTGTACCCTGTTAAATATCCGACATTATTAAGAAGATTCTTACGTGTGAGATTATTAGAACGACAATTTGACAATATAGCATACATACATATTCCAAGAATTAATAATCAAGTTGCTGACTCATATGCTAACTACGTGTTAAATTGGCATTTGTTTCATACACAATAAGCTCATCATAAACATAAATTTTTACACATGTAAATAAATAAATCGATCATCATAAAAAATTTTATAAACATCCAAAATGTGGTAATACATAGTGTCATAATACAAAAATGGGGCTCTTGAGCCACCAAAATATAAATACACGGTAGTACAAAATGTATCAATCCTAGGTATATAAGCCTGTGGAGGAGGAGGGGGGTTGTGATCATGGAATGTCACTACGGATCTAGCTAGCCATCAAAATAGCCGCACCCATGCTCGTGGTACACCCACCACCTGGCACTGCATGGCCTCAGGAAAGTCCTCGACTTGCACCATGGGTACTCTGTGTGTCAATCTCACGAAGTTGGTATGAATGCTTTGGACCATCCACTCCGCATCCACACCAGTGATATCATCTCCTCTTCCCCTCCGTCTATGATGATGGAAGCCTTTAGGCCACCATGGTCCCACATCTGCATGCATATGGTAGATGTCACTATGTATTGTCACCCAAAAACATGTCTTTTGATTCCACATAATCAGAAAACACAAAAAAATTTAATAACTCAAAATTTTTAAAAAGAGGGTCGAGATTCATTACCAATGTCACCATATGCCAATCCTAGTGGTAGCGGCATGTCTAGGTCTCCCCGGAAATCTATCCTTGCATAGGGGTAGTCATTGATGGCAACTATCTATCGTCGCCACCAGGAAAATAAATCAGTTGGATAGGGGTTGGACACCCTACCTCCACCCAGTATGCACATCGCATTCACCCAATGCCATTGGGTCGGGTTTCGAACCCCGTGTAGAGGAACATCAACTCTAGGGCTCAATCCTAGAACACGCTCAAAGAAAAATGTGCTCACTATGCTGTTGAAACTAAAGTTTCACACTCTGCCCATCTTACACTCACTGAGCTGGTGTTTCATGTTTCCCAATAGCACAGTGCTCCAATTGTATACCGTGGGTCTCATGCATTCCACTGTATAGAACATCAAAGGTCGCGAGCTGGTGGAGTGAATCTAAGCCTGCTATCCTACCTAGTGTCAGTAGGATGGCCTTTAGGCCCAACACCTGTATGGAGTTAGTTTGGATCTAACTCCCCATCTTCTTCATGTCTGGATAGCAGTACACCAAAATGTACTCATCTATAGTCAGGACACCTCCAGGCCCACGAGAACGTAGGTTCACCACTTCCCCCCATCGGGAAATTCCAGTAATAAAGTATATGTCCTCCACTTCTATGGTGAGGGACATCCTGTCTATCTGGAACGACTTGGAGTCTGGATCCCAGTAGTCCACTAACATCTACAATAGTCTTGGTTTGGCTCTTAAGCCACCAAGACACCAAAAGTTGTAAATACCACATGCACGTAACGCTTGTTGAGTCATTAGATCTGCCCTTACTACCTCTTCTACATCACCATGTTGACGTTCTCTCCATTATAGGACCATCCTACACATAAAATTTGAGTTTTGTCCATTAGAATACTTAAAAATCATTGAGCATGGCTGCATACGTGACTGTTTTCCAAACAGTCGTGTATGTACGTGACTTTGAGGGCTTTTTTCACATATATCTATCCCTATACGTGGAAAAACCCTCAATTTCATCGTGGGCCATGGCACGTATCTTAGAATGGCCTAGAAACCCAAATACACCATGGAATTTGACAAAATTTGCATCAAAATGAAAGAGTAGAGCATGGGTAAGTACCTAGAAAAAATGGTAGTGGATTCTGCTAGCTGGATCTCCTGGAATTCGCTATTGAAGTTCTGAGCTCAAATGGATAAAAATTTCAAATGTTTTATAATGTTTTGAATCTTTTACTATTTATAGAAATTTTTCAAATTTTTGAAAATTTTACCCCCTTTCCTATAGTTTGGACCATTTCTAATCCTTTTGGATCATTTTTTGACTAATTTATGATGTAGGAGACCTTTTTGAGTGTCGTTTCAGCCGTTGGATTGACCCATTCATGCCGATTTCAAGTATCATGTCTAAAATGGCATATAGGTTAGGTTTCATCACCGTTTGAATTTTGCATGACTTTATGACCGTTTCATTATAGCCTTAGGTAAGAACCCACTCTATTATGTCACAGAACCTTCTTGTTGATTTAGAAGTGGCATGATATGAGTGGTAGAGATTGACCTTACATGGATACCCTAGTTAGCACCTTATTTGCAGTTGGTGCCCATGCCGACATGTTGTCCCTTAGGGTGTGGGAGTCTGTTGTATAGTATTGACATGACATTTTGCAAGAGCCTCATACCCCTCTTGATCTTTTGCTGGCCTATTTCCCTTAGGACTCCCTTATGTCAAGTTGTAATTGCATTATCATGAGCTTTTCCTGCCTTATTGAGCCTTACACCGGCTTTCCTAAGATTGAGTTTCAGCCATATAGCCCGATCTTGTCTCATGTCTAGCCATGCAGAGCCATTTTATATATCCTTTGCAACTCGATTCCCTATTTTTACCGGGAGGGGACTTTCCCCCTAGTGTCGCTATCCTACACATGTATCCTTGCATTGAGCATAGGTATGTTCCAATGCTTGGAACTAGTTTGTTTTCCCATATGACACTCATCTCCTCCTAGTATGTAACTATAAAGCAGTTTTATTCTTTTTCAAGATTTTTAAATATTTGAAAAAGTCCAAAAACATCAAAAAACCAAAAATATGAACAAGGAAAGATGTTATCTTTGGCAGCTATCGAGTCGTGTTGCCTTTGAACAGAGCACTCTATATCACATCCATTGGTTGGGTTTATAGTTTGACTTTAGGAGCTGTACTCATTTTATCTGAGTTTATCTCCACTGACTGGTTAATCTTCTAGTCCCCATGGAGCTTGTGTCGTAGAGATGTCCCAGTTTTGTATATCGAGTCTATGCTGCCTTTATTCAGTCACCATTTTCCATTATTCTCTTGTCTGAAGAAAGTTGAAACCCAAGTCGGCCATTCCTTAGTTATATTGACTTTGCATGTTGGCCATTCCCAGTATAGTTACTGGTTCATGCACCTTATGATCGAGTACTTCCACATTATACAACTTTGTTGAGTACCTCGTGTTGGATGATGCAGGATGCCTTAATGCCCTCTTTCCAGCAGATTTCATCCCATTGACTCCAGATCATTTATTCTCGGATTGGAATATAGAGTCATTTTTTAGTTCCTTGAGACTTACAGTCATCAATGATAGGTTCTCTCGCCATCGACAGTTTTTGGGAATACATTAATGTCCCTTGATCGATGGATCCTCTCAAGTGTTCTAGCTCAACACATCTATTCACACTTGTTAGTTTTCACTCTATTACCTTGATTCCCATTATCATTATCAGTGGGTGATGTCGCATCTGTTAATGGTATAAATCAATGATCGGTAATCAGACTATGGACTACTATGTTCAACCTCGAAACTGCTATTCACATAGTAGGACATGTACTCATAGAGGTTTGTGTAGAAGACCTTCCAGATTGGTGGCATCTCTTATATGCTACCTCCTTGATCGTGCCAGTGTTCATGAGATTTCAACTCTCGTGACTTGATTCCAGTATATGTCAGACATTTCCAGCTATTATGGAGATCTTGATCCATTGTATATCTTCAGTCATTATGGATATCATGATCCTTTGTATATCTTCATTATGGAGATTCTGATCTATGTATATTGTACATGGCGATGACCACTTATGTGATATCTTGTATCATGCATATTCATGGCCATTGTACTCTTATGTATCCAGGACTGCTATATGTATTTGCAGTTATATGCGTAGTTGTATCATTGTACTATGCTGATTGGGTGGCTAGTCTTCCATTTGGGATCCTTCATCACTCCACTTCTAGGATGGACTTATAATGTATTTTGGTCATCGTATGACCCCTATGACCTCACACATTAGGGGGCATCTGTTATAGCTGATTTTACCACACCAGGTGAATCACACTTGTATGACCTTCCCCTATCCCTCTGTAGACTCCTTAGACCCCTTGGACCATTTTTTGTCCTTTGATGTTTCCTAGACCATCCCTATAAACATGAGAAAATTGATATACGCGACTTTGAAACTCCTTATCGCGTATATACGCGAGTTTGACCCTTAAAACCACATACATTGAGATGTGTACAAAATCCAAATCCTTCTGGAGTTTTCCTTGAAATGGATCTGACTCACTTGTCTCTTGGCCTTCCATATTCCTTAAGATCACTTGGATTCGACCTTTCATTACCCCTTTGAAAAGCTATATAAGGAACTCTTTGGATACATTGAAGACATACGAGAATTGAGAGCAAAGAAACTATAGTCCATTGTTGCCGGAACTTGTGCTTGAGTTTGCATCCCTTTGTCCCTTGGAGCACTTTGGAGTTATTCCCAAGCTTGCATTTTTCTTGTGAGCTTGCTATCGAGAGATGGAGGATTGAGGTGGTGGAGACCCAAGTGTGGGATTCAGTTTCTTCAATTCGCAGACATGCCAACAAAGGTTGTATTCATTCTAATCTCTGATTTTATATTAATATAAATATCTTTTCCTGTCCAATGATGTATGTTTGAATGAATATTTTATCCATGGATGATTTCAAATGCTTATACATTGTTGATTATATATGCTAGAGTAGATCTAACATCAATATATATAGTATGATTGGCTTGTTTATTTGTTGTTGAGGAAGTGATTCATCAATTCAAGCTGAAGTTGGAAAGCTCAACGGGGATCTACTTCGACTGTCTGGAATAAGGTATGAGGTCTGATCCTTTAAAGTTATATATTTGATTTCTCTTGCATATTGGAAAGGATTGATTTCTGCAGTCAAGCTGTCTGTTGTGGTACCCCAAGCCATAGGAATTTCTCTCCATAACAACAGTAATAGCTAGTTTCATATGGACGAAGGGAAGAAGGTTTGATAGTGATTCAAAGAGCATTAAGAGGATGAAAGACACTCTTCAAAGAAAAAACCTAAATGATGGAAGGTCTCTAGACCCTAGAAAAAGGATTGACAAATAGATATGAAATCAAAATCAAAAGAAAACATATCTATGTACTTCCCTAGCGAAGTCACCAAATTTGTTATCGGATAAATCTACTCAATCAGAATCAAGCTAGATTTCCCTAGTCCAAGTGGATCTAGAACAAATCAAATACAGAATACAACCTACTTTCCTAGATCAAAAGGAAATGCAAATTAACAGATAGATCTCCTACCTGAAATATGCAGATCATCTTCTCTCTTTGTTGATCCAAGCTCCATAGCCTTCAGATATCCAACTGTAAAACTTTGTCATGCAAGTGGAAACAAGAAAACATCATATGTGTATCCAAACATATAATTGATCTAAGCTAATAGTTAAGGAAGAAAGAGATTTGTATTAATGTAATCAAGGAGATACATAGAATTACAATGAGAAGGAACATCACAACCTCGCCTTAACGCTGCAATCTTCCATCAAAAAATCTGAGCCTAAGCCTCCAAAGGATGATAGGGATCACCTATAAATTCCACCAGCATAAGAGTACCATAGTCCTTTCTCTCTTCCAAATGGAGAGAGGGTTTAATTTATAAGGCTAAAGGGATAGAGTAGGTTGAGGATTAGGAGGAGGGATCAAAGGGATCTTCCCTATAGGTTAGGAACCGAATTCCACCTCACCTAAAATATAGGGATAGACATACACCTCATCCACCTTCGAGAAGGGTCTCGAAGCTCCATTTTTTAACCTCAAAACAGAACTGACGCACTTCACAGGAAGGGAAAAAGCACCGTCAACGCACCTAGAAATGGGAGACAGAGCGCCGACAGTGGTGCACCTAGAATGAAGGGAAAAAGCACCTTCAGCGCACCTAGCATGAAGGGAAAAATATCCTTCTGTGCACCTAGCATGAAGGACAAGAGCGCCGACCTTCCTAAAGAGGGAAAAAGTAGGAAAATATCAATCTCAGTCAACTTTAACAGAGAGAAATTTAGGGATTAGGCATAGGGTTAACACATGGCTCAACATGACAAGATTTCAGTTTAATAGAGTGAATGTGACAAATAGAGAGTCTCACTCTCTATTTATACTAGTTTCTGAATTGACAATTACTTACTAGGGCCGACATCTCTAGGAGAGTCTAACAACCCTAGTGCTCCTCAACTATGGGGACTTTTCCCTCCGACCAAAAAGGAGGGTTAATCATAACTTAATTGTGGGGACTATTTCCCCAACTTACAATAGAGGGTTAACCTCAATGACTTTACATGCCTTTATTGCATTAATGACTCTCCCGATAGGAACATCGGGTTACAATGAAATACAACTGATTCTCCCGATAGTAACATCGGGGTGATATATAAGATATACAAGTGAATACATTCTGAATTTACAAATAAATCAACACCGAAAAGACTGTCATGCAAGGAACAAATCAAGATCCTCAATTCTTAGCATTTGTAAGCATAGCGGCTGCGCAAGCGAATGCCAATAATGTTGACAAGTTGGTATTAATCTGTCACAGTAATCTAGGGACTAAACACAAGTCTCATCAAAGATTAATAACAATAAGTCATGAAAATGGTGTAATAGGGCTACAAAATGAGTAGCCGCTATGTATATTCACACAAAGAATGAGTAATACAATACATGATCATGCTGCAAGCATGAATGACAAAGGAATTCGAATTCCCAAGGAGGTCATTCAAATTGAATGAGTGAGTCTAGCTTAACTGAATGTAAGCCACAGTCAACACTCAAGTTAACCATTGATAAAAACCCTAATTGACTCAAGTGAGCCCTAACTGAAGTCGGAGTGCAATAAATGACTGAGTCTAACTGAAAGTAGATCAGACACATGTCACAACAAACCAACCAACAAGTGGTAGTACATCAATGACTACAATGAACCCCAATGAGGTTAATTGAAGTGTAACTGAACATCAAAAGTGGTTGGAGGCGCCTCTGTTGACTCTAGTTCATTAAATAATCAATAAATAATCAATGTAATGAAGGAGGGTGCCTTCACTACTCTGTTTAATTGATTGTAACCATTAGTTAGCAATATGGCGCATTAATCAGACTCAGATCATCCCCAGAGTGCTCAAGTTAGCCTCCCTGAATGTAGGAGAAGGCTAAGTTATCCTCCTTGACTGAAGATAGGTGTGGGTGCGATCTACCTGATGTCATCTAGTGCTCCTTTGATGTCAATTAAGTCAATAATACTTAGGATAGTTGTTTAACTTCGCTAAATTGACCAAAAAGAGTGTGTAAGGTGGTAAATGTCTCAAAAACCCCCCCTTAAGCTATACTTAAGAGGAGTAGAAAACATAAAATGCATAAAAATTCTAGGGCCCCAACAACAAGGGCCACATGCCACCCTATACAATAAAGTAACTTCTTAATATAACCAAGGAAATGGGGAAAACCTCATGGGAAAAATACCCGCCCCCAAACTAAGCAGTAAATCAAGAATTGGTTCTCCTATGCAGCAGCATCCTGAGAATTTGCATGTGAACCTATGAATCCAAATTAAATGAATATCTCTGGAGGAATCTTCCACTTTGGAAGAATAACAATGCACTCAATTGAATCAGAAATATAAATAGTTGCACTGTTGAAAACTGGACCCATGTAGAGTAGCTGAAATCATCAGAAGAGAGAGCAAAGGTTCTTGAGGATTCGAGCCATGTGTGGAACACTTAAGAAACTGATATGTTGCAGCCTGGAATAGAAAACCATGAGTGGTAAAATTAGCCCCAAATATTAGGAGCAAGTGTCCAAGCGGATGTAGAATGTCTTCCTCTTTACTAGTTCTGTGAGGAGATGAGCATGTGACCAAAGGTAGAGAAGCCTTGGGACTGTGGAGAGAAAATTCTTGAGCTCCATAATCTTATAAAGCTTTTGAAATATCTAATGAATCACATAATAAAATATCATCAACCTCATATGAGGAAACTAACACCAAATCCCCATTAGCGGTTTTGAAGAGAAAGTGCGGTACTTGATTTTTCACACCAGAATTGGTAAAAGCAGCTACAAGCATGACTAAAAACTTTTGGATTTTAAAATATGAACCAAATAATATCAGATCAGAAATTAAATCAGACCTAAATAAGTTCACAACAGATCCAAAACTTTGAAATGAAATCAAATCCCCAACAACAGTTTTGTAGGAGACTTGCGGTACTTGTTTCTTCACACCGTTGATGAGAACAACTACAAGTAGTACTGAAAGATTATGAATTTGATATATTAAACCAAGAAATATCTGATTGGATATAAATAATATCATATCATATCCAATAAGGTTAATATCAGATTCAAATAAATGGTTAACCAAGACGGTGGATGCACATCTTTCTTCTTCTTCAAAATTCTGATTTTTGGTGTATGCAATCCTGCAGGAATTTGTTGGAAGATCTAGATCACGGGGAGTGAATGGATCACTCTGGTAATCTGATATTTCTTGCAAAATATCCAATTTATCACATATTTTCACACCAGAAACAACATTAGAGGGAGAAAAATCAAATTTCTCTTCACTTTCGGAAGCAATTACTGGTAAATTTTGCACATAATTCAAAGGAAAATCACCAGTGAATGTTTGCATGGAAGTGCAGCAGTATTTTTCTTCAATATCAGAGATTTGAATGTCTTATTATATTTCAGCCATATGAGGTGCTAACACATATATTTAGCATAGGGATGAAAAAACCATGATGAAGGAGAAATAATAGGGGCTTGTCAAACTTTGGTTAAATGGTATAGTATAAGAGTATGATGAGGAACGAGAATGATGAAGTTGTCAAAAGATATAATGGTGTGAAGTGAAGAGTTGGAAATCAATGGCCTATACTATCTTCGCTCTCTAAGAGGTGCGAGGAAGATAAAATATGTCCGGGCATTTAATAAGATACACAGATTAATGGCTGTTGATTCGGCTCAAAGAAATCCACCATTCATATAAACTCCGCTGTATGAAGTTGCATGTTTGTTAACGTAGTAGATCCCAGCGGAATTAGGTACATGCCACTCGATCTGACGGTGGAAAATAAAGGCATATCACATCAACGATCGTAGATAACTCCAGAGCCTAGACTTGCATGGTAATTAAAACCCAAGCGCTTGGTGGAATCAAGTATATACTTCTTGATCTAACGACGGAGAAGTAAAGTTAGGACACATCAACGGTTGGGACCGAGTCCGGAGTGAAAACTTGCATGGGGGATAATTCCAAGGCTCCCAGTAGAATTGGATACGCGCCACCAAATCTGATGGCATAGATATAAAGTAGATTATATCGATGGCTGTAGATGGTTCCAGAGCATAAAGTTGCAAGAAGGATAAGACTAAGACACCCGGCGGAATGAGTTACGTGGCGCAAGATCTGAAGGTTGAGGAATTAAGGCGAATAGATCAATGGTCACTAATGGATTCGGGGTGTGAAGGTGCATGACAGTTAAAAGTTAAGAGTGGTGGTAGAATATAAACTGTTGTCCATGTGTCTGATTGTGATTGACTCCGGAGGCAAAATTAGTTTAAGGAAAACCGCCGAAAGGATGCTCCGGAGTGGGGTCCTATAAAAAGGTAATTGACTTGCTCCGTGGGTATTCTATTGGCACCGGACAATTGAAAAATACATGCACATTCGTCAACCTACGACTATCATTTTCAAATACACCGCTACAATTAACAGGTAAGGCCTAAGCTCCCTTAATTCATCCGTCTATTTGCTATTTATCAACTGAATTATGGATAAAGGGGAGGAATTACAGAGTGGTCATGTTATAGACGACAGAGAGGAGTATTTGGTCGACAGAGACAGGGGCGTATGTGACCCATTCCTATCTGTAGGAAGCGTGTCCGTTAGTAAAGAAATATTATGGTATTACCACTCACAGGGAAACGATATATTGAATGTATGTAAATCCTTTCTGTATTACTTCGCCCTCGAACAAACCCTCCATTTCCCAGAATTTGTAGAATGGTGTGCTGTTAACTACTCCCCCTCTCAGAGAATTATCATGAGTCAATCCACATCCCGAATACTTTGTAAATTCAATGCTACATTCATTCGAGAAAAACTTAATTTACCTGATAGTTACCCTGATAGTCGTGAGTCAGTGAATGAGTCGGTCCTTGTTGAATTTTACAAGAAGTGCGAAACTGAAATCCGTTGCCAATTCCTGTCTAGTGTTCTAAAATATGGTCAATATTTAGATGGTTTTTTCTTACCTTACCCTGTTCATATTTTTTAAAAATGAAGTCCAATTGGTAGTATCTCTAGTCTGTCAAATATTAGGTCTTGATGATGACTGTCGCGTGAGCGAAGTCGTCCTTGGTTTTTTGTTGAGAATAAGTTCCTTAGGCTCTGAATCTCATTCAATTCCGGTGTTTAGTCTAGATGAATACCTGGATGAATCAATCCATCTTTAGCTAAGTGAGTTTCCAAAGGTTCGGGTCTTTAGATTTCAGACCTACTTGTTCAACATGCTGTTATGTTCCAATGTCACTGAGCTGCAGTTTTTGAATACTGTCTGTTCTTCTGATTTGCCGAAGCAAATCAACATGTTCGAAGATTCCAATTCGATTATGTTAGAAGTGTATAAAATGTTGTTTGATGAATAATTTCCTCGTGTTTTGGATCAGATGAAATGTTTGATGCAGCCTTCACCCAAAGAGCGAATTGGAGATTGGTTCCTGCATAGAGAATCCATTGTGTTAAGAGTATATGGTTTTACCGGGCAACCTTATAAGTTACCTGCATTCCTCACCCTGAGGATTTTTGCTTTAGAATTCATGAGACAAAGGTTGCAGTCGGAAGAAGAACATTTTGGAGATTTTAAAAAGTCTTCAAATATTAAATTCCCCCTCAAGGTCGGTTCTTTCATTTTCAAAAGTAAAGGTGCTTTAGTGTTCATAGAAAAATTGCTGGAGAATATGGATTTCCAAAAGGAGCCATAGATAAATTATGATCCCCACCATGTAATCTCCTCGAGGAAGCAGGCTAACAAAAACAAACTGTTTGATCACCAGTTAATTGAAGGTCTGGCTGAAACAGCTAATTTGTTGCAGTTTACCGAGATTTCAAGGTCTAATGAAGATACACATACGGTGCCTGTCACAGCATCCCAAACATCAGAGGATACTAGTATTGTGATTAAGAGAAGTATGTCTGAAATCGAAAGTATGTAAATTGACCAAGATGGATTGCATAAAAAGGAAAAGTTGTTTCAAGGTGGTGAAATTGTAAATAAAGAAATTTCTGATGGTTTCAAAAAGGTTGCTCTAGTTCCAATGAAGGTTGTGCAAGTAAATCAGTTCTCTTTTAATGTAGATGGTTCAGAATCAAGCTCGATATTCAAGTCAAAAGAGGAACTCAAGGCTAGTTACATGGAGAAAAGAAAACAGTCTCTGGAAGAGACAAGAAATTTGCTGCCGCGAGTGAGAAGTTTACACAGTCCAAAAACTTCTCTAGTTTCTGCTAGAGATGCCGAAAGAAATACATTCAAGTTATCCATGGTAAATGACAAAAAGATGTCAGAGATGGAGATCCGGTTGGATAAGATCAGTATACCAGATAAGATACAACTTCATAAACAAACCAGTGATATCATTTATGCATATTTGTTACAAGCTATGGTAAAAATAAATAAATTACAAATTTTGACAGATAAGTTAGAAATTCAACTGAAACATGAAAGAGTAAAAAATAAGGCAAATGCCATCCAGATCAAAAAGCTTCAAACATATATTGTCAGTTCAGATAATACCCAGGCAGTCAGGAGAATGCTAGAAGAAAAAGACAATGCTCTCCAAGTGTTGAAGAAAAAATTGAAAATCCCAGGTTCTGAGCATGTTCAGTCCTCTGAGCTATTGGCTCTGTAAGAAGAAAAAGACAAGATCCATCAAGAGATGATGGAGTATAAAAGGAGGGGTATTGAGTTACAGGAAGAAAAGGACAAGTGGGAAGGCGAAAGAAATGAACTATTATCTCAAATTTCCTTGATGAAAAAGGATCAAATTGATGAGAAGGAGATTATGGAGGAGTTAATGAGTCAGACTCCCACAGGCAAAGACTTGTCCATTGTGAATATCGAGAAGCCATTGGATGATTTTTATGTGGATGATCTCTTGGTGCCCATGTCCTAGGTTAGTCTAAAATATGAAGAAATCAAAGAGCTAAAGACAGAGAATGCAAAGATCCAGTCTGAACTGGCCAAAATGAATGAAAACAAAAACAAAATACTACAAGATAGAAACCAGTTGTAGACAAAGTTCAATGAATTAAAGGAGAAAAGCATAGGTAAAGGTCCCCTGCAAGGAGAAAAACACATTATTTGGGACACGTTATCTATTGAAATTACCAAATTCAGGCATTATCTGAATTTCATTGATGATCAGAATATTTTGATCAATTTGGCCCAC